>VWZD01008374.1:6438-60946 GCA_013396695.1 Sakesphorus luctuosus | reverse complement strand
ATATTTTAAATTAAGATGAAACATAGGATTTGAAAGTAAATTTTGCACATTACCTAACTCAGAAATTTCTTTATGACCTTTCTTAGTTATTAAGTCATCTTTCTTCAGATTGGAAAGACTTAATCACGTGAAGTAGTTTTGCAGCATCTCTTTTGCATTTTCCAAATATTTTATTTATTTGGGTTTTTCTTTTGTTTGTTTGTATTTGTACGTCTCCAACAGTTCTAATTGTAACTAAGTTCAATTTCTTGCAGGTGGTGCTTCCCTAGACCTCAAAGCTTGTCCTCCTAAGCCAGCTAAATGGATTCTGGATATGACGTGGCTGAACTTGGTGGAGCTCAGTAAACTTGAACAATTTTCAGATATTCTTGATCAAGTATGTAAGAGCTTTTTGAAATTATTCTCTTGTTTGACAGTGATTGTCTCATAGTGATCAAACTATGTGGTGGAAAACGGGTTTATTTTCTAGAACAGAATGAAACTGACAGCAGATACCCACAGTTGTGGCCCTGACTTCTTAACAACCTGTGTTGATAAAAGAACTTAACCCCACCATGAAAATAAGAAGAAAGTAGAATGTTCACACTGTATAGAATTATAATATTTTCAGATTGCGATGCAACTTGCTAGTATCCAATTTATGTATTGTATCTTGAATCTTCCTTTGGTTTTTAGATTTTCTTGCATCCCTGTCTTGCATTTTTACACTATGTATTTTGATGCTTGTTCCAATATTTTTCTGATTACATGGAGTAACACTTAGGGAAAGAGTGTTCAGTAAATTAAAGACTTATGTGAATAGTTATAGTGGACACTAAGTGTATTGGAGCTAAGTAAGTAAGTAGCATTTGATGTATATGAAGATTACATTCTGTACATTAGTGTATGGAGCAGTTAGGTACCCAGCATTCTCAAAGCTGTGTCTGTGCCTATGAGTCTATGTTCTGATGTTGCTATGCTATTATGTCATCAATGAAAAATCATGAGTAGTAGCTCCTTTTTTCAGAATATGAATGCATAAAGGTATTGTTGCATTCTACAATTCCATACTTAAAATCTGAGAGTTTATCCGATCGTTTTTTAATAGCCATATTAAATCTGTATATTGCTAAATATTGCTAAACAAATGCCTGTGTGTGGATTACATGTCTCTGGCTCTCATTAAAAGTTTGTGACCTAGTGACAGTGCAAATATGACTTGTTTGTTTGGTGAGATTTATTGCTTTGATGGTATAACTGCAGATTTCCAGTGAAGAGAAACAGTGGAAAATCTGGTTTGATAGTAAAAATCCTGAAGAAGAATTGGTTCCTTGTGGCTATGGCCAATCTCTGGACTGCTTCAGACATCTTCTTCTTATCAGATCTTGGTGCCCTGACAGGACCATAGCTCAGGTACCTTTTTATAAAGCCAAAATGGTCTATTTAGGTATCACTAGAATAGTTACCAGGTTGCAATTCAATGCTATTTTATGGAATGCTAAACACCTTCCTGTAATGAACCATGGCATTGCATTATCTGAAAGTTTATGCATTTGTTACAAGGGGAATGTTAGCAAAGTTATTGCAATATATTGAACAAATATTATCTAATAATTTCATTTTGGAGATAGGATTTCTGCTGGAATCATATGTGTTTTTCCACATCTGTTTTATCACTTCAGAAGGTACTTTTGACTGTTCTTGCTTACTCACTAGCATTTTAGAAGTGTCTCCATGTTAGGCTGAAGTAAAATATTTTAGTGAACTCCATTGTCTGAGACAAAAGGAAACATGAAAACAATTTAATTGAGGAATTGTTTCCTTCACGGAAGAATTTTAGAAAATTCTATGATAAAGTCTGTGCAAAAGTTTTAATTTAAAGTCATCTATTTAAAAAGGAAAGAAGTATAAAATTGAAGATTATGAAAGAGTTAGACCTCTTTAAAAAAAAAATCAACTTCTAGGAGCCTGTTTTTAATCTTTGTATTCTTTCCCAGTGCAAAAGAATAAAAATGATTGAATTGCTGGCAATTCAGATAAATTAATGACAATTTACTGAAATTGGAATGTATCACTAAAAGCATGGTAATAATTTTATGGATGCACATCTTTAGACATTGTGATTGGATTCAGAGAAATCCAATAGGAAGAGAAGTCAATAGGTTAAACAGTATAAAGAATGTAGCTGAGATGTGTGCTAATGTCTGAAACAGATCATGCAAAATTAGTTTCTCACTGCTGTTAATAGGGGCAAGATACACTTTCATCTTACGATGGTTTTATGAAAACTAATAGTTCATCATATGCTTAATGCTGAATATCTTTTGTCTCTGGGAAATAACCCAGAGATATTAAGGGGAAGATTTGTCTCAGATGAAAGCATTGTAGCAGGAAAGAGTACAAGAAGCATCATCTCAGACTGTTTGAAAGAGCCTTTTCTATTTCTTAGAAAAAAAGAACATTAATCTAAAATTTTTGAAGATAAAGAAGAAATACGAGAGATGGTCTTCATCTGTTCCTCTAGATCTTCTACTTAGTAATAGTTATTTTCATCGTTACTACTGTTAATTCACTGTTTGTTTACCATGAAGGTGGGAAAGACCTAACAGCTTTGAAGCCCATCTTTAATCCTTTACTATTTTTTTTGAGATTTTAAGGCTAGGAGTCACATTGTCGAGTGGATATATGATATTTAAATAATTAATGACTAAAGTTTTAGAGGTTATTATTTTTATTATACTTAAATTATAGGTATTATATGTAAGAGTATATGCAGATATATGTAATATAATAATTATTTTAAAAATTTTGACTGGTCTTATAAGGTTGTAAGAAATAACACCTCCAAAGGCAGTATTATGTGTTGACATGTAAAAATAGACTTGTTGTGTAGTTGTTTCTGGTACAAATACTTAGCAGCCTTTGCTCTTCTGGGTTGTTTTTAGGGTGGGAAGAAAAGTATTAAATAGTTAAGTCACGGTTTATATTTACTGTTTTTAATACAGGCAAGAAAATACATCACTGATACTATGGGGGAGAAATACACAGAGGGAGTCATCTTGGACTTGGAGAAAACATGGGAAGAGTCAGATCCACGGACTCCCCTCATATGCTTTCTTTCCATGGGCTCTGATCCTACGGACTCGATTATTGCTTTGGGAAAAAGACTAAAGACAGAAACGTGCTGTGTTTCCATGGGCCAGGGTCAAGAAATCCATGCTCGTAAACTTCTACAGCAGACAATGGCTCATGTAAGCAACAAAAACCTGAGTGCTCTTTGTAGCTATATTACACACTTTGAAACAAAAATCCTGTCATGAAATAAAGTTCTTTGGTGGGCAGCTAATGCTAAGGCAAGAACCTATATTTATTTATATAAATGAGTGTCCTAAACAATAGAACTAGTTTTTTCACAGTTAACTGGCCATAACAAGCTTTTGGTGTGTTACAGGTGGTATGAAGTGGGTGATATAAAATGGAGCTTTTGTTGTAGATTTCTGACTGATAAACTTAGTTGAATGATTTTTTTTCTTTTCTGGATTACATGACTAGATAACATTCTTCAGCAAGTGTTTCAGAACATTTTTTTGGTTTTGTATTTTTAGTAATGCAAACACATTTTTTTAAAATGAATAAAATGAATTCCAAATATACTATTGATAGCTGCGTAAACTTGAGGAAAAACAAGGTTGTATAACACACTATTTTGTATTGCTGTACTCTGAATTTGGACTTGGGAGGGACAATCTGGTAGCATAGGCCTTTTACAAGTGAAACCTGGAGGAATTAAAGAAAAAAATTACCTGTATGGGAAGAAAAGGTGCAATGATCCAAATTAGCATGCTCTGCCCATCAGGTGATAGTACTGCTATGCAGGCTGATGTGAAAAGGTTGTTTCTTACACTCCTGTGTTGTGAGCTTCATCCCTGTCTGTAACACCTGTTTTTCTTTGACTTCTGCCTCAGATTCTTATTTGATAACGTCTCATAAAGAGCTAATTAGCAGATCAGATGAGAAGAAACTCATTCTAAAATAGGGAAAAGGAGCACTTTTTATTTAGTTAAGAGAAATGTGGTTACTTTTGCTCACTGTCTCACATATCCTCTTAATGAAGAGGTGTATGAGACGTCTGAACTATGTCCATGCCACCCTGAGACCCAATCCTGTTAGATCTCAGAAGCTCAGCAGGGTCAGCCCCGGTCAGTACTTGGATGGAAGACCTCCTGGGAATACCAGGGGCTGTAGATTCTAGTCCTGAGGACTTCGCTGTCACCGTCCAAGCTCGCTTGGCCATGACAGATGAGTCTTAGGAGTTAAAGGGTGGGGCCAGTTCCATGCATGCTGTGCCTCACCTAAAATATCTACTGTGCAGGCTTGAAGGACACACCCACGTGGGGAGAGCCCTTCCCAAATCTTCACTGTCGAAACCTAGCCATGATGATGATGATATGTCTATATTTAGTATGGTAATTCACATCAGAAAGTTTGATACCTATTGATTGATAGCAATAAATTAACAAAGTATGTATATTTCACTATTTCCCAAGCCTGGAACCCTTGTGAAAAACAAGGTTTAGTGGCTTGCTCTATGGAGCTACTCCTGAGCACCCTTATGTAAGCCAAAATTTATCAGTGTTTATCAGCACTACAGTCATGACAAGGTATGTTTTAAATGTACTAGAATGGAAAAGGTAGAGACTTCTGGAGAAGATCAGATGGGACAAGTAAGGACCACTTATTTACATGAAAAAAGCAAATAAGCTACCACCACCTCCAGAAGGAACAACCCACAGCTTAGCTGACCATAAAGAGTGTTTCCAATTTGTTAACAGTATTGATAACTTTATTTTCTGTTGTTTTAAACTAGGGAGGTTGGGCACTTCTGCAAAATTGCCACCTTGGACTTGACTTTTTGGATGAGTTGATGGACACTATAATAGAGACAGAGAATGTCCACGAAAGCTTTCGGCTGTGGATGACAACTGACATTCACAAACAGTTCCCCATCACCCTTCTTCAAATGTCTATTAAGTTTACCAATGAACCACCACAAGGGCTCAGAGCTGGACTAAAGAGAACATATAGTGGTGAGTGCTAGAATGGCAGTGATTTAAAACTAAATTTTGGACTTTGGTGTTATTATATCATCATGTTATAGCCACTGATAAGTTAGTTTGAGTGACTGATCACAATGATGCCAGGACACATCTTGGTCCTTGTTTTGAGATGGAAGTTGTGAAAATTACAAAGAAGAGAAGATCTTCTGAAGTTCTATTGCCAGAACTAATTGGACAGCAAAACAGGAAATGCTTTTTCTTTTCTCAAAAGTTAACTTCTAGTATCTTAGTTCAAAGTGTTTGTATTTTTAATCTTTTGTCTTTTGGCAGAAAAATTACTTGTTAATATTTGTTAGCTATCAAGTGCTCTTTATGTTACATAAAATAAAGGACAAAGAGTCTGGAGAAAGCAACTTTTTTTGAATTCAGCTATTAGTAAATTGTGGGGGGTTTTTCCCCTGAAGTTTACTCCTTTGATTTGAGCAACTTAATAACATGCTATGAAGTGTCTCCAGCATAGAACACTTTGTGGGACAATAATTAAACTCTTGGGAGAGACAGAGAGCCAGCTGAATATCTCTAGGATGATATTTTAGCGCAGACTTGATTTCAAAAAAGACTATCACTGTGATTTTTATTAAATCCATTTACAATCAATAGGTGTCAGCCAGGATTTACTAGATGCCAGTAAAATGGTACAGTGGAAACCCATGTTGTATGCTGTAGCCTTTCTGCACTCCACTGTTCAAGAAAGACGCAAGTTTGGATCTCTGGGCTGGAATATACCCTATGAGTTTAACCAAGCTGATTTCAATGCTACCGTGCGGTTCATTCAAAACCACCTGAATCGCATGGATACAAAGAAGGTAATCACTGCCTTTGTGGGGAAGGTGGATTAAGGTGATGGATCTTTCTAGTAGTGGAATGTTTATAAATGCCTCCTAATAACTGAAATACAAGCATGATTTTAACTTATTTTTTCCCCCACAAACATTCAACATTGCAAGTATGTATGTTCATAGAGCAGTAGACAAACTAGATTTTAAATCCGCTGCATGTTAAATTTCTATATTAACCTGTTCATTTAAAAAAACCCAAAAAACCTCCCAGCCATCTCAGAAATATAAATCTTAGAAATACAGACCTTCTTTTCAATGCTAATTATGTCAATTAGTTAAAAATGGCTGTTTTGTTTAGATCTATTTTGAGTAAAACCAGTAGGATTTGTCTCTTCCAATCTATCTTGAAAGCATGATGAATTTGTGAGTGGCTTTAATTGATTATGTAAGAATTGATCTTATGTTCCTCCCTTTCATATAGTGAGTTGTCATATAGAGGTCTGTGGCAGATCAATTTGTGATTGGCATTTTGAGTGAATTGAAAGAAGGATTGTAATCTAACTTTACCCCTCTTGCTGTCTTTAAGATGTCCTTGAATTTATTGTCAATGAATCGTATTTTGAGAAAGCCTTGAAGGTGTTCTGGTAATGCAGGACTATAGGAAAAAAAGACAAGTAGTAAGAAAATAACTTTCTTCTAAAAGATATGGACATGCAGGACTTGATATATTAGCTGTTCTTACTAAAGGAAATCTAAATAGAGGAGAAGAGTGTTAGCTAAAGTCAGTGCTTTCTGCTTGGTTTCAGGGAGTCTCCTGGAATACTGTTTGTTACATGATAGGTGAGATCCAATATGGCGGTCGCGTGACAGATGACTACGACAAAAGACTCATGAACACCTTTGTAAAGGTTTGGTTCAGTGAAAATACATTCAGTCAAGAATTCAGCTTCTACAAAGGATACAGCATACCCAAATGTACCATGGTAGATGAATATCTTCAGTACATACAGGTTGGTGAATGAAACCTAATCACTTGTTTCTCAAAGTTCCTGATTCCCTTTATTTTTCCTTTTGTTCAGTGTGATTTGGGCGGTGACACAACAAATAAGACATAGTGAGTTATTTGCCTAAGACTGTTTGAAGAAATCTAGCTTCTTACTTTACAATATAAGGTTGGGGTTTTTTGATTGTTTGTTTGGTTGGTTTTGGGGGTTTTTTTGTTTGTTTTTGGTTTTTTTTTTTTTTTGTTTTTGGTATTGGTTTTGTTGTGTGTTGGGTTTTTTGGGGAGATTTTTTTATGATTAGCTTAAAAATCCATTTTCAATTGTGATCTTTTTATATTTTACTCTGTAGAACCTTCCTGCTTATGACACACCGGAGGTGTTTGGTTTGCACCCCAACGCAGACATCACTTACCAAAGTAAAGTTTCCAAAGATGTATTGGACATCATCCTCAGTATTCAGCCTAAAGATAGCTCTGCTGGAGGAGGTGAAACCCGAGAGGCAATTGTAGCCAGACTGGCTGATGATATGCTGGAAAAGCTTCCTGCTGATTATGCACCATTTGAAGTGAGTTAATGGTAATCTGTCAAAACCATTTGTTCCAACTTGCTTTTTATGTATATATATGTGTGTGTGTGTGTATATATATATACATATATATATATATACATATATACAAAAAACCAAACAAAACCCCAAACAACTTTTCTAAAAGCATATTTGAATTCATTCATACAGGCAACACTTCCAAAACATATTTTAAGGAAGTCTGACCAGACTCTTAATGTTTATAATGAAGTCACTAAATGTGGGCTGAAGTGCTTTTGTAAGAACTTTTTCAAAAATATTAAACTACTTAATGCTTAAGTTGTCATTTGTACTATTTGTTGGGTCATCAGTTTTTAGCTGAGGTTATTGACACTATAAAATTTCTGGTTATGTTTGTGCAGTTGTTAATTTGTGTTAATTTGTTAACTTTACACTTTTAATTAAAAATTTATCAGTGAGTTTGGTTAGAATACAAGACTGCCTGGTAATGTGATAGTTCCCAGGCATTGCTGATAAATAATGCTACTATGTTGAGGCAAAGTAGCTGAGGCAATTTCTCATGATTGATTTGTGCAAAGTGAACCTTGGAACTGTAAAGCTAAATCCCTTGAAAGAGAGTAAACAGCCCACATGCTTTTTAAATTACATTAGCTCATAGAATGATACACAGACTAAATCATGAATTGGACTAAAAACACAGCCAGTCTCAGCATCATAGATTTCTCTTGGAAAAAAACCCATGTTTCTGTCTTGCAGAGGATTCAAGGGAGGTGCCAAACTGACTGTTTAAGTTCATAAATAAAAGTGTTATGTCCTAAAAATCATATTGAGGCCTAACCTTGACATAAAGACAACCTTGTTTTTTCACTTCTATTGAAGAATCTTTGGTTTTCTACCTGCAGGTAAAAGAAAAACTAATGAACATGGGACCTTTTCAACCTATGAACATATTTTTGCGACAGGAGATTGAACAAATGCAGAGAGTTATTTCTTTAGTGAGAAGCACTCTGACTGATCTAAAACTTGCCATTGATGGAACCATAGTTATGAGTGAAAATCTGAGGGATGCTTTAGACTGCATGTATGATGGAAGGATTCCTGTTACCTGGAAAAAAGTAGGTGTACATCACTTGTTGTGGAAAGAAATAAAAATTATTTCTGAAGAGCTAGATTAAGCTGCTAGACTTGGAGTAAATACTGTTCTTCAATCTCTGCTTCAAAAGTGTTAACCAGAAGTGTGCAGCTGCTGGAATAGATTTCGTGCTAAAATAAACACAGTCAAAACAAGCCTTCTTTCATTTACAAAAATAGAAATGAATGTGGGCGTTGCAGGTATTTCCCATTTTAATGGCCTATTGCATGTTGGCAGGATAAAAAGCTGGAGAGAACTGATTAATACAGTGGTGCTATTCTTTAAGACTTGCAATCATATCATCACAGAATAGTAGATGCTGGAAAGGACTTTTGAACATAGCCTAGTTTAACCACACTTGTGAAAGCAGGGTCAATTAAAGCAGGTTTACCAGGAGCCTCCAGAATCAAGAGTCCCCAACCTTTCTGGGCAACCCATTTCAGTGTTTGATCACTTTCACAGTAAAACCCAACCAATCAACCACCAGACAATGAAACAAAAAAACCCCTTAGGTTTAAATGGAATTGCTATCATTTCGTGTTGTGCTCGCTGCCTTTTCTCCTGTTATTGACAAGGCTCTGGCTTCATCTGCCATTCTCTACACACAAGGTATAAATATTTATTTCTCCTTTGAACGTTCTCCAGGCTAAACAATGCCAGCTCTCAGCCTCCCCATAGAAATTGTTTCAGGGACAACTAAAGCTGTTAATGGCAACTGATGGAATGGGAAATGGGAAGAGGTTTTTTGTTGTTTGTTTTTACTGACAAAGTATTTTCATGGTACAAAACCTAGACCAAGGCAGATGCTTCACAGTGCAAACTATTCAAGAAGGCAAACCATTATATATCTTCACATAGTCTGAGCTCAATTTTCCTTAGCTTTTTTCCAGAGGAATAAAAAAGCTGAATAGTTTTGGCAGAAGCCATGTTATCTTGATGTATTAACTTGCAATTAAAATGACATGTATACAATTTTTTTTCCTAGTTTAAACGGGTATTTAACTTTACAAAACTGTCATAAAATGGACAATTATCACAGACAGCATTAAGCAAGTATAAATGGAACGGTAGGCATGAATTTGAAGAGAGAAAGAATTTGCTTCATGTTTCAATATGCAGTGTTTAAGCATTAGGTTAAAAGTTAAGATATGAAAGATGGTCTTTAATACACTTCGCTAATACTATGTTGTTTACTACGATGTGAGGAGTTATGTTTTCTTGATAGGAATGTGCTTCCAGAGAAGAGCAACAAGGCTGGTGAAGGGACTGGAGCATAAGTCCCATGGGGAGAGGCTGAGGGAGCTGAGGTTGTTTAGCCTGGAGAAGAGGAGGCTCAGAGGTGACCTCAGCACTGTCTAGAACCACCTGAGGGGAAGTTCTAGCCAGGTGGGGGTTGGCTCTTCTCCCGGGCACTCAGCAATAGGACAAGGGAGCATGGGATCAAGGTCTGCCAGGGGAAATTGAAGTTGGAGATCAGACAAAAATTCTTTCCAGAGAGAGTAATCAGGCATTGGAATGGCCTGCCCAGAGAGGTGGTGGATTCACCATCCTTGGAGATTTTTAAATGCAGATTGGACGTGGCACTGAGTGCCATGATCTGGTAAATAGACTGGAGTTGGAGCAAGGGTTGGACTTGATGGTCTCGGAGGTCTTTTCCAACCCAATCGATTCTATGATTCTATGATTTTAAATATGTTTACTCTTTTCAGGCATCTTGGGCTTCCAGTACTCTTGGTTTCTGGTTTACTGAACTTCTAGAAAGAAACCACCAGTTCTACAAGTGGATTTTTGAAAGTCGACCAAACTGTTTCTGGATGGCAGGGTTTTTTAATCCTCAAGGATTTTTAACTGCAATGAGGCAGGTAAAGTGTGTTTGAAGTCTCTGATTATTTTTTGGCATGCTTTTAAAAATAAAATATATTGTGTAATGAAGTCTATACCCATGACTCCATTGTGTCATCAGGAAAGATATGTGACTGTCTAACATTTCCTGGGTGTTAAGACCATGAATTTCTTTCTTTCTTTTTTTTTCTTCCCTCTTCTTTTGCTCTATGTTCAGTACTACCTGTCTGGAGACTGGGATGAAAAAATATTCTGAATTAGTCTTATATTTCACTTCTACAGTTCAGTAGCTGATTCAGTCTCTTCACCAAGTGGGAAATTATATAACAAGATATTTCTTTTGAGTAAATAGTCCTTACCCAGGATTTTCTTTTGCAGCCAAGCTTGTGGAAAAGGTTTAGTAGGAGGATTCAAAAGAGCTGGAGTCTATATAACTTTCTAGTTCCATGAAAAGAGACTGTGGATACACAAAGACCTAATATCCCAAGTAAATACCAAAGTGACTTTCTGGGCTTTGCTATGTGGTGAAACAAATAGAAATGAGAAAGATGAAGAGCCAGAATGATCACTGAACCACAACCCTTTTGTTCTTTTAAAGTATCTAATTAATTGCAGTATGGGGCAAACATTAAATCCAATGACTTCAAACAAATATCTTGGAAAACATTTGCAAGACTGGGATAAAACTTTGGTTTTCCATAACTTAATGACGTGGGATAGGAAGGATCTGGGCAACTGGGAACTGAGTGTTGTCCAATGTATTAACTGACATATTTAATTTGAAGTATATGATGAATCTTAAGCATTTCTATCTTCAAGTGTTCTCTGTTTTTGTTGTTGTTGTTTGGTTGGGTTTTTTTGCCAGTCTCTTTACCTAGCTCTAGAGTTGAGTGAGTTCTTATTTATTAATAAGAATACAATTAATATGAAGAGTATAGGTGCAGGAAAAGGAAGGTAACTCTGGAAAATAGCACACGCAGTTAATGTGTTCTCATCTCATCAAATCTGTGAAATTTTCCACTTCCAAGATCTGATTACCATTGTCATTCAGTGGTTGTGTTACTTGGTACAATCTTAGGGTATTGTATATAATAGAAAGTTTGAAAGTCAAATATAGTGGATAAAGTATTGAAAGCTTTCTTGTAGTGCCATGCCATCACTGCCTTAGAGAGAAGTCAAACTACTGTAAACATGGATATAATAAAAAGTTGGGGTTTTTTTTGTACTGAAGAGGATATTTTGTGGCCATACAGATTTATTGCTGATAATTACTGGGAAAAATGGCTCTGTGCACATGTGTAAATCTAACCTCCCAACTTTTGTCTGGTTTGTGCAGGAAATAACAAGGGCTAACAAAGGATGGGCTCTTGACAGCGTAGTGCTGTGCAATGAAGTCACTAAATGGATGAAGGATGATATCACAAGCCCTCCTTTGGAAGGTGTCTATGTGTATGGGCTGTATTTGGAAGGAGCTGGCTGGGACAGAAGAAACATGAGACTGACTGAATCTAAGCCGAAGGTGCTCTTTGAGATGATGCCAGTTATAAGGATATATGCAGAGAATAACAGTAAGTAATTGTATTGTAAAGGATGCTATTTTGGTAGAATTCCATGTAACTTTTTACTGAACTGCATGGAAACCTTTTGGACTGTAGGGATTTCATGATGCTGTTGCTATTCATTGTATACATATCAAATCTTTTCTGATGAGGAAGACTTCCCAGTCTTCCATTTAGAATATGCTTTCAGACTTCCTTGATAATTGATAATGGGCACTTTTCCCCCTAGTATTTAGATAGGCCTCTACCTTCTGGTTTTAATGCTTTTAATAATTTTTAACCCATTTACATGTGAGTTGTACATATTGGCACATGAGACATATAGACAATATATGCCCTAGATTTAAAACATTAGCATTAATATGAACAAACTCTGTAACCTCTGTAGCCTCTGTAATCTAAACCAAAATAACCTCTTTCCTACATGCCAAAAATGATTGTAATTTATAAATGTGTATAAAAAAACATATAACCATGCATGGACAACATATAAGAGATAAATGTGGTAGTATTTATATTTATAAGGTGTTTATAAAGAACATGTTATATATGTGATGTGTATATTTATAAAAATGCATTTTTTCCTGGACAAGACTGTTTTGGAGTTAATAGAAGCAAGCAGGAGGTAGAGTGAGGTGGTGGAAGATGATTTATCTTTGAGGCAAAAAAAGAAATGTAAGAATGGAAAGGAAATTTGTGGGGCTGAAGGACAATTCTAGTATGTGAAAATGTGTGTTTTGTTTTAATATGGTGGTTTCTTGCATATAGAAGACAAAATGCTGTTGAATAAGGAGGTAAAATAAGATAGAACTATCCACTGTAGAACATAAAATTGGAAAAGTCTGTTGAAAAGCATTCCACCTCTAAAAGCAAAGCTTGCTTACATGTTATTTTGAATAACTGATCTTTTATAAAAGGCATAACCAGCATCCAGGATACAAAATGATGAACACTGAGGTATTGAGCATGACCGGACCACTGTTCTAATTCTGCAGTGAAGTAATGGATGACTGGTACTCTCAAAAACTAAATGCATTTCAAAATAGGACTTTTTTTTGACATAATTCATGGATAAGAAGTAACGTTCAGTGGGAATATTGAACTGAGAAGAACACTAATTACACTGGAGAGTCCATTTAAATTTCTTGCTGCATCCAGTTTCAACGTGATGATGTTAAATCTTAAACCTACAGAAATATCAAGCCCCATATGGCCTTCAGCTGGCAATAGCACAAAAATGAACAGTGTGAGAAGCAAGTAAAAGTGTTTCTTGGTACTGATGAAGAGCAGTGTCTACTGAACTTTGATTCCATTTTCCATTTGCCTTATGACCAGTCCCATAGGGTTCTGGTTTTTTAACCTAATTTAATTGCTTTTTATGTCTCTTCTGTCTTTTCAGCTGCAAAAGATCCACGTCTCTATTCATGTCCAATCTACAAAAAGACCACTCGAACAGATATGAATTACATTGCTGCTATAGATCTTAAAACTCGTCAGCCTCCAGAGCACTGGATACTGCGTGGAGTGGCACTTCTGTGTGATGTCAAGTAATGTTAAAAAAGAAAAAAAATTCCAAGAGTTCTGTTTTTAAGTATAAAGATCAATACATAGTTAGGTATACAACTGAACACTTCTAAAAATATTATTTCTAAGGCATAGACTCCATTATGGTACTTTTAGAAAATTCTTCTCAATAAAACTCTATTCAATAAGCTTATGAATGCTAAATCTTAGAGTGATATTGTTTGATGCCTTAATTGAATCATGACAACTATTTAGTGTTATTATCTCCTATGTGTGCATAAGCATTTCTCATTTGTGCTTAATTTTACCTTAAATAAAGACTAATTGATTTGAATGTTGTTAATTTTTGCTAGGAAATATTCTTATATCAGGACTTACCTTCAAGTAGATAAATGCAAAGCTTTTTTTTTTTAATTTTGTGTCTGCATATCTATGGAAAGCTAAGCCCAGTTGCTCATTCATATTAGTTAAAATTCCTCAAGATGGTTTTCCAAAATTTATTTCCTAGCTGATAGATTCTAGCTTGCTTGATATCTAAATAAGGAAGGTGAGACTGGAAAAATGTCACACCTGTTTCACTACTTGGAGAACAATTTCATTGTGTTATTACATAGGAAAACAAGCATTTGACAGCTGCCAGAATTTCTTATTATCTTTTTTTTATGACTTATAAATTATTTTGTGTGCCAGTATACCAGATTTGACTCATTCTTCATCAAGGTTATTAGTGGATGGGGTTTGTGATTTTTTTCCTTTCTCCTTTTTTACTTACGTGCTGCAGCCTTTTTATTGTCTCAACTAGACAGAAAAATTTTCATGTATGACTCCATCTTAAAAGAGAAATATTAGAAGCTCCATTTAGTTGGACTTTATTGGCTTCACACATCAAGCACACTTATTTAATCATCAAAAAACCAGTGTTTTTGTTGCTGAGTTCAGTAGGTTGTGGATCTTAGTGGGCCATTAGTCATTCCCAATAATGACTACTGCAGAAGGGGAAGCAGCTTTCCTGGTGCATCTGTCATTCATAAATGCTGCAATGGAGAAGCTGTTTTCAATTCTATGTCAAATGAATGCGGGGAGACTTCAGCATTTATTTCTACAGTAAAAACAGTTATGCAGTTAAATTCCACCCTGACACCCAATCCCATCAGATCTCGGAAGCTCAACAGGGTCAGGCTAGTTAGTACTTGGATGGGAGACCTCCTGGGAATACCGGGGGCTGTAGGTTCTAGTCCTGAGGACTTCACTGTCACTGTCCAAGCTTGCTCAGCCACGACAGATGAACCTCAGGAGTTGAAGGGTGGGGCCAGTTCTGTGCACGCTGTGCCTCACCTAAAAAATCCATTGCACAGGCTGGAAGGGCACACCCACAAGGGTAGAGCCCTTCCCAAACCTTCGTTCATGAAGCCTAGCCATATCTATATCTAATCTCTATCTCTATCTGTATCTATATCATCAGTTATAAAACAGGTGGAATATTGTTTCTGTCAAAAAAAAAAATCTAGTTGTAGAGGTATTTTTCTCTTTGAATTATTATTATTTACTTTTAAATAACTCATAGTGAAACAAATTAAATGTGTGAAAATCTTCTTTAGGAAATACTTTTAATTTAGACATGATAATAAATTAATAAGAGAAGGGTTTAAGTGTTCTTTATTGAACATTGAAGCACCATGCTCCAGCTTCCAGGAGATTCTCCAGATGCTCACTGGAGTTCTAAGTTGCTGTGGACTTACGTCTTTTACCAAGACCTTCCTCTCTGAAGGACATCATACTTGTGCAAGTCATTCACACTAAGAATTAAGCCAGATGTGCTTCAAATATCACTTTTCAAACAGTGGATTTGTTGTACCATCATTGCTGCAGACACAATAGAGATGCCAAACCTGATGGTAGCTCTCAGTGAGTGAACTATGCACATTTTTTCAGATTGTGATTTTCTGTGAGAATAGTGGGGAAAAGGATAGTTTTCTACACTGGTGATCCTAGTTACACCAAGTACTGTTAGTGAAGCAATTGATGTTGGCCATCACTGGTATTTCTGTTGTTCTAGCTCTGTTTTGTAAGAGCTTTGGCATCATATCAGGGCCTAGAGTGCATAAACCTGCTCTACCAGAAGTTTTGGGCTCTGGGCTGGAAGAACACTGTGCGGCTTGAATTGGACCTGCCTCATTACTTCAGACTTGCCTGAGAGTCCCTGACCTGTCAGTCTGGTTAACCTCATCACTTAAGAGTCTGCCTTGCTGACTTGTCTTTCCAGCATGTTCTCAGATCTACCCTGGTATTACAGCCTATCTGGCAGCCTCTGTTGTGTTAGTTGGCCATGGTTGCTGTCATGGACCTGCTCTGTTTTTTGTTCAGGGGCCACAGGACTGTGTCCTTGTCAGGGAGAGCCATGCCCTGCTCACCCTGCTGTGGCTCTTGGCTTCCAGCTCCACTGTCCTTTCCAAGCAGCCTCTCTTTGCTGGTTACTTACATATGCCTTAAAACAGGGGGGAAAATGAACTGTTTCTTGTTCATCTTCATAGCAGAAATGGGTAATAAAGTCGTTCTGTGGAAAGGAATGTCAATAAAACAAACAACCCTGACATATTAAAGAACAGGAGGCATAGAAATGTTTGGCTCTGATATGGGTACTGAATGGATTACTCAAGAAATAGCATTCACAGGCTTCAATTGTGCTATTAACCATGCAGCATTATAAATTTTAGGGTCCAGAAAAAGGATTGCAGAAGGTATTGTCTGCGTGTCTTTCTGATATTGGGCTTGATAAATACATAGATTTGGGGGAATATTTAAAAGCAAATTTATCTTGGAAATCAATGGTAATATAATGTTCTGAATAAGGTGAAGATATTAGAGCTTCATCAGAATCCTTTGCAATTCTTTGCAATTTTAAAAGTACTTAAAATAAGCAATCCAACCTTTCAAACATGTGCTCTGCTGTGTAGCTATACTACACAGAAAAGTCTTGTCTTGTGAGCTTCTCTTCCGAAAAATGTTCTTCCCTGAGCTCTGTGCCTACACTCATACTTAGCTCATAGGTTACTTACATTGAAATTTTTATTCTCACTGTTGTGATTTGTTCTGCTTTCAGAGATTATAAGAAAGAAGAAAAAATTGGGTTAGATCATAGTAGGCAATACAATTCCAAATTAATGGTAAGTATGGTTGTCATTGAAAAGGATTTTTTTAAATCAAAAGTACATTGCTATGGCATATGTGCAAACTGGATTAATAAGAAAGTGCTTTTTATTCTGAAATATCATGCATTAAATTAGTTTCATAATTAAATCAACATTGAAGAAAATCCAATTTTTCTTTATGTGAGGTTCTTTTTTCCATTCCTTGCTTGGACAGTTTTTCTGTTTTAATTACCCAAGAGTTGAATGCACAAAGTGTCTTCCTAATGAATCCTCAAGTAAAGCTTGACTAGTGCTTGTATGCCTACAAATCTATGGAGCCTGATGGGATTAATCCCAGAATCCTCACAACGCTGGCTGCTGATGTCATTGCAAAATCTCTCTCCCTGATTTTTGGGCTGTGTTGGGAATCCAGAGAGGTCCCAGCTGACTGGAAGCTGATAAATGTCCCAATTTTGAAGAGTGTAAGAAGGAGGGCCCTGGAAACTACAGACCCATCAGTCTCACTTCAGTGCCTGGTAATGTTATGGAGATTATTCTGGGAGGTATTGAAAAACACCTGAAAGACAATGCAGTCATGGGTCACAGCCAGCACAGCTTCATGAGAGGAAAGACCTGCTTATCAAACCTGATTTCCTTCTATGACAAGGTAACCCACCCAGCTAATCAAGGGAATACAGTTGATGTAATCTTTAGGGATTTCAGTACATCTTTTGGTACTGTCTCTGGATAAAATGTCCAGCACACAGCTGGATAAACACCTCATGCATTGGGTGAGCAATTGGCTCATGGGTGGAACACAGAGGGTAATAGTGAATGGGGTAACATCAGACTGGTGACCTGTCACTAGTGTGGGGTTCCACGGGGCTCCATCTTGGGCCCTGTGCCCTTCAAGATCTTCATAAATGACTTGGACACGGATTGAAAGGGATACTGAGCAAGTTTGCAGATGACACAAAACTGAGAGGAGTTGTTGACTCCCTCAAGGTAGGGAGACCCTGCAGAGAGACCTCAACAAACTAGAGGGCTGGGCCATCACCAACTACAGGCAGTTAAATGAGGGAAAGTGCTGGATTCTGCACCTGGAATGGGACAAGCCTGAATGTACGTACAGACTGGGGAATGAGATGCTGGAAAGCAGTGCCATGGAAAGGGACCTGGGGGTCTTGGTCAATTCAAGTTGAATTACGCATCAGCAGTGTCCTGACAGCCAGGAGGGGCCAACTGTGACCTGAGGGGCATCAGGCAAATCATCACCAGCCGGTCGAAGGAGGGGATTGTGCTGCTCTGCTCTGCACTGCTGTGGCCTCACCCTGAATATTGTGTGCAGTTTCAGGTGCCACAGTATAAGAAAGATATTAAGCTATTAAAGTGTCCAAAGGAGGGCAACAAGGGTGACTAAGGGCCTTGAGAGGAAGCTGTATGAGGAATGACTGAGATCGCTTGATCTGTTCAGCCTGAAGAAGAGGAGACTGAGAGGAGACGTCATTGCAATTACAACTTCCTTGTGAAGGGAAGTGGAAGGACAGGCACTGATCTCTTCTCTGTGGTGACCAGTGACAAGACTTGAGAAGATGGCCTGAAGTTGTGTCAGAGGAGGTTTAGGCTCGATACTAAGAAAAGGCTCTTCATCCAGGGGGTGGTTGGGCACCGGAACAGGCTCCTCAGGGAAACACCAAGCCTGACAGAATTCAAGAAGGGTTTGAGCAACACTCTCAGGCACATGGTGTGACTCTTGGGGATGGTTCTGTGCAGGGCTCTGAGCTGGATTTGATGATCCTTGTGAATCCCTTCCAACTTGGCATATTTTGTCATTCTGAGATTTTTTTTTAGCTGTTCTGTTCACATTGCACAAGCATTATAGGTGTATACAAATATCTGAAGGCTTTTAGTAAACAGACAAGGCATAATAAACCAGTGCTGCAGAGGTGGTTTCATATGAGAAAATTTCTTATCAGTTTTGTTAAATTAAAACACTATTAAACAGATAAAATAAAAAGACACAGTTCTTTACATGTCTTTGTATCTTAGGATGTACCACTTAGCAGAGCTCCTGGCATCTTTTAGTCTGCAGTACACAGCTTTTTCAATGGTGGTAACTACTCTATAACTTCTGTTCTTATATAGAATTTAAGCATCTAGTGTAAGTATGTCCTAGTTCAGCAGGTGGGACCAGTTATCACTATGTGTGGGAGATCCAAACTATGTATTCTACCCCCTCTATTCATTTCCCAAGAGCAATGGACCATTTGCAGCAGCTGCCCAGGGAGTCGTTAGCACCTTCACACCCCACCTGAGGGGGCGTGGCTGCTAATGGGCCATAAACGGTTTAACAATACCCCATGACTCACAGAGTTAATCACCCATTGTGTGAGTCCCCGCCCTGGGGGAGGGACTGGGCACTCCTTGAGGGTACATAAGTGGGGGGTAAGGAGACCTCAGGGACTACTCCTTGGATCCAGAGGAGTAGCAGGACCTCGACAGGAGGAGACTGTCACTTTCAACCAGCTTGCAACCACCACTCTCGACCAGACTGGGACCATCATTTGTTCCAACAGGTTTTTCGCTTCTTTCTGTTTTGGGGTTTGGGGGCCCACGTGGTGTTTGTACCCCAGGGTGGTGGGTCATACTGGGTTTTGTGGGTTAAAACCAATTTCTCCTTGTGCCATTGTATTTATTGTAATAGTCTTATTAAAATTGTAACTCTGACTTATAATCTCGTTTGTGTAGAGTTCATTTCTCCTGCCTGTTTACCTCTAAACCAGCACAAAGTAATAATGTATTATATGTGCCTGTATATTAATATAGAAAAATTAAATTAAAATCTGGGCCTTTAAAACTAAACAGTGAATACATCTTACCAATCTTACTTTGCCTGTGAAGTCTATACATAAAAATAAAAATTTCTTAGTATTTGCTGGCATATGCAATCTTTTAACCAAATATCCAAAGCAAAATCTAGTGAACCAACACTAGAAAAGTTGTCAGAAGAAAGAGTGAGGGAAAAGGGCACGGTTAAAATATTTTTCAGTTAGAGCTATTTTTTTGAAATGGATACTGCCTTTAACTTTTTAATAGAGCTGTTACTTGCATTGCAATAACTATAAGAACTGAAGTAGTTACTTTGGTTTTTGCTGTCAAAGAATATGAGATATCCTGCTTCGGCAAGAAAAACAACAGATGTTTGCTGATGTAAAAACATGACTTTTTTTTTTCAAAGGTGCTATCTCAGAACAAGAAGATTTACACACCAAAAAAGAAGAGTTCGGAAACTTTGTGTAATATTTGTGAAGAGAACATGAGGTAACAGAAGGCAGTGTATCACTGTTTTACATGAGTTGCCTGCAAATAACAGTTTTCAGTTTGCCTGTTAAACTGTCACAAGAATGGAAGCCAATATACCTCACTCCTCCCTCAAAGCCTCTTTTCCATGAACTTTTGTAACTTGATTACTAAAGGTGTATTTTTTTGAGAAAAATGTATCCTGGAGTCTTTTCTCTTTGTAACTGACCTTACTATACAAATGTCACATTATGCTTTCCTCTATTCAAGCCGAATTACTTCCTGTCTACCTCCCTTGTTCTGAGTAAATGGTGATTTCAGGAAAATAATGGTAGCTTAGTTTGGGAAGAGCACTGAAGGGAGTTCATCTTATTTTTCAGTGTCTTTTTTAATCTGATCAATATATTTGTGGAAAGTAAGTGTCAACTGATAATGAAGCTCATAAACAGTGCACAAGATTGTGATGAGTCTGTGCAAAGAAGGTCTAGAAATGTTTTGTGAAGTAAGATGTGCTCAATTCAACTTCCTTCTTTGAGCCGTGATTTTCAAAAATCAGTTCCTTTGTGTTAACTTCCATTATTTTAAGGGGGTTTATAAGAAAGATAGGGGAAAGTTTTTTTTTTTAGTAGGGCATGTTGTGGTGGGACAAGAGGTAGTAGTTTTAAACTAAAAGAGGGTAGGTTTATGCTAGTTATAGAGAAGAAATTTTTTACAATAAGGATGATGAGACACTGGAACAGGATGCCCAGTGAGGTGGTAGATGCCCTGTCTTGGAAACACTTAAGGCCATGTTGGATGTGGCTCTAAGCAACCTGACCTACTTGGAGATTGCAGGGGAGTTGGACTAGATGACCTTTAATGGTCCCTTCCAACCCAAGCCATTCTATGATTTTATAACTTGCATAATTCAATATTGTTGGTGTTTTGCATAAAATGTGCAGATGAGACAAAATAATAGTCATTGCAACCAAAGATCAAATGTCTTTGTGTCATCCAAGAAAAAATGTTTACTTCCTGTCACCCAAAATATAGCTTGTTTTTGCATTTCTCTTTGACATTGAATTGTGGAACAGTAAAGCTCAAAAATGTGCATCAGAGAAGACTTACATGTTGAGGTTTCATTTTAAGCACTTAGAAGATATTTTATCATTCTGGAAAATGTTGATGCAACAAAGAAGCAACTTTTGCAAGAAAAAGAAAAAAGTAATCAAATACTTGGCATATGTTTTCCTTTTGGAATTTTGGTCTGCAAGTTTTGCATAGTAATCCTTCATGAAGGCAAATAAAGCTGTGCTTTATTCTCTAAGCAAGGTGTGCCAGGTTAGTTATGTTTGAAGTTCACTATGTTTATTCCTTGGATAAACTGAGAAGCCAATCAAGAAATGCATGATCTATGGATAACAAGAAATTTTACAATAGGAGGAGGTATTACAAAGCATAATGGAAACAAAATCCTCATAGAGACATACTAGTTGAGATCTTTGGATTAAAAAATTTTGATCAATTGGCATTAGTGTTAAACTGTCTTATGTCAGCACAATAAAAATTATGGTTGATCCCTACATACCAAATGAGAAATTTAATACTGAGTTGAGCCTTGTTTTTAGGCAGATTTCAGTGAGTCTCTTCTTCTTTCATCCTGTCAAAAGCTTAATAGGCAGTAAAAATGCTACAGAATCTAGTTGTATTCAATGGATGAGCAGTGGTTTCTGGTCTCCATTTTACTAAAATGGCCAGATGAAAAACCAGTCCCTGGAAATATCCAATCCACGTGTTTGGTGAATGAAGTCTTGTACAGCCAGAGATCTCAGAATATCACTTCAGGAATAGGACAATCTTTTGTACTGTGTTGAGTGAGTCCTTTCGTGTGAGAAGAAGAAAACCTGCAGAAAAAGAAAAGGGGGAGGACCATGTGTGAAAGCTGGTGGATCAGTCTTCTCAATATTTTAGTGTGTATTTTATTTGGTGAAATAGTTTAATTTTAGGGAAAATGATTTCTAGGTCTATTACTTGTAACTAGGGGTGTTGTGGTATCACAGAATTGTTGAGATTGACAGGGACCTCTGGACGTTATCTGGTCCAACCCTCTGCTCAAGCAGGGTCTCCTAGACTTGACTGTGTAGGGCTGTGTCCAGGAAGCTTTTGAATTTTTCTGAAGAGAGGGAAAATTCAACTGCTCTGGACAACCTCTACCAATGCTCAGTCACCCTCACAGTAAAAAAGTGATTTCTGATCTTCAGGCAGAACCTCCTGTGTTTCAGTTCGTGCCCATTGCTTCTGGTCCTGTTGTTGGGTACCACTGAAAAAAGCCTGGCTGCCTCCTCTTTGCATCCTCCCTCCAGGTATTTACGTAGATTAATAAGGTTCCCCTGAGCCTTCTCTTGTCCAGGCTGAACAGTTCAAGCTCTCCCAGCCTTGCCTTATGCGAGAGTAGCTCCAGTTTCTTGATTGTACTAGTGGCCATTTGTGACTGTTGAGACACACGGACCCACACCTCCATAGGAGACATAAAAGTGAATAGCTTATTAACAGTCAAACACATGCTTATAAACCTGAGGGAAGGGGTGGTTATGTGGGCGTGGACACATGGTATCCTAGCTGATAGGTTTAAAGTCCATCTCCTGGGCATGCACAGTTGGTTATCATTTTCCCGGGCTTTTGCATAAACTCCAGTTCCCAGCAAGCCCCATGGTGTCCCTGTGGTATCCATCTCGCAAGGGGCTACCCCATCCCTACAGCCTTTCATTGGACTCTCTACAGTATCTGTGTAGCTTTCATGGCAGATTTCTTTTGCTGGAGTTGGCGTATGTTTGGTTCCTAACTATGTGTATGTTATAGGAGCAGGTTTTTAAAGTACCACAGGGCAACTGGTTTGCTATTCCAGGTTTTGTACTGTTGTGCTTTTACCAGGAGCATCTATTCCAATGAATCAAAAAATGTATTCTCTACAAAGAGGTGGTGTGCTTGTCTCTGTAGTCTGGTTAATTCCCTGCTCATTGCTGCATTGTAATAAAAATTGGTGAATTTTGAAATGTGTTTCTTTGACATAAAATTAAAACACATTCGTTTGTAATGCTACCTGTGTATTAAACATTTACTGAGACTGGCAGGATGTTATGCAGGTGCTGGATGTTAGACACGTATAATGTGCTTCTGCTTTTCTCACATTAGATTGGAAGGTTTCAGGAACACATTGTGGTTTCTATTATTGTATCAAAGCTTTGAGAATTCTGTTACCATTCCAAATTGTCTAATGGGTTGATTGCATGGTAGATTCATATTGCCTGTGACTACTGAAAGAGGCAGTATTTGACAGTTGATGTTGAGGAATTGGGCCCATCTGGAATTTTTATGTTCTCAGTGAATTTAGTCACACTAGTTTTTTTTTCTTTTTTTTTTTTCTATTATAGGTGCATTGTGAATATGGATATCAGGTCTGTTCCAAGGATTAAATTGCTGGTATTTGCAAAAGACTGACAGTTTAAAGCATCAAAACACTACAAATGCCTTTATTTTTAGAGAGTTCAGGGCTTTGTTGCAGCTACTATATCTTGCAGCTGATGAGTTTCCAAGCCAAGCTATGGCAATGGGACAGTCAATAAAACCATCTTTGTGCTTTTTCTCAGGAAGGAATTGTGCCCTGCATTATGTGGAAGTAAGAGAAATCTGAGGAGGGATCAAGGCAATCAAAATGAGAACAAAGAAATTTCTGCCATTCATCTGAACAAGGTTAAGGCTGGGGAGTGTGAGCTTCAGAAATAGAAGGAGCTCTGCTCCTGAACTTGTTGGATAAAATAATCTAGTCTGGTTTGTTTATCTTCTCACTTTCGTGTTTGGTTTTTTTTTTCCCCTAGTGTGAATATATTGTTTCCTTGATTATACTATTTAAAGCCCATAATTATTATTGTAAATTTTAAATGTAGAAGTAATAATTTTGGAAATATCAATTACAACTGTTGCAAATCTTAGTAAATGGCATAGTAAATTATTCCCTTTGTTTTATTAACCAATAACAATAATATTTTGCATCTCAGGCCAAAGAAAATGAGTTATGAAAAATATTAAACAAGTGTAGAGTAAAGGCATATTTTTAATAAAAAGATTTTTTCCCACATAAAATTTATTTTTTTAAATTTAGCAACAGAAAAATCACTTAGGAATTTTAAAGTGATTGTTTATTGAGTTGTGTATTAGTCTGAGTCTGAAATTTATCATGGATAGAGGTAAAATATATCAAGTGGCAGTCCCTGACCTATATATTAAAAAGTTTACTAAATCAACAAATGCAGTTATATAATAAAATGTATCTTATAAACAGTTGCAATTTTCAAAACACTGCTTAGACACTGAAGTTTTGATTAAGGTCTATGTCTAAATGCTCAACTATTCCTAATATAGTTGTGAGACAAAAATATATAAAAAGTTGATATTTCATCTGAACAATTTTATCTTTCACTGATAACTGGTAATCTTACATGCATCAAATAAAAATTATAGGCATATAGTTATAAGTATTTTGGACATAATAGACTTTTTAGTCTCAAGAGATTCAACACCCAGGATGTGAGAGTTAAGATGCCTTTTTAAGTGCACCCTCTGCTCTATCTGGAAATATTTATTTTGATTATTGTGCCTTGGAGAAAGAAATAAGTGACCAGATTTCCTGTTTAAATGCATGATTAAGTTCTGACTGACTGAAGTGCCTAAGCCAAGATAACAGGCTGATGAGGAAGGAAAGTAGCAGTGATTGTTTTGGTACCACAGTGAACAGCTCGAGTAATGTCTGAGAAAAGAAGCACATTCACTGGCATGAGAATTGTAGGAAAAGCACACTCAAGTAGGCACTAGATAATTTCTTTCACTAACCAAATTGTGTATTCTCTATTGTTTTTTGGTCATATTCAGCCCTATGAAATCCTTAGTATCTTGATTATATTTATGATGCAAAAAACGTCATAGTGTTTGTTTTAGTGTCTTCTTTTATATCACTGAAGTTAAGTTTAGCTAACCTAAATTTGTTATATTGAAAGTTTAGATCACCACAACTCTCTCTCTCTCTCTCTGTAGGTGTGTTTAAGCATGCACACTTGTGCATTTTGTAAGATTTTAGTTGGATAAACCATCTATTTCAGAAAGATAGAAAGTAAATTCTCTTAGGGAAATCTAAAACCAGCAGCTTTCAAGAGACTAACTTACATTACACTTGGTAGCAGTATATGTTCTCCCATTTTCTATGCAGGAGTAATGACCATGACCTTATGGAGCCGTTTCTCAGGGGAGTAAAGTGCGTTCTTATTCATCACTGTTATCACAGGGAGTCAGCACTTAGATTCAGTTGTTCAATTTCTATTTAAAAAAGGAGATTGATTTTTATTTTTTAAATTGCTTTTGTGTCCATTGTAAGTTGCAGAATTCCTCGACATCAGATAATGCCATCTCACCTAACTGATGCCTGTTTCCTAGGCAATATGAAGCTGAGAATCTCATGTGAAATTGCCACTCTCCCAAACTAATTCAGGGATAAAGTGACATGTTTATACTATTGTAATGATAGGATTAGACTGCAATTAATTTTTAAGGCAATAATAGGGAGTTGCTTGTAATATATATTTTACATTAAAAAATGAATAACACAGTAGTAATTGACTTGAAATTACAGACACTGTGTTAAGCATATTCTGTGATTCTGTGATCCTAGTTAAATATGTGAGGCACAGAAAGGAGAAGATGGAAGTCACAGCTTGTGGCAAGTTTTATTGATCCTTGTGAAAGGTGTATAGGCTGGGAGGAAAAGACTTTGACCATCACTTCTGTTCATTGTGCTTCTTTTCCTTTTCTCCTCTTTACCATCATTTTACATTTTTGTCTCGTTAGTGTTCTCTGAGTTGATATACGATTCAGCACTCTCCTGAATCACAGACATGGCCATATAAAATATTTTACTGCAAGTCGAATGAAAAGAACAGCCACTCTGATGCCACCTCTCCTTTTCTGAAGCTGTTGGAGCTGAGGCTCGCTAGGTGTCAGCAAAGTAGTCCAGAAAAAAAAAAGCTTTTTTTCCCCCTGAAAATTAATAAAGGAAATAACAGTGAAAAGTTCATGCATGTAGCAGAAATTTTAAAGCATATTAGGTGGTTGTTTTAGTTCATGTTAACCTAACCTGGGAAACCAGTGTTATTGTGCTTTCCATGCCATTAATTCTGTTTTTATTTCATAGTGAAACTGCTTTCCACACATACAAAGTCTCACTGTGTGTCTGGGGAATAGTGACTATGTGCTGCATTTCAGGCAGTAAATGAGAAAGACTGCAAGCTAGAAAAATCATCACTCTGTGAACTTTTCAAAATACCCAATCTGCTCAGACATGAGGCCTGCAGTCTGTCATGAGTAACTTTCTTTTCCATTTCCTGCTACCCAGTTCTTTTGTTTCTTCTAAAGATGTATAGAAAATCTGTCTTTTTAAACTTGTTATTTTTATTTTCCTAATTGATAAAAATGTATGTATTTTTTTCTGGACTTCAGCTAGCTTCTGACACAGAAGATAGCATCTGCCTTCACACTCAAGGGAACTGTCCTTGCCAACCATTCAGATGTCATCTTCCACTGGCATGCTTCATTCAGGCTAATGCTGGGCTCAACAGTGGGTGTTTATTTTATTGTTTGGCAAACATTAGCTTAAAGATCAGCCTCCCTCAGCACCTTGCCTTTCTTTCCTACTGCCTTTAAAACATTTTGGCTTACTCTTGGGGTTGTTTGTGAGGTCTTGCCTTGCTGCTCAAACAGAGTGGAACCAAACAGCTTGGAAAAGCCTTTTTATGATCATCACAAAATTAGCTTTACCTGGAACTTCTGTGACACTAGTCATAGCTTGCACCTGAAGAATAAGCAGCTTCTATTACATGATGTGCAATAGAATGTAACAGATACAATCCACACATAGGATGCATAGTTGTTTACATTCCAGTATATACAAATTTATATGGATATGAAAAATATGTTTTTTAAGTTTTTAAAAACCTTAGTATATGGTGCTCTTTTAAACAAATTTGTTTTTCTTTAATTTTTACACTGAATAGTTGGTATCCATGTAGAAGCAATTGCTAAGTGACTTATGAAACTGTCTGTAGAGTGTGGAGCTTATTTCTGTATTTCTTTGGAATTGATTCAGCCTCTAAGCAGGAAAACATAGGTATTGGCTTATTGAAGAGGCTGAAAAGTTTATCCTTGTGTCTGATGAAATTTCTTGAGTTAGAAATGAGTGATACTATAAGGCAAGAAGAAATGACCTCTGTGGCTCAAGAAAGAGCCTCAACAAAAATGAGTTGGCCAAATCTAAGGCTATGCAGTATTAAATATATGGAACTGATGTTTAATGTTAAGCTATTGCAAATATTCATGAGGATACATCCTCTAAAGAAGTAAAGCACTGAATTTAATTATTCTTACCTTTATATCTTTCCTGATATTTGTGGCTTTAAATTTACTTTTGAAGAGAGAGTTTTGAATATAGTGCTCTACAAGAGTATTGCCATGTTCAACTTCTGTTGCATTAGAGGGAACTTCCCTATTTAAAAGATGTAGATCACATGAACTGTTTTGTCAGTGGACTGATGTATGTAGGACAGAGGATAAATATTGTCTTTTGCCTTTCCCAGATCTGAAACCTTTATCCAGACAGAGAAGAAACAAAAAATGCAATAAATACTCTGCTGGTAATCGAGTAAAGAAGTAACATGGGTTTTCTGTGAACTTAAGCAACCCACTATGAAAAATTAATGATGTAAATGCTTAAAATGTAAAAATGGTGTAAGAGTCATTGTCAATAGTGCAAGAGAATTTTTTTATGTCTTAAACTATGAATGAATAAGTGCATGTGTAAAAACTGTAGCAATTCTTATAAATTCATGGCTCTAGGTGTACATACCAATACAGGAATAACAACAACAAAAATAATAATGATAATTCTGAATAATTATTCAAGAATAGTATTTAAATACTTTGAAAGCTACCAAAACTGACTGCATGCTTGCTTGATTGTTCTGTAACTTGCTAAGAAGAGGTATGTTGTCATGTTACGTTAGCTTTTGATAAAATTAATTCTTTTTTCAAATTGGGTGTTATTGTATGGACATTCCCTGCTTTAAACTTAATAAGTAAGATCAAGTAGCTGTAGGTAGCATATTGTATTCCAAGCAGTGGATCCTGCACGGTAAGTAAATCAAGTGTGCTTACTTTCAGGATCCTTCAAGTTATTCTCCATGAGATTTAAATATATGCTAGTGACAAAAGTCATTACCAGTCTCGTTTGTAGATCTCTCATGTGCTGGATATAGCACAGTGTTTCTTGTGGCCTATGGTAGGGTTTTGCTGTATGGGTTAGGTTTGAAACCATGTTAGCACTAGTTATTTTATAATAATCGGGGTTATTTTAAATCTGGCATTGATGCAAGTGCCCTGTGTAATAGCAGTGACAGTGCAATTGCTTTAACTTTTCATAGTTAAAATTGGAACACCAAATGTTCATATGGAACACTATATGAAATAATTTCTAATATTGTAAGAAATGTGCTAGGTCTTATTGTACAAGTCTGAAATTGATTTTGCTGGCAAATGGAAAACAGAAACAGCAGATTGCAGGTGTAGCATGATTCCTACATGATGTCCATTTGGCTGTTGGTGCATAGAAACACTATGGTGTCAGAGTTAATATCATTAATTATAGAGAAGATGCAGGAGTTCCCAAGCAAGAGAACAGCTGTCACTGAAATCAGGCTCACCAAGATAGAGAAGTTTCCCAGGGACAGAGGTAATCATAAGGGACCCAGAGGTTTAGTTCATGCATTCTGTGAAGCAGTCAGTCTTTAGTTTCCAGAATGTGATGAACAGAGGCACAACCCATACAAAATGAGTTGTGTTTTATTTTTGACTTCACAAGCTTTTCTTCATCTCGCAGGGATTTTGTGCTTTGAAAGGTACCCCAACTTTATCTCATGAGTGTGTATTTGCAGCAGGAAAGATACACCGGGCTTTGGAAAAAGAAGGAAAAAAAAATCTTACTGAAGATAAGCTGTCTGCAATAAAGAGTCATAAAGCTTTGACTTTCTTTAAATAACCTTGATTTCTTTAATTTGTTTAACCTAAGTATTTTATTCAAAATACATTCTAAAAGCTGCATGTCCTGGCTTTCTGAGGTCTTCAAATTCATTTTGCTCTATAGCTAAGCAGTCATAATGAACAATTACAACAGTAGTATAAAATCTTGGGGTTTGTGTTCTCAGTATACCTCTGCTCATAAAAGTATCTATTGAGGTGAATTAAGAGCATGGTTCAAGCCTCTGCTGCTGTTTCTTTGAATTGTGTGCAAAAAAATTCTGAAAAAAAAAATAAAAGAAAGGGTTTTTTTTTAAAAAAAGCTAGATAATTAGGCCAAAACTATCCTAACATTACAGATTGCTTCCTTGGCATAATAAAAGTTGTTTACTTAATTTTTATAGACACTCTCCCTACTCAAAATGGAAAAAAAAAGATATCAGAAAAATCATGCATATATTTGAATGCAGAAAAACTTTCTGGAGGAAAAAAAAAATCAAATCTTGCTTGCACTGAAGATACTGGCCTGAAAAGTTTCTGTTTGAAACTACTGTTTTCCAAAACCTTTGTGTAGATTGTTGTTTTACATATAGTTTATTTAGTATCATAGACTTGGAAGGGACTAACGAGGATCATTAAGTCCAACTCTTGGCTCTGCACAGGACAGCCCCAAGAGTCACACCATGTGCCTGAAAGTTTTGTCCAAGTGCTTCTTGAACTCTGTCAGGCCTGATGCTGTGACCACTTCCCTGGGGAGCCTGTTCCAGTGCCCAACCACCCTCTGGGGGAAGAACATTTTTCTAATATCTAACCTAAATGTCCCCTGACACAATTTCAGGCCATTCCCTCGGGTCCTGTCACTGGTCACCACAGAGAAGAGATCAGTGTCTGCCCCTACTCTTCCCCTCACTAGGAAGTTGTAACTGTAGCGAGGTCTCCCTTCCTTCTCNTGTAGCGAGGTCTCCCTTCATTCTCTTCTCCAGGCTGAAGAGACCAAGTAACCTCAGCCACTCCTCACACGGCTTCCTCTTGAGGCCCTTCACCATCTTTATTGCCCTCCTTTAGATGCTATCTAATGGCTTAATATCTTTCTTACACTGTGGCACCTGAAACTGCACACAATATTCAAGGTGAGGCCACCCCAGTGCAGAGCAGAGCAGGACAATCCCATCCCTTGCCTGGCTGGTGATGCTGTGCCTGATGCCCCCAGGACATGGTTGACCCTCCTGGCTGCCAGGGCACTGCTGACTCATATCTGACTTTCCATTGAGCAAGACCCCCGGGTCCATTTTCATGGCACTGTTTTCCAGCATCTCATTCTCTCATCAGTACCCACATGCAGGGTTGTCCCATCCCAGGTGCAGAATCTGGCACTTGGCCTTGTTGAACTTCATACTGTTGGTGGCTTGTCCAGGTCTCTTTGCAGAGCCTCTCTGACTTTGAGGGAGTTGACAACTCCTCCCAATTTAGTATCATCGATAAAATTACTTAGCACACCTTTGAGTATGAAATCTTATTTTTAAACCAAAGTGTCAGAGTTCTGCATTTCTATCATTGCCCTTTTTTTGGTGACAGTTGCACACAAGAGTGTAACAGAAAATATGGTAACAGAAACAGAGGAATTCTACACAATTTTATGGCTGCTATGTAAACAAAAATGAAAAAGAAGACAACCCCTTTTGGTATAACCATCTTTTAAATGTGTGCCTAAAGGCACATCCTGAAGTGTTTATAAAAATGAAAGTTCTTAATTGTAATATGTTTGAAAATATGCAAGCATTCATTTGTATTTTCTAGGTATGCATAAAAGCAAGTCCAACCTCTGTCTTGGGTAGTCTTTAATCAAGTTATACGTACTCAAATAAATAAAAAAAATATATTATTTTCAAATCAGTCTACTACAGCTTAGCTTAAGCTTATCTCTGAGACACATATTATGCTGCTGTACCGGCTAAGAGGCAATTTTGTAAGTGCTGGTAATTTAACTAAGGGAAACCTGCAAGATGAAAATTAAAACTGACATTAAGAAATGTAAAGTGGTTATTGCAGTACTTGAAATGGTTATATTTGGAATGGACACAAGCTAGAAACAAAAAACTGTTGATTTAAACCATAGTGTCTTGGATGTTACGTGCTGAAAATGACAATTAACAGCAGGAAAATTGTATTTTTAGTAAAAGAAGGTGCACAAATTCCTTAGGAAGCCCTGTGTATGATGAAGGCACATTGTAAGGTAATACAGAAATTGAGTGCAGCCGAGCACTAAAGCCATGAGGAATATTTGGTAAAATTGGTTATTTGAGCAAATGCAGACTACACAGTAAGTCTTAAAATTGATAGAAATTCTTTGAACTATCTTGTCTGAGTAAGCAATGTAGCAATTAACATATTTCTTTTTACATTGTGCCATTATAGGGGAACATAAGCCATAGCTGATAGCAAAATTTATTTGATATTTCATGCAGATTACTATTTTTGCAGTTGCTGGTATCTTGGCCGAATTTTTACAGTTGAGGTAGAAACTGTGGTTTACGCATGTAGTGCAGAGTGGTCAGGGGTGTTGTGAGCATTTGTGGATAATTTAGTCTTTGGCTTTCCCCTGACTTTTCCATTATGCAGGTTGGAGACTCTTTACCCACAATTATTTCTTGTGACTTGAAGGTGGGACAAATCTTCTTGGAGTCTTGCTTCCTTGAAGGCTGGCCTGGCCATGTGCAGGTGGGAAAAGGTATCAGCTGAGAATGTCAAGAAAGAGAAGAATAAACGACTGAGGAATAAAGCCAAGAGTGGCATATGGAAGAGCAAAAGGACAATGTAAGGAAGACCCAGGGTATGGTTAAAAGCAGGTGGGAGATATGAGCTGATTAAGGGACATAAAGGTTTAAGACTTGATAACAGGGAAGAAGAAAGCTAACAGATGAAACATGGGGGGAAATGAGGTAACAAAATATAGGATAGGAGCCTAGAAACAAGAACAGCCTTTTACAACAGCTGTAGGGTTTTACTGCAAAGCATGTTTTTACACCAATGATTCCTGTATCTTGATACTAATTTATTGGAAGAAGAGTGGAATTGAGACTTGGCAGTTACAAGTGTATTCTCCCACATGTTGGCATTACTACAAAAATTCATAAAGATAATTTCTGAGTAGTGAATTACCTGGAAGTGTTTGCTGCTCTTCTGTAGTCTCAATTGGGAGGCAGTAAGCTCTGTGCCTCTTCATTTCTTTCAGACAACCTATCCCTGGCTAGTTTCCCAATCTCTTATCAATTTTAGGCTTTAAAATTTTAAGCTTTTAAAGAAATAGTTTCAAACATTTTTATACAAATAATGTATTTATTCTTTTAGACAAAACTGCCTTTTTTTTTTCCTGAAGTGAAAAAAACCAAAGCAGTGAAATGACCATTTAAAGTGTTTCTGTGGATTTTTTTGTTGTTGTTCTTGTTTCTATGGAGTTGTCACTGTTGCTATGTGTTTTTTCTCTTTATGGTTGCCAGAACATTACTAGCTGGGTCAACATGCTCATAGTGTTAGTGGGGAGTAACATAATTGCTGCTTGATTAGAGGAGGTATTTTAGAAACAGATTTCTGAGATAGAAAAATCCTTATAATATTTAAATTTCCCTAACAATGCGGCATAATCACAAGTAATTAACTAAAAAAAGCCACGGTTAATTGTGATGAGGTAACAACCTTTATATTGGAAAAAAAAGGCAGGGATGCAAGTGAATCTAAACAATATTTGATATTTTAGTGTCCTGAGCTTTGCTGCTACTCAATGTGCATTTAAGCATATCAGTCTAGAATCTCTAGAGTAATGAAGCAGTGATCCTTTAATTATTTTAATCAATATTATACAGTCAGACAGGTTAAGTAGTTACCTGCCACAGCTGAAAAAACTTGGCAAAAAGAACCCCCTTTCAGTCTATATTCTCACGGATGCACTCAGATGGATGGATGCACTTCCACCTAAAGGGCATGCAGATGCCTGACAGCAAGGTTTTGGAAAGTATTTTGAGTAATGAAAGTTTTAACAGTTAATGGACTGTTTTTCAAATACGTGAGAGGAAGTGAAGTGAAGAATGAATCCCCAGCAAAAACTGGCATGCTATATCCTCTTGTCCCACTTTCTGTGTTATATTTGACCACTGAATTTTGGCCATATGTGTTGCCTTTATCATTCTGAGAAATGTCAAATGTAACATAAACTAGCAAACCAGAAATATTGTGCTACTTATTTTCTGGTACAAGTTACCTTCAGAGGCTGCAAAATTTCCAAGTCAGTCAGACTCTACAGTCTTGCAGTTTAGAACATACTTGAGCATGGAACTGAATTTTGTCATCTCAAGTACCATGTTGACAGAGAAAATGCCTTAGGAAAATTCCTAATGGAACCAAGACAGAATATACTATAGAGATGAGGAAGCTCAGAGGAGCTGATTTGCACCACTGAGAGCTGCTGTCGCTGAATTCGGATCCCCACACAGGCACAGTTTCAGTCTGGTGAAAGCTCAGGTATGCCAAGAATTTCCTGCAGCAGAAAGAATTCACACTTCCAGAGTTTGTTTTAATGATTTGCCTTCGAATTACTAGACATCACCATTTCTAAACAGAAGACATAAAATAAAAATGTAGTAGCTTAGAGCAGGAAGGAGACCTTGAAAGTTATGCATTTCAGGGAAGGCAGTGCTCATAGCCCTGACAGTTTTAGTTGTACAGCAGGATGAAAACTCAGCGGTTTGGACAAAGCCAAAGTTTTACAATAGAAATGACTGTGTAGGATCAACTAGGAATAACAGGGTTGTGGAGTATCAGCAAAGGAATTGAAACAAATGCTCACTGCCAGCTTTGCCAGTGTGCCATCCTGTGCCAAATGTATAATGAACTCCTGGCAATACAGTGGTCACATTGTACTGAGATCCTGGGCATCTGAGGATCCTTATTAATCTGTGAATACTCCATTTCCAATGTTTATTGTATCACATTTGCTTTAGGCTTAGAAGCTCATTAAAAAGCTACAATGTGACCTTTAGAATTTTGAGAGATATAATTTGCTACATAACTTCAATATTTTGATAGTTTCTCTCAAATGAGTTCTAAGCTTGGAAGAAACTGTAATATGGACAAGGCTGCTATCATGACGCATGCTAAGAAATGTGTTGCCAGAAGCAGGTTTAAAAATGTACTATAGTTTTATAGAACCAGTAAATACACATAGTTCCTAGGTCCTGTGAACTAAGAGATGGCAGGAAATATTTTAGAAAGTTAGAGAAATCTATAAAGATACAGCTTAACTGAAATCCCATTTGAAGTGAGACCCTCACCATGTATTCTAACAGGAATAATTGGACCCACTGGGAAATGAAGTGTATATACACCAGCTATGAAGGCACCTCAGCATTAATCAGAAAAACTGAAACCGCTGTAAAGGCACGATCATACTTTGATGAAGTGTGCTTCAGAAAATATTTGAAAAGAATAGAAATGCACAAGCCATGAGAGAAATCCTGAACTGACAATACAGAAACTACAGTAAGGTCAGCAAAAATTTGCTGTTACATTTAATACTACCTTTTGGTAACAGCAATGTCCTGGTAAGACTGAAAATGGCAGATTTACGTGCCTCTATTCAGAGTGGTGGTAATTAAAATGGAGACACGCACACCATTTTTGGTAACAAAAAAGTTATTTGCTTTACATGGTGTGTCTGCTCATGGTTGAGATAATTAGCCTTCATATGTCTGGCCTCGCAAGGAGGTTTGTGCAAAGTCATAAATACCAGCTGCTGCTCTTACATAGACCAGAGTGGGAGGGTCAATACAGATCTAAAAGAAATCTCAAAACAAACTGAAATCATACATCAAGTGACTCTTGATGATAGATTTTGGGATTTTGAGAATGTTTTGAATGCACTTACTTCCTGGTTGCCAAATTGGGCCTGGCTAAAATGGCTGTTTGTTCTGATTGTAATCATGATCTGTATGAGTTTGGTATCTCACTGTACCACTCAAGGTTGCCGTCGCTACGCACCCTTATGGTGCTGGGCCTAACACGCATTGCAAAAACTAGATAAGAGATAAGACATCAATTTTGGCAAAAGGATAATGTTTAAGTTCCATAGCTCCTGGGATCAAGAATGTTATGTAGTATTAGTGTGTGTGTGATCAGATAGTATATATTTGTTAGTAATGTAGAATGAAATAAGTTAAGTAGTAGAGACTGGACGAAATAAAAGATTTGTCAAGTCTCTAAAGGGGGGAAATGATGCCTAAAAGTGTGATTTAATGTAATTTTAGAAGGTTTTAGAATCACATAGACTCTGTTCGGTTACCCTGATTTTTAAGTCTGGATATTAAAGCCTCTTTCTCACAAACTGTAAGCTTAGTCAAGGCCAAGCTATATTCCAGCAGCCACCTGCGAGATAACAGAAGACAAACACCGAGAAGGCCTGAGAAGGACCATGTGCCCCCCCATGACGAAGGGGGTAGATTGGCAGGACTTTTGGGTGGGCATTTGGGAGAAATGAGAGCTTATGATTGGATGTCCATGGGGGGTATAAAAACCCTGAGACTTCCTGACCTAGGGGTCAGACCCCTTGGGGTTTGATTGTGGAAGCTTCTTCTAATAAAACCCTATATCTTTCTCCATTAACTTGTCTGCAGCGTGTCTCTGTTCACAGGGGTACGCGATCTCAGGCATCAGGTTCATGACTTAATCTGTTGGCCACATGGATTTACTATATTTGGTAGAGTTAATCTCGGTGCTACTTTTTGCTAGCACTATCACCATTAGTGATTCAGCACTGAACACAGATTTTTTTTTTCCTTCCTCTCCCCTCCCCCCCTGCCCCATCATCAGACATGAGAATGTGTGACTTCACTTGCTATACGTTATTTCATACTTACAGTATCCTTGCCTGCTGATGAGATTCTGCTCTTGCTTCTCCTCTATGAACTATGGATATTTCATGTCCATCTAAAAGAGCACATTTCTGAGGTCACCTGAACACTGGTAGAAAGGCTTGTCTTCATTAAAATTTCTCTTTTGAATGGAAAATAGAAGGACAAATTGGGGAAAGAAACAGGTATGGAGAGATCACTAGTTACAACTTTTAAAGGAAAGAAAAATAGCATCAAATGCCAGTTTCATGGGCATTCAGTCTTCTTGCTGATGTATCTTTATACAGTGACTGTGACTGAAGCAATCACTGATGGTGTTTCATGGTAAGATGGTGAATGATAAAAAGCTGCCGGACAAAACTAGACTAAAATTAAGGTAATGAATTGGTTTATTTGGATCAATAGAATTTTGACCTTTGAGTAGAGAGACAGAACGGTAAAGGATTGATGTGAGTTGAACCCTCAGTACAGTCATACAAATAATAACTCCATCTTTAAACTTAAGAAACAGAAAAAAAACTCCTAAACTGTTGGTAGGTCAGTGTTTGGTAGCAAATGTTTCTCGAAATTATTATCACTTTACCTAGATTTCACAGAGCTGAAATTGTAATAGCTGAAGATTAAGTCAGTACAGCATTTAACAGAAAAAAAATTCAAATAAACAGATTATTTTGCTCTCTTTCAGGGTCAGAATTAGACAAATTGTCTTGTGAAGGTCTTTGTATTGCAAGCAAGTTAAAGGTATATTTTGACAAGACTGCTAGTGCAAAACTGGGCTTATAACTAACAGATGACAGCATGGAGGGAAGCCAGGTGATAACAGTTTTTGGATCGAGGTGTGACTAGCACATCCTCTTATCTGAACTAAGGTGCACATATTCCTAATGACTAGAAAGAAACCTGAGTGCCAATATTGTAAGCAAACATTTTAATTTCAACAGATTCTGTAGGTTTATGGATGTTCTCTTCATTTTAACTTGTCTCACTGAAACATAGCAAGAAAGACAGGGCAAAAGGTATATACTGTGAATCTGCTACTGAAACTACATAGTCTCCTGTAAATAAAATTTATGTCTATTTATATTATGTAGACTTACCAGACAGGAGCTTAGGAACCAGAAGCACATCTTTTGATGTTCCTGAAAAATTTTCCCTGTGAAGCCCTTGTGCAGTTTGAGGGGAAGAGGTATGCATTTACTCTTATTGATAAAGACATTGTGTGTGGATTTTATTCTTTGTATCTTAAAATGTCACCGGGAGTGAAGTGTGTGGGAAAAGATACCACTGCTGTAATGCTACACTTTAACATTATATCCTGAAACCAGCAGTGTATAGCATTCCTCCCTACCTCCTTTCAATTCTTTTGCAATTTTTGAGAAATATAGCTGGTGGATGTTACCCTATGGAATATCTATTTTTTGGAAATGTAACAGTGTGAAAAGAAGCATGGATTCTTTTTTAAAAGACACAGGATGATTTTCAGTAAAACTTTTTCCTATTCAGAGTACTTAAGGAATGTTAGCAAATCTCCTCTATCACAGGTGATGTAGATTTACTTACCAGACTAGAAATAATATGGGAGCTTCTAGCATTCTGATACTCCACAATAAACATGAATGAAAATATCTATTTGTTCCCCAACCACTTATCCAATCTGTAATATTACTTTACAGCTAGGAAATACCTCCCTCGCAGATCACATCAGCCTAGACACTGCCATTTTGAATATTGTATTTTCCCACTATCATACTTTAGGACAGTGAGACAATTTGCACTCTTAAAATTTTAACTGGTGTCCAAATCCAGCTCAAATTAGAAGGTGCTGGTTAGTTATCAGACTAAAAATCTTTGTTTATAACCTGCAAGACTAACAGTGGAGTGAAGATAAAAATTTGTTATTGTTTCACTAGTTACTCAATCTATTTAAATTTCTACAACTTCTACTCCTGATTCACTGGACTATGTAATTAACAACTTAAAGAAATTCCTTTGTTGATAACCACATTTTAAACATGTGGGACCAACATCTGAGGAGCTTTCTGGAAAAAGGGTGTTGTACATGTTTTGTGCTCAACCTATCCAACAGCAGGAGAATGAAGAGCCCTGTCACCCTATTTTCTCAGCTTCCTCAGCAGTGTACTGTTGACTTTCAAGTCCTAATCCTCTGCTGAGAGATACAGAGACCCACAAGAATATAAAATGATTTAATGAGTTTGTGACATAATGTGTGAGGACAAGAAGCCGGAAACAGCACTCCTTCAGCCTTGTTAGCTGTTGCAGTTCCTGTCTCCTCTAAGTTTCTGATAATGTTATAACTTGTGCATGCATGAATATTTTGGCAACAGGAAAAGAGCCAAGATTTTTGGAAGTAGATGTTGCTTCCCTAGGTCTGTGCTGGAATACACAAAAAGCTGCTTACATGTTAAAAGCTGCTTCTTTCTGCACTACAAATGTCTTCTTGGTCACTGTCTTTATCTTTCAAAAAAATATGCCTAGCAATAAAACACTGTAATGAAATATAAGAAGAAACAAAATAGCACTGGAGATGACGTACCTATGTCCCTGCGGTAAAAGCGTGATTAGGATGTTGTATGAGCCACGATCTGAGTCTTCATTCAATATACTTACACCATTGAGGAAATAGTTGGTGGCTACAGTTTTACCAGGTAAAGTGTCATATTACTGCTTATTAAAAAAAAAAATCCAGAAATGCCAAAGCAGCTAACACACAAATATGTCTGTATTTATCTGTCTTTTTAGATATATGTAAAAATACTTTCTCTTGTATGAGCTCTTTCAGACCAGGATGAAAGGCACAGAATAGGCATCCTATTGTATTGACACATTAATAATAGCAACAGAAGTAGCAGAAATGAGGTTTGGACACAGAAACTAAAAATTTCTTCTGAATATTTTGAGATAGTTTTGCTACAGGAAAAATTAAACCCAAATTCTAATCAAGCAGAGTTATCTGACCAACCAAAGGCCCATGGTGAGTGAGCAAGGGGAAACATAGGCAGTCTGACAGATGTTGAATCAGACATATTTGAAGTGTGAAACAACAGGATTTTGATTATTGGGATGCCAGTAACAGTCCTGTTACATTGAATGGCCAAGCAGGAGTATTCTATATTATGAAAGAAAACTGTTTGTGGAAGAGCTAGGAGGTTTTAAAGCAAGCTGGAATGCTGTGAAAATTGAAGAACCTGCACAGACTATGAAGTAAAAGATTTCAGTGTTTATGGCTGTTTTCCACCCAAATGAGTCTTCTTGCATTGAGGGACTGTGGAGAGGGTGGAGGAATGGAGTAAATAAAGCAAAGATTTTAGGAAATATTATCTTTAAGAAACTTTGCTTTTTAACTAGGTAGTCATTCAGAAGGCATTATCCTCAACAGGAATACACCAGAATGTCAAGCTCAGAGGTAGGAAAGTTTGAGTCCTACTTCCTTAATTATGACTTTTTTCATTTATTCAAACAAAATACTTAATTATTTGATGAAAAATGCCCCATCATTTAGTTAGCACTGATAGGATGCTTCATAAATCCATTGAAGTAATTTTTTCTGAGAAAGAGTATTAATTATTGGCCTTTTATTTAAAAAAATTTCCTTGATCAAAAAAATGATAAAGCTAACTGTGCTTGAAAAAGATGTATTTCAGCACTAGTAGAGAAGATTAAAATGTATGATGAGTATGAGAGCGATGTGACAAAAAGTTCTCTAAACTAATAAATTTCAGGCTAATGCTGATTCTTTTTCTTCATTTCCACTTGTCCTTGAAAAACACAAAGTTTCTGTATTAATTCATCACTGATTTTTTTTCAGATTGATTAACTGATAACAACTTTAAATCCTACTGGTGCATTATTTAGACTCTGTAAACAAGTAATTTGTTTCACTTGAGGGTTTCTCCTGGTTTAGAAAATGGATAATGGTAGAAACAGTACAGTGTGTCAAAGCACAAGATGTTAATCAGAGCTGTGATGCTGATAATATCTGGAGAGGGTTTGGTTTTATTGTGTTGTGATGATTTACTTTTGGTTGAATGTCACACCACAAAAGTGCCTCCTCACAGAGTCATAATAGCAGGATGGTTTAGTTCACCCAGTCAAAGGTTTCACAGCTCTAAGCTTGGGGAAAGAAGGAAAGAGGTTGAAGATAGGGCTTGTTGCTCAAAGAGGAGTGGATTTAAAAGCTTCTCTTACATGGGCACTTATTTCTGTCTCCATATCTTGGTACTGTGAGCCACATGCATGATATAAATGCTTCCCAGGTTTCCTCATCTTGACAGTAATCTTCTGGCAGTATCTTTTGGAGATCTACTGCAAAACAGAAACACAAAATAACCTTTTTAAATTTTATAGAGATAATAGTAATAAATGTAGAATGAGACATTTATGACTGGCATAGTGGTAGAGTTTAGAGACATGCAGGCCTGTCATGATAGCAGAGACCTTAAAAAGGAGTACAGACAGATTATGATAAGACTTAGGGCATAGACTGGCACTCCTTATGGCCACAAACAACTCACCAGTGGTCAGCTGAAACAATGCAGACTTGCAGCTGGACTAAAGGTCTGTGAAGGGTGACAAAGAAAACAAAGAAATAGCATCTAACAGACATAAAATGTAGTTATTATGGCTGTGGCATGGAATTTCGGACTAGTAAAGAAAAAGGTGTAAAAAACAGTCTTAATAAACACATAAAAATGTCTCTAAATGGATGCTAGGTGAGCAAGAAGTCATCATATTTGGGTAAAAGAACGGAATGATATTCCAGCCTGTGAAGTATTCCAGATGTTGACATCTTGCCATACACCCCCCAACTCCTACCAGTTTTAGGACCCAGAGGAGCAGGGTGAGCATAACACTAGGAAAAGGGTGGAAACTGTAAGGGGTATGTGTACAACAATCTCAATCAAATGATTTCTGAAGTTATGACAGTGGGCTATTGTATTTAACTTCATGGCAACACTGATTCCATAGAAGTCTGATTTATACAGCAAACTGCTGGAAGGAAGAACAAGCATGAAGGAAACAAGCAACCCTGTTCCTCTAGAAGGCTTTGGTTTGAGAGGGATTCTACCTCAAGGGTAAAAATTCAATTTGCTCTTAATTTTGGTACTATTGTCTTTTGTACTGTAAATTGTTCAGTGCTGTCATTGAGTGCTTATCCACCTTTGAGTGTGTCTTTGAAGAGAACTGCTAAACTCACTTCCATTTTTCTTGAGGGCTGGAATCCCTTTTCATCACAGTTAAGTGCTCTTAAGGGAGCAAACCCATCTCGAAACGCTTGTAAAAGGTAGCAGTTTCTGACTGCTCCTTACTTCCAAACACTGTGGAAACAGGCTGGTATTTGCACAGTAGCAGCAGCTTCACATTTTGTGAGATGGTGCTTCACAAATTTCCAGAGTTTATACTAATGTTGTTAAGAAACATAAGAAAGAACTGAATGATTTTTTTCATTGTATTTTTAAAAGTGCTTTCATATTTCAGGTTACAGACACAATATTATTTTCAGAAAAGTGTAGCCTCAAGTGACAAACCCCAAAAACTTAGTTTAAACATCTGGGGTAATATGAATGACAGTAGTTTATTTACCATGTAATTCTCTGTGTATATTCATTCATTAATGGAGTTGTCATTAATTGCAGCAAGAGCAACATTCTAACACTGAAAGGTATAAAGACTATAGAAAGCTTTTTTTAAAAAAAATTAAAAAATTGTATACATTCAGTGATCATAAGTATTGTTGTTTCTTCAGTGAAACATATACTTGAAATTAGACCATAGAAAAGAATATTTTGAGCTCATAAATAAGTCTATATTTTTCAGGGCAAGGGACTTGTTTAATGTGGCTACATCCTAGTATATGCAACTGGGTAGAAGGACCTTTCAGAATTTAAATTACCAAATGTATTTACAATAAAAGTAGTTTTTCACATATTACTTCGAAAGTTTAAGTGTTTTAAACTCTGTATTTCAGTCAATTATTAAATACTATAACTTCTATATAGGAGTTGCTTCCCTTTAAAACAACCCAAACAGTCCAAACTGCCAAACTTAAATGTTTGATAGGTCCTTAGTGAAACTAAAGTGCTGTAACTAAAATCAAATACATGTTTATTTTTCGGCACAGATTTTGATTTGTCTGTTTCATTTGGAACAATTATTTTATGGCACAAATAATTCACTGGGTTCATCAATATTTATACCTTTTAGGATTTTGTTGAGAGTAAATCACAGTGAAGTAAACCACCTGCAGAAGAAATATTTCTAAAAGAGGGATCTAATGTTATGTTCTCTAAACTTCAAACTAGTTTTCTTTGCAGCGGTGAGGTTTGTGTTCATGTGAGGAAACACCTGAAGAGATTTTATAAAGCTTTATATTTGAGTGCTTGCTTGTGTCTTTGGTCCAATGTGCTATTGGTGAGTGGAAACAGACATAGTGCTTAAAAATAGGTAAGGGATGGCAGCCAGTCTAACATGTGTACATTAGCCAAGGGTTTTAGGTGTATGTGTTTGATATCTTCTGGAGATAAAAAAAAAAATACCAGATGTCTTTGCATTATTTTAATATTTACAACCTTAAAATTCAAAATCAGGAATTGCAAGGATTTGGACTGGCCAGTTTTGGACATTTACTCTCAAACTCTCTGTTAAACAGCAGCAGTTGACAGTAAGAATACGTGGTTTGTCCTGATGGACTCACCACTGTAGATGGACTCTTAATCTGCTATAAATGTATAATCCCTCTTTCTTTTGCAGACTGCATAGCCAAACTTGCATGTGAACAACTGGCTTGGGTTTGGATTGGTCATGTTGGAATACAAGATATGAGTCTTCAGTGATGAGAGATATTTCCTTCCCGTACTAAAATGGTGTCAGGCATTTTCATACTTGGATCTTCTTTGTGTGCTAAATAATGCCAACTGTGTGGTAAGATACATGCAGGTACCCCCAAAACCACCAAGGCAGTGGAAAGAATCCAAGAAAGTTTATTCTGAGGTTGAGAATGCTAATAGCTTACAAGGGAAGCTGCACTAGCTTCAAAAGTGCTGGGCCTGGGCAAAGACACACCTCCAGGTCCTTCCTTGGGTTTTATTATCACTGCCCATCTTCCCAGTTCTCCCTGGTGGATGTGGAGGCCTGAAGGCTCTGCTCATCTCTCCACATAATAGAGAAAGAGAGCCTGCAGCCTTCTGTGGAATGCAGAAGGAAAAGGAAAGTAAATCTTATCTAAGCACCCTTTGACAAAGGCACTTTCCAGACGGGGAAGACTTCCTAAGTGACATCTGACTCCTCGAAGTGAATTCTTCCAGCAAAAAGGATATTTACCCTTACACTGACTATCTTCTAAATTCTGATATCACCTTTTTAAATTCACTTAACTTGTCCAGATAGTTCTAGGGGGAGCAAGTCAAACCTTAGCAACAAACAGACGACAGGATGAAAAATCATTATCATCACTGTAATGCCAACCCATATTGATGACAAGTTCTGTTGATGATCCACGTGGAAAAGTAAATTGTGGCATATTCTGCTGAATAAGTTTGTGCTGGTTGTATCTGGAGTAGTGTCAGTTTTCTTCAGAGTGGCCAGTATGGAGCTGTGTTTTGAATTTTTGCTGAACATAGTGATGATAATATAGAGATGTTTTTGTTACTGCTGAGCAGGGCTTACACAGAGCCAAGGGCTTTTCATACTGCCACACCAGTAAGGGGGCTGGGGGTGCAAGAGAGGCTGGGAGGAGACACAGCTAGAACAGGTGACTCCAAATGACCAAAGGGATATTTCACACCATACGACACCACGCATTTTGGATTTATGATGTTTGTTTTCCTAAATCACTGTTGTGTTTGACGGGGCCCTGCTTTCCTGCAGGTGGCTGAACACCTGCCTGCTCATGGGAAATAGGGAATTAATTCCTTTTTTTTTTTGCTTTGCTTGTATGTGTGGCTTTTGCTTTTCTTATTAATCTGTCTTTATCTTAACCCATGAGTTTTCTAGCTTTTGATTCTCTCCCTGATCCCATTGGCAGGGGATTCAGTGAGTGGTTGCATGTTACTTGGTTGCTGGCTGGGGTTAAACCATGACAGTGTTTCACTGGTGAAATAGAACCATCTGCACACCTGTATATACACTAAGTCAGTTAACATAGAGTAAGCCAAATTAGGTGAATTAATTCCAAAATTCATATGAGATAATTAGAGAATTTTTATGACTCATAAAGGAGCAGCAAGGGGAAAGAAAGGATCATCTCTTTTGGAAAGCATAGGGAACATTTTAATTAAAACAATAAACTTTATAGTACAGATTGGAGATATCACTTTAACATACTGCTAATACCTTAGTGTGAAGGCTGCACAATAATTTAAAGGTGGCACTTTCGATTTAGTATAACTCCTTGCACAAAGAGATAGTGAAGAAAGTAATCAATTACTTAGTGCTGAGGGTTACCAAACAAGGCTGAAGTGACAGAAAAGGCAATGAATGCACAGTGGGAAAGGCAAGTTTGCAAATTTAAGGGCTTAGAAGCAAGAGCAACAAACTAAGTGAGTAATGGTGCATGCAGTAGTGAAAATCAGATGCTGCAGACATATGCCCCTTGCTGTTTGTGCCACTGAACATTGATATGGATGCTGAGTGTTTATTTGTAGTGATGCCCTCAGTTGCCCCAAGGAGGAAGGGAGGGTTTGGTGTAGTTTCAAAGCTCACTCTTTATAATGTGTGCATTAAGCTAGCATGAACATCACTAATTATTAAATCAGCAGTGAGACAGGGATTTAAAAAAGCTGGTGATTAGTGCTGTGATTGAATACCAAATGCAGTGGTTGATTAGGTACCATGTATGTAAGTGGCTACATGAGTGGTTATATTAAAAATATTGGAAATAACTACATAAATTCCTTTTTTAGTACAGAGTTGATGAAAGCATGCAATCTGTCTTCTAGACTAATCACAGAGAAACTTTGATTGGAATAGTAGCAAAAAAATGGCTTAATCTTTCTTTCATTTCTCTTATGCAGCAGAAAGCAAGTGAATGGTGGGAGAAAGACTGAAAAATTGTGTGAACCTTAAATAAAGGCAGAGTGTGAGGAAATAGTTCTCACAAGCTGACTTTACTCTTCAGTAGCCTAACGCTTATCCTTGTATATTGATGCTTTGATTCCATCAAAGCTTTCCTCTATCTGTTTGTCTTTTCCAAGGTTTCATCTTTTCCCTTTTCAGCATCCCTAGCTTATGAAGAAACGGGTATGACTGGGGTAAAAGCAGATGGTATGTACTTATTTCTAGGACAGACAGTTAGTTACTTGGTAGAGATTCTGAAGAAGTGAAACAAAATGTATTTTACAAACTTACTGCATCAAGGAGGAGCTGTTAAATGGGAGTATGTATGCTTGGGTCCCACCAGTGGCTGCTGTTGTTATTCTAGAAGATGGGGGTGGCTGAATTTCTGATAATTTGTGCTATGAAGATTTAGAGACAAAGTATGGAGGATGGTGTGGCTCCAAGAACTGCACCATCACTTCAGATGGACAGAGGTATAATAAGTTACAATTGGAAAGTGTAACCAACAATAAACAATGAGCATCTTCATTGAGTAGTAGTAAAACATACTAAAATGGAAAGTCTTGCTATGTATCAAAGAAATTGCTAATAGAGCTTTAACAGGCACAGTATTGTCTATTGAGTCATGTGGAGCTCCATTTCAAGATTCATTAACCTCAAAGCTTACATATATCTAGTTCAACAAGCTAACCTAAGTGGGTGAAATCCCTCTGTAAGCATTAAGCTCCTGATTTAACATTTCTGCTCATAGCACAGATGCATGTTCACACATCCAGAACACCCAGGCTGGCTGCTTTAAATAGCCCATCTTTCAATCAGGAGTTAAGAAATTCTGCCTGTGTGATTTGGTTGTATTGTAGAAGTTAAAGAAAAGTACTTGTTAGTATTAATGGTCTCATGTTTTTGACTGTGGTGGAGATCATCCCTTTGTATCACTTCTACACTTTATTGCAGAAGAAAAGTAGCTTTAGCTGAGGCTTAAGCAAAATTTTTTCATTCCCACAAAGAACAGAGTATATGTTTAGCTAAACCTTTTAAAAATGACATACTGACTCTTTGAGGTTTGCATGTAACATCAAAAATGAGGCATATGTATTTAAAATGAAACCCAAACACTAGTGTTAAAAATAAAAAGAAGTTGTAATTCCCTAATAGGCTGTCTATAAACATAAAAGAAAAGGGAAGTAATGAATAAATTATGTAGCTAGCAATAAACAGTTAAAGAAAAAGGTCTATGCTTTGCCCTATTTCTTACAGTTGCATTAGCTCTTCAGTCTGGCTGTCTTTTGTCAAAATGTTGCTTTTATTCATATACAGATGCATGTTTCTCAGAACATGTGTCCAACAAAAAGAGTGTGGTTATTGGATAAATGTTATATCAGAGAGCTGAATCTACTGAAGCAATTCCAATTTGCTCTCAGCTGGACCAACATTGCTTACAGCAATGCAGATAATTTCTGAGGGTCTGAGCCAGCACCTCAATGTCCCCAAAGGCTGGGATGGCACAGAATCACAGAGTTAGTTAGGTTGGAAGAGACGTATGAGATCATGGAGTTCAATGAATGACCAATCACCTCTGAGTCAAACAGACCATGGCATTAAGTGTCATGTGCACTCTTTCCTTAAACACCTCCAGGGACAGTGATGCCGCCACCTCCCTGGGCAGCCTATTCCAATATGTACTCACCCTTTCTGTGAAGATATTCCTCCCAGTGTCCAATGTAAACCACCCAGTGCAGCCCGGTATAATGGTATTCTTTTTGACGGCCAACTGGCTTGGCAGATCAGCATGCAGAACTCAAGCAGAATAGCATTAAAATTTTCAAAGCAGAGCTGCTGGTCTTTTTGGGTGCTCAGTGGGAGCCCATTCCAGAGCCTGGAAAGAGAAGGAACAGAAAAGAAATGAATAAAAAACAGAGAAGGTGATAGTGAGTGAAGCCCACTCCTCCATCCTGACAATTCTGTCCATGGAGGCCTCACTGCTGACATGGAAACTCCATTCCCAGCTGGTGATCCAGTGGTGTGTGAAGGGTGGGAGCACTGCTCCTTCTCATATTTTGCTCAGATTTTGAAAATGGCAAACAAAGCAAGAGTGGGAACTGAATGCAGGCAGATGTAGATGGGTAATGACCGTTGGTTAATTTTCTGAGGATGAAGTTTGAGAAGTTTGACTTATTGTGTGTTAACAGTAAGAAAATTTAGTTTTGCCTGGCCTCAAACAGAAGCCACATTCACAGTGTCAAAGTATATGGTTCGGTGCTGAGAGTGTGAGGTGGCACTGTGATCCAAATATCCAGCTTTTATATGACAGATTTTGAATTTGTTTTGAAATCATACTTGTCTGTGGGACATTTAAAGTATTTTCTATGGCTCCATACTGCTAAAAGTAGCTTGCTACCTTATAATTTTTTTCGTTCAACTTTGACAAAGTTTCTCTTTCTAGGAAACTGTAGGAAAACTGGGAGAGCATTAACAAATTGTGAACTTTTAAAACATCCCGGTAGGTTTATAATCCTGGCTGCCAGGCACTGCTGTGACCTGCCCTGACAAGCCCCTGGCATTCCCGGTCCCAGGGAGTTACAGACCTTGCAGTGCCTTGGCACTGGGAAACACAGATAAGTCTTTGCTCGATTAGATGAGCCCTTGACCAGGAAGGCAATAGTGTGGAGTGCAGCTTCTGCATCAGGTAATCTTCTGTTCACTGGAGTGGTTGTGTTCAGTACTATTACCAGAGCCAAGCCCTTTGACTGTTTTCAACTTTTGATATTTTTTTCACATGGGCTGATAATCCAGTAAGTCAGGTCATAATTCTCTGTTGCTATTTAGCTGCATTTAGTCTGAGGATGAGAAATCTCAGTGTGCTTTTTTGATTGCATAACTATCACTGAGGAAAGACCATATTCACATGCAGATGTTGGCCCATCACTGACTCAGGGTAATGGTTCATGACTTGGTTTTGTGTTTGTGTGTTTTCAACTTCACATCAGTTTGTACTAAGAATTTACACCTTTTATCAGCATTATTGGATTTTGACACTATTTAAAAGAAAGTACTTGCAGGTTATGAGTAACAAGGCTGAGGAGACTATGAGACTCTATATAGAGAGGTTTTGCTGAGAGTGAAGAAAAGTCATTTCACATAGTCAAGTTGGCACCAAGCCCAGTTTCTTTATGGAAGCAAGATAAATGAAAATCAAGGTAGAGATATACTTATTTGATCATATGCCTTTTTTTTTCTTCTCTATATCAGCTACTAAATAAAGTTATTAAAGATAATTCCAATCCCTTTACTAAACTAGATTTTACTTGAAGAAAAAGTGCTCTGTGCTCCTGGGAGCAATTTGCTATTCTAAAATGGCTTTCTCTGAAGTGTTTATTGAAATGGAGAAATTATTCCCCATATTCTCTCCATTTGGAATGGAAAGCTACTCTAATACAGCGAATGACCCAAGGAAATGAAGAGTGCAGAGCAAAAGAGTTTTTGATGAAAGTGTGGGAGAGATAGGCCCAGGAAACAGACAGTAAAATAATCTGAGGAAATGGGAACAAGAAGCACAACTGGATGAAGAGATGGTGATGACCACATTTTTCATTGGCAGAGTTGTTTAGGCAAGTGACATGCCACAATTTTGGCACTTTAACGTTAACATTTCTGTGGATCGACTTCTTGGAGACAGTGTCTGGTTCCTCCACTTCTTGAGAAGCTTAACTATAGAGGGTGAGGCTTGAATTCTGCTGGGTTACTTCAGGAGGCAGCTGACCTCTCATGCTCAGCTACTGCTATTTGAGCTCTGTTTCTCACCCTCTGGCTATGGCTCTGCCCATCTAGATGCTTGGACAGCCTTCACTGTCCTGTTCTTCAGCGATTCGGCATTAGTAACATCTCCTATACAGTACAAGGTCACCTACAATCCCCAATAATCTGCCCCTGCCAAAGAAACTACCACCTGAAAGAAGCCTCAGTTCCTCCAAACCATGCCTCTTAGAGAGACTGCTTTTCAGTTTGATTTTTTTGTCTTTCGTATCTGCAACCTATGTTATAGGTTAGGGCAAATATTAATCTTAGGCATATTTGGGCATACTTAATTGGTTCAGATGCTCACATCTCTTTACAATTATAAATAACAGTTAGAATTTTCTTTTAATTTAGTTTCTTAGCACTGAAATTCTCTCAAACTCTGTAAACAAAACTCTAATTGCATGTTCTAGACCTGCTCATTAGTCTTATTCCTTTCCCTTTCATGACATCATAGGTACCTCAATTGATTTCCTCCCTTCTCCGCTGAGACTCTGTATAGGACTGCTTTTTCTCTCCCAGGCTTCCGTTAACAGGCTTATATATGACTCTTTTAATGTTTCTCAGAAGAACAAAGAAGCTTGTCCCTAAACTTTCAAGAAGACTGGTGATATAGCAATGGATATTTATAAGGTATGATCGTAACTTTTAGAAGTGGATAATATCCTCTTGTGGTTAAAAGTTTAAAAAGAAAACCAGAAAGATAAGAAGATAGGTGAAGGTTTGCTTTTAGTGTAGAAGGTAAAAGCTATTCTAGAAGTAAGGCTGAACAATGTGACATCAGAACTGGCTTTTGTCTTCACGGCAATTTAATATATTGTTTGCAATTTTACAGGGCAAGAATGGCTTATAAATAACTTTATTTTTTTCTCCTGAAGCAAAACTTGACTGTTGCTACCTTAACCTATTTTTTCAGTGGCAAATATTACTGAAAATGTAGGTTTACATTAGCTATATGTTTTGCCTAATGCAAGGTGTAAGGGAAGGAGTAAGTAGACAGCTTCTAAATACTATGCAGCTTTTGGCATGACACTAACAATATTTAAGAGATAATAGGGTTGTTGCTTCATGTTTAACTTCACAGACATTATATATGGTTAAAGTTGGTGCTTTCATGACTATTTCATTCATTTAAGCATTATCTGAAGAGTAAATTTTGTTAGGAATGATTTCAGGTGTAGGGAAAAAAAAGCATTGTTAAACTTGAAAGGGAAAGATGTTTCATTAGAAATTATTTTTTTTTTGTGAGATGTCTCAGAATTGTAGGGAAAACCCAGCAAAGGAGTTTGGAGAATTTTGTTGTTCATGAGAAATAATTAAGCCAGAAATCATAATGAAAGTTGTCATTAAAAACCCCAACTCTTTAGATGTTGACAGTTGAAAATGAAATTGAGACTGCATTAATTGTTTTTATGCATGACTGCAGCATCACTAACATGTGGTTAGCTGTATATTATGCCAAAAATATAAATGGTTAATCAGGTTATTGAGGAAAATCAGGAAAATTTAAGTAACCCCAAGAGTATTTATGTGTCTGTGTATCAAGGCTCAGTGAAAGTTAACTGAAGACAGCTGTGTCCTCATGCCCTCTCTTTCAGTCACTATCTTGTTGTCCTCTGTCACAGTGACAAATGAAAACATTTCATGGCAGCAACTGTCAAAAGCCCTTGTGTGAGCCCTGCATTTTCTTCCTATTTCTCAGTCAAGGGCTGCCATGAAAAATGACTTCATATCAGTAAGCTACAACTCCATGATCAAATGGGCTAGCTGTTAGTCACTGGCTGGTGGCCATTTAGATGGTGAGTAATGGGCTTTACTTACCCATTTTTCACTGAAAGAGGAAATAAGTCTCTTTTTATAGGCTACCTCATATTAAAAATATGGAATATTTATCTGTGACATAAGAGCCTATTCAAACAGTGCAGTGTCAGACTCACTATAAATGGATGTGCTGGCTGATACATAAAAAGGTGCTTGGCCTGAATCCTGCTGGCTAGGAAGGTTACAGCAACTTTGTCTTCCCAGGCATCCTTAGAAAAGAAATATATGCACAGTTATTACTGTATTTCGTACTATCTTGATAATTAGCAGCTGCCTGCAATCCAGGTATTTTCCCTCTATTTCTTTCATCTGATCCTCCATCTCCTCTTACCTGACTATTCAGTTAATGGAAAATGAGTTAATGCATTTCTGGTCATAAACAAGCAGTACTATTGGGTGGGAAGTAAAAATCTAGAGTGGTGCATAAAATTCTTCAGGGAATGAAAGATGTGTCCTGCATTAGTGATAGTCTTAGTACTTGTTTGGTTTTTTATTTACTTGTTGATTTATTTGAATTATATAGTACTTGCCAAAAGTTGATTTCTGAAAAATGAACCCAACATACCATATCTGACTTGGTTTTGATAGCAAAGATTTGGACTCAAGTCTTGAGGTTTTCAGGTCACTATTTACATTACTTCAGTATTTCTTTTCAACAGCAGCATTGGGAACACTTTTGTGTTTGTATCATCTCATAAAGGGGTCTAAAATTTATTTAATAACTCAATCTACTCTTGTCAATTGAAAAGGGAAATTTCTAGCCAAAATATTAAACTAAAATTCTATAGTTAGATAATTTTATTCAATCGTCAAAACTTCTCTAAGGGTATCCTATGTATAAGCTTAACATTATCTCCTTTGTTCATATCTTATATTAACCCCCAAAGAAAAGCTGCTGCTGAATCTCATTCAGTACAGCAAGGTAGTTTTAGCCACTTTGAGGCAAAATTAAAATCTGCAATTTTCAGGCTCTAATCCCTACAAAGAACGAACACAATCAATATTAGCTTTGTCTTTGATAATGCCATCATTTAGACAGGTATAATTTCTACAAATCTTTGCTATTCAGAATATACTAGTCTTATGATACTGTGCTAAAGCAATCTCTAAATTAAGAGTACAGACCCAAACTGATCATCAAATCTAGAATGGCAGCAGACAAGACATCACCTGGAGCTCTGCCTTGCATTATCAGTCTGTAGGATAGGGGTGGTTACTTCAAACCTGACTAAATTGTCAGACCTCACAGCCAGTTGTCAAGAGCCTCAGTGCTTTCATGGACACTCACCACAAACCCTAGAGACAAAAAGCCTTGCATATTTATGCAAATTCATGAAGACAGTGCTTAGTCATGTTGCCAGGTTGAGTCCAGATAAGTGAGGAAAGAAGTCTCTGGTGGATAAATCATGGTGTTACTGCAGGACATAAAACCCTTCAGTGTTCATTCAGGCTGGGAAAAGGATTTGTGGAATGAAAAATGCAATGCTGACCTTGGTATTGGAGTAAAGGTAGAAAAGCTTGAAACAGGCCCTGGAGCTATGTGAACTATTTCTAAAGGCCTTTTTTTTGTGTGCGGTAAAGGGGTAAACTGACTCATGTCCCTTGGCCTTTTCCTTCTTAGTGGTTCAAGGAGAGATACTTTTGCTTTCAGTGAAAGAAAAAAAAGGCTTGATACCTTTTGCTCACATTTAAAGGAGAGAATGGGACACAAGGGAAGAGAAAAAAGGTAAAGGCATACAAACTGATCTTCACAAGTGGTAGTCAAAAATATATATTCAGTAATATTTTGACCTTTCTTTACTTCAACATGTAGTCCAGTTTATGTGTCTCAAATATTGTACTGTATGTTTAAATTCATATACTTGAGCAGATAAATGGAATTTTCAGAACACATCAAAGTTTTATGCAATATTGTTGTCTGGACTGATGCAGCACGGAGCTTTCACAAAGAACTTTCACCTACCAGAAGTCCTTGGAAGAAGAGAAAAGTCTTATATCTATCTTTTACATGAAGTTCCTCAGACATTTTCAGTGTTGAAACTGGTGCCGATTTGGGTCATGCTTTTAACCATATCATTTTTCCATGGCTTAATTGTAAGCAGCTGAGTTCACTTGGGTTGTTGAGGCTGAGGGGAGACCTCATTGCAGTCTTCAATATCTTAAGGAGAGGAAGTGGTGGGGCAAGCACTGATCTTCTCACTCTAGTGACAGGACTCGAGGGAATGGCATGAAGCTGAGTCAGGGGAGGTTTGGGTTGGGTAACAGGAAGAGGTTTTTCACTCAGAGGGTGGTTGGGCACTGCAACAGGCTCCCCAGGGAAATGGTCCCAGCACCAAACCTGTCTGAGTTAAGAAGCATTTGGACAATGTTCTCAGACACACAATGCAATTCTTGGGGTGTCCTGCAGAGGACCAGGAGTTGGACTTGATGGGTCCCTTCCAACTCAGCATATTCTATGATTCTCTGAACTAAAACCTTTAGATAAGTGAGTTTGAGGTGTATTCATAAGGAATTACACCACTACATCATGATTAAGTTTGCTGTGCTTTCAACCTACCTTGCTGACATGCCACATGATGCATTAGTCTTAAACTCTTTGGTATTGCTTGTCCTTAGGCCTTATTGTTACTGAAGAGAGAATGTGTTATGAATATGAATCTGATTAGGAAAAGAAGTCACCTATTTGTATGATCTTGATGTATGTAGTACTCAGTGATGCAGATTTAGAAATTTCTGTTCTAATTATTGCATAAGGAAATGAGAATAGCATACTGTGCCATGAAATGCATTAAACAAATTCTGGACTTCATGGCAAATATGTATGAAGGAGTTTTCATTGTCCCTGCATGTGACATTAGCATAGTTATGAAGCCTTTGTAAATCTTTAGCATATACTAATTGAAGCATGGCCCAATATTTTATTTTTATTAGCTTGTAAAAACAAATGACAGTCTGCTACCTCAAAAATCTTCACAATTTAAATTAATTTATTTTTAGTCAAATCTCCAACCTTTAGTTTCAAGTATTGAAATGCCAGTCTCTGACAGCAGATAATTTTAAAAATGCCTTTGCAAGACATTTAATTTTCTCTTTTAGCTAATTAATTATGTTTTGAGCAAATGTATCATTTACTAGTACGTGAAATTATAGTTCCTATTGTAGCTACTTTTATTTCTTGTCAGAGGTGGCACTGAATGAATGATAAATAACAAATATGGTAACTATTTTTAAGCAGGAACAATGTAAGGAAAGGAATTGGAGCAATTCAGTACAAGATAAGATGGAAGAACAAAGAAAAAGAGAAACAGTGGCAAACATTAAATACATTCAAATATAAATTGCATAAGACTAATCTATCATCTGTTGAAATATACCTGATTGTCTGGAGGGTATGAATGATTATCTGGAGGAAAGAAATATGGTAGATCTGAATCATAAAGATTTCAATAACTCCAGTCCTATTACAAGCAAAAGTGTTAGTTCAGGTTCCATGACACAAAGACTGATAGGAAACTTGTTAGTGGGTGCAAGTGATATCTACTGAAGAGAGTGTGTGACAGATTTCATTGTGACATACAAGTGGAATTCCTTAAGAACTGCAGGTTACCCATACTAGGAGAAAAAGCTATAAAGAAAGGGGCTAGATTTTAGAAGTGACAAATTGAATGCTTTTGAGTAACAAGGTACTAGAAATTACATGAAACTAAATAGAAGGAGAATTTTACTAAAAGTGAGATGCTTAAAATTTGGAAATAACTAAATCTGTAAAAATGTGTGCACTTATTTGATTACTTACTGAGTCTGAACTGTCCATGTGATCTGTTTTTGCAAAATGCAATTGTGACTCTAAGGCCACCAGGAAAGTTGTTTCCAGGAAGAATAGCAAAGTATTAATGACATTCAGTAAGTCATTGGCAGGA
>VWZD01008373.1:1537636-1597061 GCA_013396695.1 Sakesphorus luctuosus | reverse complement strand
TGCGGGTGCTATGGGCCCTGCATTGGGGCTGCTGCCGACCTGGCATTCGGGCCCGGCGCTGTCGGACCATCAGCTGTCGCTGGGGCCCGTCTCGCCGCCCTCTCCCCCGCCCTGGTGCCGCCGCCGCCGCCGCCGCGGTCACAGCCCGCGCGGCGCAAAGCTGCGATCGCTCACGGGCCCAGCGGCACCAAACGAGGTGTTTGTTGTTCGCCGGCCGTGCTAAAAGCGCCAAGCGGCTGGAATAGGATATAGGACATGGGGAGGTTTAGGTTGGTCTGAAGCTGTTCCAAGGTTGGACATCAGGAAGAATTTTTTCACAGAAAGGGTGATTAGACGTTGGAATGGGCTGACCAGGGAAGCAGTGGAGTCACCTGCACTGGAGGTGTCCCAGGACAGACCCAGTGTCCTGGTCTGGTTGACATCGTGGTGTTCAGCCATAGGTTGGACGTGATGATCTCAGAGGTGTTTTCCAAGAGAGTATGTGATTTTACATAGGAGATAATGTAGAGCACGTGAATAAAATATATTTCAATCTCAACCCCTTGTCATTTAAACATAACGACCTTTCTGGTGTCGGGCACTCTGTGGCACGACCCAGGAACCACAGCACTGAGGAGGTGCCATACAGAAGGAATTCTTCACCTGGAGAGCTTTCAGACATGGTCACAAAGATGCCTCTCCTTTTTGCTGGGTCTATGCACAAGTAATGAGTCTCTTCTCTCTTAAGCAAACAGCATCTCATTCTCCAGAACAAACCCTCTGCACCCACATGCCAAGTAGGAGTCAGAGTCAGTCCAGTGATGTTAATAAACAGTCCAGCTTCACTTAACACCTACCAGGATTTCATTCCTAATTCTGACTGGATTTGAATGAAACACAGCTTTTTGGAATCCAGAGCATGACATAAATGCCATTTTATTTAATACAAAATAAGTTGAAAAAAACACCTTAGCAGACAAGCTGTTAAATGAAAACAGTTGTATTTACTATAGCAACTCAGACAAAAAAAACCCACTGGCATCTCTCCTGCAGTAACTTTTTAAATACAATGATAGAAAAGCAAGTTAAAGTAATCGAATAATTCAGGTTTGAAGAGACCTCAGGAACTTATCTATTCCAGTCCTCTACTCACAGCAAGACTAACTTTGGTGCTAGATAGAGTGTTCCTTTATTTTGGCTAATTTATTTTATATACATAAAAAAGCATACACATACCTGCATGTATGAAATCATCATCTAACAGTGATGATTTCCGCAGTCCTTTCTGTAGATGACCTTGGAAATAGAATGTGGCGCATAACTTTACTCCCAATCCTTGATTGGGAGAGTTATTTCAGAGCAAGTTATTTTTCTCGATATTCATTCTAGATATTTGGAATTTCAGAGCTGCAAGTGCAAATTTGGGGGTCCTAGAAAATGCTTCCTTGAAACCTGTTGTTTAACCCCAGCCAGAAACTAAGCCCCACACAGACGCTGACTTGTTCCCCCTTCCCAACAGGAGGGGGGAAAGAACTGGAAGACTCAAACTTGTGGGTGGAGATAAAGACAGTTTAATGTGACAGAAAAGAAAATAATAATTATATTAATAACAACTATGATAAAAGAATTAGAATGTGCAAAACCAGTGATGCACAATAGAATTGCTTACCACTCGCTGATTGATGCCTAGAGAGTTCCCAAATAGCAGTCCCTGAACAGCGTGATCCTCAGTAATATACCAAGGATGATGCCTTTTGGTATGGAATGTCCCTTTGGCCAGCTGGGGTTGGCTGTCCTGGCTGTCCCACCAAGCTTCTTGTGCTCTCCAGCCTTCTTGCTGGCAGGGCATGAGAATTTGGAATGTCCTTGACATAGTGTAAACACCACTTAGGAACAGCTAAAAACATCAGTGTGTTATCAACATTATTCTTCTCCTAAATCCAAAACACAGCTCTGTACCAGCTATTAGGAAGAAAATTAACTCTGTCCCAGCCAAACCCAGGACAAAACCTTTTTACAGATCCTTAAAAAAGAACAGTGGGATCTTAGAGAAAATCAATCTGCAAACCGTTCAGTGCTATCATAACTATAAATCCTTCAATATCCATTATTTTGGGAAAGATAATTTTCCTTCAGGTAACTGAACAATATCCTAGCCATCACCTCTAGAGCAGTAAAGGAGTCAGTCATATGAAGGCATATGTCTTAAAAAGCATTAGTAAGTTGAAAGCATAAATGAAAGTAGGTTTCAGAGAGAACTCATGCCCTCAGCTTTAACCTCCAAATACATTTTAAAGGGAAATAAAGGCCTTTGCTTTGCTCATAATATGCTGTGCATTCCATCTTGCTAAAAAAAAAAATCAGGTGTGGAGTAGAGATAAGTAAAAATTGTCCCTTTTCAGAGAGCAGCACCATGCAACACTCACTTGCTAATTGCCATGCAGCCCAAGTCTCAGCTCTGCTTTCAGAAAGGCTTCTTTGGCTCCCTTGCTCCTGTTCTGCATCTGAGTTGCAAAGTTCACACAGCCCTGCTGCTCTGTAATATAGACATTTCAGTGCCCAATGCTTCTTGTTTGGTCTTCTAGTTATTTAAAGGCAACTGTAGAGACATCAGTGTACTCTGGCCCTTGTCCTCCTAAGATTTGTCCTTCTGCCTTGCTGAACGCTTTATCTGCAGTCTCACTGACTTTAATCGTGTGTGGGTTAGTGTGTTCCACCAGACCTGGCAGAATTTCAGCCGATTTTCACCTTTTATTCTGGACATTTTTTTTTCAGCAGGACTGAAATCAGGTTAAGAAAATAGAGCCTGGTTAGCGGAGTTCTTCCTTAAAGGCAGAGGAAAAGGATTTTTTTGTACTCAGCTGGACTCCCCACAGCTCTAGTCCCAGAACTGATGCTGGCAGTTCTGACTCTTGTAATACCTGTGCTTAGGCCAAATTTCCATCTAAAAAGTGTCTTATCCCCAGGAGGCAGCCACAGATACTTAGGAAATGGTAATGACAGGTCACAGTGAGAGCTCTCCCCCAAACTGATTGCACTGATACTAAACAAGAATGAATTACTGTACCTCTCTTAGCTAGCCAGTCATAGCTGTCAGTTGGCATGTACAAATGCCAAGGAAAACAATTTCTGAGTGAAAGTACTTACCATCTGAAAGACAGACAGTCCTACCTACACAACAGACTTCTCTTCTGCTGCAAACTAAGCTCTGCATTGCAGAGGCAGAGGCTGAATTTGGCCCACATATTCAAAAGGTTGTAGTTCTGACTTTTGGCTCATGCTTTGTTATGTAAGAAAAAGAAAAGTAAGTGTTTATGTAATTGCTCAATTTCCAGTTGACATTTGTTCATTATACAGAGCATTTTTATAGCTTTGCCTGCTAAAAAGGCTTACAAACTTATTTTTTTTCCTTCAGCTAGAAACATGTTATCAACTCCACTTTCAGGGAAAACAATTAAGTGGCTGAAATAGCAGATGTGCTGAACAACACCCCACACTCTGTGGGACCACTGGTGTTAAAGGGCCATGTCTGGCACTGCCAAGGGGGAGCTGGGAGCAGAGTCCAGCATGCCCAACTCCCGTCTTCTGTATTGGTCAGAAGGCTGGTCTGTTATAATGTAATTACTGCAGGCTGATTTGATTCCTACATTTCATATCATGGCCAGATTACATAAAGGGTTATATTTTCTTCATCAGTAATTGCTTTCATTGTCTATTCTGAGCAGGCACAGTTTGTCAGGGGTCTTCAGGGAGCATCATCCACAAAGGCCCAGGAACCCCATCTTCCTTCTCTGTGTCAGGTAAGGACAGCACCTCTGATGAAGCTGCTTGCCACCACTGTCCTGTCTGACCTGTGCATGGCAAATCTTAAGTGTGACTGTGATCCCTCAAGTGTTCTGAGTAAGTGATAACTGGACAACACTACTTCCATTATATGCTGCTTGGACAGTCCTTTGTTCAGCATGTAGCCCAGTGGTGTCCCAGCTGGTTCTCAGGCTCTTAGATGCTAGAGCTAATGACACAGTTATTACAGAACCTACATATAAGCAAGCCCAAAGCTCTTGCTAACAATTGCAGGCAAGCCACATCAGCCTCCTGCAGCTCCTGTGATTTCACTCCTGATGAGCTTCCATGCTAACAGCACTGTCCTCAGTTATCTCTGATACTCATGTATAAATATTTCACTTCAGAATGGACAGATACCCTGCAGAACAACATGGATAGGCTGGAAGAGTGGGCTAACAAGAACCTTATAAAATTCAGTAAGGTCAAGTGTAAGGTCTTGCACCTGGGAAAACATAAAACAGGATGCTGCTGTGGAGAATAAAGCCAACAGGATGCTGGGATGCATCAACAAGGGCTCCACCAGCACACATTGAAGAAGTATTTGTCCTGCTCAGTGCATGCCAGGCTACACATGGAATACTGTGTTCAGTTTTGATCTCTGCTATGCAGAAGAGATGTGGACAGGCTAGAGAGGGCAAAGAGAAGGATAAGAAGCTTGCCATAGGAGTAAGGCTGAGAAAAGTGTTTTTTTCAGCCATCAGAAAAGAAGGCTTAGGGGAGACCTTATCACCACGTTCCAGTATTTAAAGGGTGGGTACAAAGAAGATTACTCCCTTTTTTCAAGGAGTCCCATGGAAAAGTCAAAGGGTGATGAATACAAGTCACAGATGGGGAGATGCAATGAGTCACAAGAGTGAAATGTTTCACAATAAGACCAATCAGCCATTGGAATAATCTCCCCTGGGAAGTGGTAGATTCCCCAGTGCTGGACAATTTTAAGATTCAGCTGGACAGGGTGCTGGGCCATTTTGTTTAGTCTGTGCTTTTGCCACTAGATGATCAGATGATCCTTGCATTTATAGTATACCTGACCTGGGATTCTGTGGTTGGCTCTATGATATTTTTCCATTGCGGCAGCCAGACCTGTTGTTTTTTCTCTTTAGAATGAATTTTACTGATGTCGTTTCCTGTCCTTTGTTTTTGCACTACCTTGAGGCATGGAAAGTCCCAAATGACTGACACTTAAAAAACAAACCCCAAACATTCACCTTAACAGGAAGAAAACTTTGTGCTGGTTCACATGCTGATAAAGTTCTGTCTCCAGTGGGATACTTGATTTTCCTTTTCATTGTAATCTGTCAATACATTTCCAGCATAGTCTATAGTGTTAATTAGTGTAATTTCAAAAGACTTCAGACTGGCACCGTTGTTTGATTCAGCAGGCCTTGGGGACTGAAATGTCCAGCCAGGTAAATGTACTATAAACATGGATATTTTAAGCCTCGAGCAAAGTGGGATTTTGTTGGTTTGGTGGTTTTGGGGTTTTTTTTTGTTCGTTTGTTTTTGTTGGTTTGGGTTGGGTTTTGCTGGGGTTTTTTTGGTTGTTTTTGGGGGGTTTTTTGAGAGGGATCTGAATGACAGAGAAGTATTTTTTAATTCCTTACCGGTATTAGCTCTTTTTAGGCATGAGGATTATTGGGCTAACCTTGAGGACAGAGGAACAAGGTGCAGGGAGGGGTAATGAAGGCTGTACGATCATGATTGTCCTGTTCTCCTCACAACAACTGTGCCTACTCTGATATGCAATGCTGGGCAATTTGGCAGATGGATTTCCTGAAATCACACATGATCCCACCTAACTTCTCCTCTTGCTTTCAGAATGACCTCTGATAAGAGTCAGTTTCTACTCAGGTTGCGTCTGAGGGCTGGAGGTTCACTCGAGCCAGGAAGTCTTTCCTCTGACTTTGGTATGTGGTATCTAAAGCACCTAGAGAAAACTCAGCAACCCTTAGATGTGTTGTTCACTGTTCCTTTGAGAGTGCTTAGCAGGGAACAATAGTTCGGCAGACAGGATTCTAGACTTAAATACTGAAGATTTAGACTGAAATGCTGTCACAGCCAGACTCCAAATGCCTTTAAGGCAAAGTAGCTGTGCCTCAGTTATTTCTCTGTGAACAGAGATAATTATTCCCTGCTGCACAGAACGTGTAAGAATAAAATCCATCACTGATTTTATACACTTTAATAATAAGTTCAACAATGTAGGCACTAAAATAGGCCAGATTAATTTGTTTTTGGTGCAAGTTTAATTACACAGCACTGGGAACACCTGAGATCATGTCTGAGTAGTAGCACGGCGGCAGCAGTCTTGAAATATGTTTTCCCGTTTAGATAGAGACATGAAGGTGGGAAACAAAGATTAAAAGAAGGGGGAAACACTTTGTATAGAAAAGAAGAGAAAGGACAAATGAAAACAAGAACAGGTTGGAAATGGGAGATGAAGTGATGTATTTTCTACGCTGCAGGGCAAAATGCAAATAACTTTAAAATACAGTTGTGTCAGATGTCATAATTTTGCACAGATCTCACAGCCAATGATGCCGAAACCCGGCCAGAAAGACCACTCAGACACTTTTTGCCTTTGAGTAGCAGGTATTCGCTTTTATTAGGCGCAGGGAGGGAGGGGGTTAACTCTTGACTCCTCCAAACACACTCCACCGAACTAAGGAATTCACAGTCTTTTAAGCCCAGTCTTGATTAGCGTCATGCATTATGCATGATAGGTGGCTCCTTCTGGTTGCGCAACACAGGTTGTCCAACCTGAACATTTCGCTGCCGTGCAGGTCATCTCTCTGACTTCATCCATGGTGGGGGGCCCTTTTTGGGGGGTCTTCCTCTGCTGAACTCTCCACCCCTCGTGCTCACTCACGCTCCGCTATGTTGTTCTTGTTGAGGATCTCTTCTTGAATACCTCCAGGGATGGTGACTCCACCACCTCTCTAGGCAGCCCATTGCAATAGCCAATCACTCTGTAAAAAATTTCCTCCTAATGTCCAAGCTAAACCTCAGCTTAACACTGTGCCCTCTTGTGTCACTGGTTGCCTGGGAGAAGAGCCGGATCCCCACCCGGGTACACCCTCCTCTCAGGGAGCTGTGGAGAGTGATAAGGTCACCCCCTGGGCCTCCTCGTTTCCAGGCTGAACACCCCCAGCTCCCTCCGCCACTCCTCACAGGACCTGTGTTCCAGTCCCTTCACCGCCCTCGTTGCCGTTCTTCTGACACGCTCCAGCACCTCAACATCCTTCCTGCACTGAGGGGCCGAGCCCTCCACACAGCCCTCGAGGTGCGGCCACACCAGTTGGCAGGAACCCCACCCCTGGCCCAGCTGGACACGCTTATCTCGGCACGGAGCGCACTGGGCCGCTCGGGCGGTGCCGCACGTGGTGCCGGCGGCTCTTCCCGCGCTCCAACGGCGGCACGTGGGTGTGGCGCGCCCCGCCCTGCGCCGGACCGGGCCAGGCTGGGTTGGGGTGGGTTGGGTCAGGCCAGGCCGGCACCGGCACCACGGGGAGCGCTGGCACCCGCTTCCCTTCAGCCGCCGCCCGCCCTCGGGTCACCCACCGGTGAGCTCTGCCCTGAGGGGGAAACCGCGGCCCGCGGTGAGCGCTGCCCTGGCAGGGAGGGCAGGGCCGGGGTTCGGTGCGACCCTGAGGGGGAGACGGGCCGGGGCCGAGCAATACCGTGACGGCGGAAGGCGCCGGGCCGGGCCGGGCCGCGGTCTTGGCGGGGTTGTCCGCTTTCATTGCGAATTAGTTAAAATAGCTTAATTGAATTAGTACCTCTTAACTACTGCTCTGTTGCGAAAGTGCGTTTCTGGTTGAGCTGGTTGCCGTGTGGCTTCAAAAACCGCTCTGCTCTGTTTGCAAGTTCATTGTAACTTGATTTCGCCTGTATAATATAGTAGGGCTTTTCCATTTAAAATAATCATGTTGTGTGTTAGCGTTTGGAAAGCAGGGGTCACAAGTTGGTCTCAGCAGGGGTTCCCCTCGGGCAGGGAGTGTTTGTCGTGAGGAACACGGGGGTGAGCCTTGCCCTTTATTCCTCTTAGTACCCAAACTACAGGGAGGTCTCCTGGGAGACACATCCCTTGTGAATCCAGCGAGGAGCTCTACGTGCAGATGGACACTCCTGCTTGTAGTGTGTTCCTCTCCTAAAGGAATTTTCATCATTTAGTCTGCAGTGTTTGTTCATTGCTGAGATCTGTAATGCAGAAAGTATTTTGCTTTTTGTTGTGCAAACTAAGAAAATAAATGGTAGAGAATTAGCCTTCCAAAAAGGGGTGCTTAAATACAGCTTCAGAACATGACTCAAAAATAACTTTAATTTGTGAGCCTGCCTGAATCAGTCTTTAAATCCATGTTTTTGCAGTTACCTGGCCTATAAGCACCTTTGGTCATACTCTGATATGAACCTTAACGTGATGGAGGAACCACTTAATCAACATAACGAAGTTGCAGGTGCAGATTTAAGCAGCAGAATCACAGGTGCCAGCTTTCTGTTAAAAAGCTTTCAGTTTTGAGGCCGAGTTTCTGAAATACCTAACAAAAATCAGTATTTTGTAAACAGACAATACAGGCAATTTTTGACAAGTGTAGAAACAGTACCGTATGAAGTTTTAACTGCAGCACAAGTGCAATAAGAGAGACTTTGTGCAAAGTTTAACAGCTTTTTCTGTTACTGTATATATGCTTGATTATTGATACCATCATCAATACTAGTGTGGCCTATAAATACAAGAGATAGTAGGTATCTAAACTTGTGGAGGCTGAAATGCTTTAGATAATTGAAGAAAACAGGGTAATTGGAGTACTGGTGAATTTGGCAGAGATACCCAAAGTGGGAGTTGTAGTTCCTTCAGAATGTTTCTTGCCCCATCAGTGCCTCACTACTGTCTCATCCGTGTTCTCTCACTCCAAGCTGGGGAGGGGGAAAGGCTTGATTTTGAGAGATCTGAAGTAGCTTGGTATACAACCATCTTGGGTCTTGAGAGTGCATGAAATTTGATTTCATGTTAGGCAGAAGTTTTAGTTCAGGCAAAGTTTAGAAGTTTAACTAGCTTCCAGATCTGAAAAAAACCCTCATAAGCCTTATGTTGGCTCAGTAGAGACCTTGGGCTACTAGTCCTGCCAGACTGGAACAAGCTCTGAATGGCTGAAGCAAATTCTTTGTGGGTGAACGAGTGGCCCACTTATAAAATCAGAGTTCCTGGTATATTGGTGTGCAGGCTTAGCTGAATGTTTTAGAACAGAAAGACCACACAGTTTATTAGGCACTCACTAGAAAGTTACAATCTCTTATTTCAAGTGTTTTGTTTCTGAATACTTGATGATGTGACAAAACTATGGAGAGGTATAAATGTAGCATGGCTCAGATTTTCAACCATGATGAGAGAACTTGTACTGTTTCAGCTGTTGTAAAATTGCCTATTCTGAATATCGCAAGTTATGTAACTTCTTTTTTGTTCCTGGTGAACAACTTTAATTGCAGCAAATTTATGGATGGAGGACGTAAAGAACATTACATTGAGTGATAAGCACAGAACAGTTAAAACTTGCTTTCATAATACCGCTGGTTGTGTTACTGCATAAATGTAGTCTCAGGGTGAAAACAAAGTGACTTCGAGAGTGCTACAGCCCTGGTATCTCCATTTGCTCCAATGTGCTGGCAGAATAGTTGGAGTTTGAAGAGCCTTGTTTGTTTCTGCCAATACTCCATAACACGGCTGTGCATTGGTGTTGTTAATCAGATCCCTTTGCAAAAACTTCTGCTTCTAGGAGGTTCCATGGAAGACAACACTTGTAAAGGGAACTTGACAGCTGAAGCTGATGAAGGAAATACTGTGAGTTGTTTCACTTTGTAATTGTCCCAAGTATTGTGAGCTTTTCTAGATAGCAGAACTGATAAGCATGTATTGCTCATTCTAGAACTTTGATGTTTCAGCTTTTTTTGTTGTCATATTTTTGTGTATAAGACTATTTCTACCCTAACAGGCAGCATTTTTCTGGTAGGAATGACTTCAGGTTTTTTCTTCCACAGGACTCACATTCTAATTTGATCAATGAGAAGCCAAAGAAACTGCAATGTTTCTCTAAGAATGCTTTTTCTGTTAGCTGTGATGAGAGTCTCTTGAGTTTGTTAGTACCACCCCCTAAAAGTGGGACTTGCCATCATTGTGGTCTGTTTGGTAAGTGCCTGTTGTTCTGTAGTCTGCAACATACAGTATGTTTGTTGGGGGAACCAGAGCAGGTTTGCTCAGAAATTTGTTTAAATGCATGTGTATTTTTAACTCAGACACAAGTATAGACTATTCATAACACAGCTGGATAACAGAAGAGGACATCTCCCTATCAGAAGAGGTGATGTTTTTTCCTCTTCTTAAATGTAGGGGAGTCCAGGACATTTTGGCAATAATGTCTGATAGCTGTGTGTAAATACAAATACCTGTTGGTATGTGCTTAGAACAGCAGTGGAGCTGTTTTGTAAAGCAATTACCTTAACAGCAGTTGTGCTGTCCAATAGATGTTTCTCTCAGACTTTTCTTTTTAGTCTTTTCTCTCTTTTTTTTAGGAATGCTGAGGTGTTCACGATGTATGCAAACATACTATTGCTCTGAAGATTGTCAGAAAAAAGATTGGCCATCTCATAGAGTTGTATGTGATCCCATTAAACAGAAGTAAGGTTATTAAAAGTTCTGCCAAATAATCTGTACAGAAAGACAATATCCCTCCCAGTACAACATAAATGACCATGGGAAGGCACTGGTACAGTAAAACATGTTGCTTATTATTACGCTGGTGCTGCGTTATCTTCCACTTGTCAGAAAACTCAGCTCTGCTGCTTCAGAAGGGTTACTTGAAAGGTATCACTGGAATTCTTAAGACATACTGCAGTGTGAGTTAAAGCAAAAGCATTAATTTTACTAGGTGAACATGAAGTAAGGATAGCAGTTTGTCACATGGCTTTGTTATTGCTGTTGTTCACATTGGAAAAGGAGAAACGAGACTCTGCTCTGAGCAGTGGCATGGTTAAGGGATTGCATTTAACAGGCCTCTGAGGAAGCACCCTTTGAATCTGGCCGTAGCATCAGTGAAGGTCACGGGTCTTTATCTTTGATGAGCACAGTTGCAGTTACAAGTTGTTTGAGCTAGACCATTCTCTGCTGCTCGTTAGTTTTGTGACATGCGGGTTTAGATGCTCAAGAGATCACTTACTAATCTGTTTCAATTAAAGAAAGCACCATTAGTTTATGGTGCTTTGGAACAGTTTAGCAGGTGATCTGAGCATTAAAGCTGACAATCTTTAACAAGGGGTGACGATTGCAGTTCAGTGAATCTGCAGCCAGGTGTACACCAGCGAGATTTTATTTCTGGGAAGTTGGAGAACATGGGACAGTGTGGCATGGATGTTACCTGAGTATTACTTACGTATTCTACTAAAATAGCAACATTTATTTGCTCAATTTTATAGTTGTTAATGTTGGCTTGGTATTAAGGTGTTAGCAGAATTCCACAACAATGTAAGATTTCTTCTCCATTTTAATCAAAATTAATATATTAGGAAAAACACACCAGATATTACTTAATAAGGAACTAACATATTTGTCATTCTGCATTTTCTTGCATGAGGAGTGAGGGTTGACAAAAAACACATACTATGAACACAGCCTTTTATTTCTGTTTGCAAGTAGACTATATTGTTAATGCTACTTGTCAATATTTGATTCTTCAAAATTAACATCTTTTTCTCTGATGACAGTGCAAGTAACAGCAAAACCAAGAAGGAAGTTTGTCTTAAGGTATGTGTGTTGGGCAGGTTATACTAAATCCTTAGACTTCTTGAAAATAGATGCCAGCAGTTCAAGCAGTAGCCGTAGTCTCCTTTTGGTTGTTAAGGCTGCAAGGAAGCAGATGGAATTCAATTCCTCTTGTTTATGAGAGCATCATAAGTAGGAAATACAGCTAAGTTGTCCTGTAAAACAGGTGTGAAAAGAAGAGGTGAATGTGTGAGTCTTCAGCACTTTTCATTGATGTTTAGTATATCTGCAACAATTTTTTATTTGCAAGAGTAATACGAAGTCTGTAAGACTTTTTATTGCAAGTCAACAAAAGCACTTTATTTGCATGTTTCTTGAAATTATTAAAGTTCTCTTGTTTTTTACTACAAGGGGCTACAGCTGAACAATTCCAGCTTAAACATAACTTGTACCTGTTTTAAATAGCGTAGTTCAACTTCTGTGAATTCTCTTTTTGCTTAATTTCCTAATTCTTTGGAAGAGAGTTAAGAAGTTAGTTGAATTGATAGCATCAAATCCCAGCAGCAGCTTTGACTTTTATATATGAGGTGATACTTCTGAAGGCCTCAATTATTCAGTTGCTTAGATGGGGGGCAAACAATCTTCCATCCTCTTTCATTCTAATTAATTCTTTCCAGGTCACTGTTAAGTAACTGTTGTTGATATATTACAGGAGGAAGTGAGTTTCCCTGAAGATGTTCTTCCAGATTCTGGTAAGTACTTGGTTGTGTGTGGGGAAAAAAAACAACACAAGTAAGGCTTTTAGGTTCACACTCCATCACACCTTTAAAAGATGAGAGTTTTTTCTTTTACTTTCCTCCCTGTTGTCATTCTTCCAACCTGTTCCTTGATTTTTTTTAATTTTATTTCCCCTTTCCTTATAGAGATATTGTTAAAACATCAGTACCTGAAATATCTTGTTAAGCTTAATAATCTTAAATTTTAGTAAGGTTAGTTTTCCAGTAGAATTATAATAAATTCAGTGTGTTCTGGATTGTCTTATTTTTCTGTTTTAATAGATGCATGAAAATTTGGTACAATTTTGTTTCTTTACCTCTCATGCATTTTTAACTCTTTAAAAATTACAGTATTAATTTCTAGTTCCACCTAGGATTTTGCCAGCTTTTTTTAATATTTCATACATCCTCATTGAAGTATCCCAAAGAAACAGCAACATCCAGTGATTGCAGTATCTAGTTGGAGACCTCTAAGCATGTTTGTATTTCTAACTTAGCAAGCCCCAGTAGATAGAGACAAACCAAGCACCAGATCTTTAAAGAGTCAAAATTCAGATTTTTCAGTTGAGCTGACTCTTTGATTGCCAAACCAGACCAATACAAACTGTACCTTGTATAATTATTTTGAGGGCTGTATTTTTTAGGTTTTCTTCTGGCTGCAGAGCAAGAACAGTATTCTGCTAAGAGCATATTAATTTCATTGATTTGCAGTTCACCGAAACTTTGAAGGAATGATGGTTTATCCTCTTAGCTTGCTAAAATTCCTCATGTGCAGGAAGCTTATTTGCCAGGTCATACTCTCTGCAGTCTGTAAAAGAATGGTTCAGCTTAGTCCCATGTAAATTCAGCTGACTCAGGACATATTTCACATTTGGTTGCTTTACAGCACACTAATGGCAAAGTGATGTATAACTTGCCAACCTTTTGGAGAGAACATCACATAAATATCACTGCATTCTTGAAATGTTCCATGTACTTAACTTATCCCATGACTTTATAAGCAACTTAAACACCTGTATTCAGGTTTTCATTTGGAAATCATGATACTGAAAGCTTGGAATACTATTTCATGCATTGGAATATGTAATAGCTAAGAGAGTCAAGATTTTGATATAAATCCTAGTAACTCATTACATACTCTGTGTTTTAAATATTGAGGTAAGTTATGAATCTTTGTGTGTGAAATCTGTAAGCAGTTTTTCAGTTAACAGTCTTTAGTGACTGCCAGGATTGTTGATTGTTACTGTTTTGCTCACTTTATTTAGTTAAATAGTCTTGGAGCTGTGAATGTGGTCAGAAAACTCAAGTAGTTGAGCTACTCTGGAATTACTTTTATTTTGCATTTTAAACATATTAAGTGCTGAACAAGTAAGTAGAACGTGCTCACTTTGTCATAGGGATATAGGTCAGGCTTAGAGGAGGGTTCTGAAATGAAACTGACTGGTGGCTATCTTGTATAGTAAATCGCTTTTTCTTATGTCTGTGCTTTAGGAGACTGCCTAAATAAGGTTCCCTTAGAAATGAAGTCTCATTTAATTCCAGGCAGTGATGCCAAAGGAGACTCTCTAAGAGGTAAGCAAGTAAATCAGACTAAACTTGGGGAATTTTAGGTCCTCCCTTGTTGCATGATATTCAAGCTGTTCAGTAGCATCATCTCATATTTAAAAATAGTGGCTAGTGAAGCTTTCTTCAGGTCACTAGTGACAGTAGCTCATACACTTCTAATAGTATAAAATATTAATAGTATAAAAATTTGTTTAGTGATTTTTATTTGAGCATTAATTTTGTGAATGATGTGAGAGGAGCCTTCTAAGTCCCAAGTGTCAACAAAAAGAATAAACTCCTTCAGTATGTTTTTATTTTCGAAGTCTTCTGCCTTTTGATCAGCAACCTTTTTCATTTTTATGTACAGTGTCAGAAAACCATTCAAAGGGAAGTGAAAAGAAAATACCAAAAGATGAAGACTCTCTTCACTGGGCTTATTCAGTTGTAAAGTATGTCTCTTTAAACATTGGAGATGAATTTTGTGGTGTAGTTTCCCACATTGAAAATCCAGAAACCTTCTTCTGTCAGCGGATGGACAATGCCCGTAAGTGATGTGTTGGAAATGGGATACAGGATGCCTAGCATGGCATTTTCTCTTGGTTGGAGAGTTGCACGGGTGAGGTGTTGCTGATCTTGTAGTTTGACCTGAAAGCTAACTTTAGGCCTTGCCTCAGTCAGTAAAGAGCCATGGTGTTGTAGAGGATAGTTATTGGCAGCATTAGCTGTTAATATCACATACTAACCAGTATTATGTTCATTTGTGGGCAGTCTGAGTTATGCAAAGTGGTATGGCTTGGATTTTGGCCGTTTGAAGTCAACTTATATCGGAAATGTATAATGTTGAATGTGTACACTCAGGTGTTCCAGAAATGTGTTTGAGTTTTTAATTACTTTGTTTATTCCTATAATACCTTGTTATTCCCTTTTAACAGAGAGGTGTTTTCTTAATGACTGGGGTGCGTGGACTGAACTTTTTTATTATGTAGTACAGGGAGAATATCTGAGTATGAGAAGGCCAGATAGTAATAGTGCTCAAACCCTGCTTTGGTGCTTCCTGACAGGGTAAAGCATCAGAATGTGACACTGCAGTGGGCAGAGCATGAGGCTGCAGGGCCTTCAGGTGCATCTTCCACAGTGCTCATGAACACTTTATTCTCTGGGGGAGAGTAAAGAGCAGAGTGCCTTGGTGAGATGTATCCTCCTCCCAGTGCTGACTGAGCCAATGGTTTTTTTACAGCTTAAAAGGGCTTTGGCAGCTGGATATGATGTGGTATATCTCCTGTGGTGGAGTTTTTGTTTGTGTACATGTGCAGCCTTTTAATTCTGGGTAGTCCAATAGCATAGCATGTCCTTCAGTGATACCTCATCACCTTCCTGTTCTTTGAAGATCTGTCTACCTTGGTTTCTTTCTGGCATGCCTCCACTAGCTTGTTTTTAATTTGCACTGGCTTCAGTTTTGTTTCTGTGTTCAAAAAGTCCATCACTGGTTTTCCCTGTTCAATCTCTTCACTGCTGTGATTCCTCAGACTCACATGAGGACTCTCTTCAGTCTTACTGATGGGAGTCCTTAGTCTCATCAGACTATTTTGCTAATACATAAAACATTTGAAATAATCTCCATTAGACTACAACATGTTCTTCCAGGCTTGAGCTTAATATTTGTATACTTTTGTAATAATTGCAAGGCAGGCTGTGTTCCAAAACTTGTGCATTTTAACCTCAGGTCAACTTGCTGAGCTTGAAGCGTCTCTTAATGAATATTGTGACAAATTTCCCAGTAGTGCATCTTTCCGTCCTGCTGCTGGAAATGTGTGTTGTGCCCAGTTCGCAGGTAAAAATTAATGTCACTTAAATGTATTAAAAGAAAACTACATTCTGTAATTGTAAATTCTAAATGTTTACAATTGTTTCATATAGAGTTTATTTTATTTCTATCTAGTGTTTAGCTGTAAATAACACTTGGTAATTATTTAAGAAGTTATATCTATAAAATCCTAATTTAAGAATGTCCCTTCATTGAGCAAACTCTTAACACTGGATTCAGATGACTTAGAATAGCTTTTTAAGAGGTCATGAAGGAATTTGGGTTTTTTACATTGCTAAGTACTATTTTACCATGCTGGAAATAAATATATGAAATTTCAGACCCCACAAAAGGAACAGAAGAAACAGGATTAAATGTAATGATGTTTCTCTCATAGACTGCTTCTGAGAATGTTATTTAGCCAGGACCTGGTATTCTTGAAGTATTCTGAGATAATTGTATTTTTCCATTGGTCTGTCAACAAAAATCATTCTGTTCTCAGAATTTACAAGTAAATACAATGACCATCTGTATATTCCTTTCTAGAAGACAATCTTTGGTATCGTGCTGCTATTACAGCATATGCCTCTGAGGATACTGTTTTGGTGGACTTTGTGGATTATGGTAATTCTGACTCTGTTCCTCTGGCAAAACTTCGTCCTGCGATTCCAGCGTTAATGGACTTGCCAGCTCAAGCCATACCATGTTCCTTGGCAGGTATGAAATAAATGATAAGGTGTTTCAAACTACACAGAGGCAAAATAAGTGGGATTACATAACCATCACACCTGTAGTATCTGACATTGAAATATGGGGAAGGATGGAGGTAAAGGCATTATTTCCAGAATTCTGAAGTGTTGTGGCATATCTACAAAATGTGACAAATCTTTCAGAATGTACCTGGTGACTTGCAGTTGTATATTTGGAAAGCTGTGTTGTATGAACGTGACTGTTAGGTTTTGCTTATGCTTTTGTTCTAAGCAAAATCATTAATTTACTGAATTTTTTGAATTCTTCAATCTGTTGTGGTTGTAATACTGCAAGGGAAAGTAGATTTCTCAAAATTCATAACTGTGTTGGTCCCCCTCCCCTGTGGCACATCTAGTGAAAGGAATGGTAGATAACCTCTTCACACATTGGTGAGACTTGGACTGACCTCAGAACCCTTCTATGGAAACTTTTTATTCTATATCACTTTTTAGGTTTAAAACCACCATTAGGAACCTGGACCTCAGAAGGTATTTCTCTTATGAAAAAACTGGTGGAAAACAAAGAGTTCACAGTAAAAGTAGTGGATAAAGAGGGTTCTACACCTGTGGTGGAGCTTGTAGATGTATCAGTTACTCCAGCAATAAATATATTGAGCCTTCTGGTAGAGAAGGGCTATGCAGCTAAGGAACCAAAGATGGCCTCACCAGCACTCACAATGGGTGATACTGAGCAAGCAAATGGTGAGTACGAGCACATCCTGCTGAACAGGACATGATTATTCCTTGGTTTTGTTCAGAAGAGCAAGGAATGTTACATAAAATTCAAATGAGTGGTGACTCCCATGGCCATATTTGGTCACATTCTGATCTGTGGCCCTCATCAAGGTTCTGTTTTGCACTTCTGAGGTTTCCTAGTTATGTCTCACTTTATTTAAACTTCCTGCACTGAGTGGGCACTGTTGGATTCAGGTTTTAGTGTGTTAGCTTTTGTCTTCATAGTTCTGAAACTTGTGCTTTTTATATTGGAATTTGAACACATACTCTGTCGACTTGCAAACTAATTTTCCATTAATTTCTTTGCTTTATTTAAATATAGGGATTAAATCTGTGATTGCTGTATCCACCAGGGTATAAGAGTACATTTTAATTAACTTGCCAGAAATTAAGAAACGGTGGGGTTTTTTTTGTTTAGAGGATCAGTTAGAAATTATCTCAGAATCACATGAAAGAATGAACAATTATATTTCACAGTTGTTAAACATCCTAAATTTTCCCTAAACTTTGGGCCATTTGTTAATTTTTGTTTTTCTTGTTGATCTTTCTTTGTTCTAGAGGGAGAAATTCAACTACCTTCTACTTCCTTGAATGTGTTTTTCAAAATATGCTGACTGTGTTTTGTCCCCTTCAGTAGGGATCTAGCAGTTGCTTACAGTGGGAAGGACAGTCTTGCAGTCCACTGAAAATAAAGAAGACTGAAGAGCTTCTTAAGAACGTGTTTTGATTTGGGTTTTGGTTTGGTTTTTTTTTTTGGCAGGGAAAGTGGTTGTGGTTTGGTTTGTGTGGGTTTTTTTTTCCCTTGCCTGTTGGCAGTGTGACTTTGTAAAGTAATATACTGTCAGACATGATACTGGGCAGATGAAACAGCACGTCAGGATGGCTATTCTTGAAGCTCAAATTTTTCTTGAGCTTTAATTTCATAAAAAAGTAAACACTTGGAATGGGAAAGGTCTACCAAAGTTGGAAGTAAGCCACTTGAGCTAAAGTCTTAGGCTGGCAGTATTTTTGCATGCTGCTGCCTATCATAAACTTTAAAAAACTTAACAGCTGTGAAAAATACAGGGAGATTTCCCAATATGATTAACGATGTCTCTTCTCATTGCAGGGGGAATGGACTAGGTGGCCTTCACAAGGTCCCTTCCAACTCAAAACTATTCTGTGATACAATAATGCACTAAGAGGAAATAATGGCGTCTCTAATATGCCATAATTTAGTGTTCCTGTGATCTATTCTACGGCTTGTATTAAATAATAAGCTACTTTCTGGTTCTTGAGTATAATATGCAGTGTAAATTTCTGCAAACAGTCTATTAATCTTTTTTGTTCTCTTTCCTCCTTAGATTGTTTCCAGTACTCTTGCTGACAGCTGTTTCCCTGTTCTGTGCTTCCTACCCTGTGTGCCAGGAAGCAAAGGTTCCCTAGTGTCCCCTCCCACTCTTGCTTAGGCTGTTGCCACCTAGTCTGTACCTGTTTGTGTGATTACTCTTCCCTATTCATCTATGGATTGCTCTTCTTGGTAGTGAAGAAATCCATTAACCAGCTGTTACATTCCTCTTACTTGATTTTACTCTGCGTAAAGGCTCTCACTGATACGTCTGTCAGCCTATTTATAGCAAGAAATTCAAGGGCATGAATGAGCATTCCAGATGAATATTTTTTTTCCCTGTAAAAATTTCTTTTCATTCTCTACTTTTCTTTGTCCTCTCTAGGGGGCACAATGAGGAAAAGAACATGGAAGTGGAATAAATTAACTCTTGCTCAAACAGTCAGCGTCATAGTGTGTACAGTGTACGCTCCTGGAGAATTCTACTGTCAGATTTCAAATAATCATGGTAAGTTCCTTTCAACTTTTTCCTTTCTGCTAATTTCTTTGCTTCATGATTTGTCATTTTAGTTCTAATGAATTACTGTCTCAAGTGAGCTTCCAGCACAAAAGCTTACCTAAGTTTTTTATCTAAGAATACAAGTGGAGATACAAAGAAATTGGATCATGGTATGTAGTGGCTCCAGATTGAAATCTGAAAATGTTGAAGGTAAGTAGTTGAATAACACTTAATCTAAGAATGTAGAAGAAAGTGGAAGGAGTTGCCATAACCTATCCAAAGGGTATCTAAAATTTTTTTCACAGAAGGAGTGGTCAGATGTTGGAATAAGTTGCCCAGGAAGGAAGTGGAGTCATTGTCTCTGGAAGTGTTTAAGAGGTGTCTGAATGTGACAGTTGGGGAGGTGGTTTAGGGGTGATTATGGTGATGCTGGGATGGTGGTTGGACTCAGATTATCTTGAAGGTCTCTTCCAGCTCTGATGATTAGGTGATTCTGTAAAGAAAATGGGAAAATGCAGCTTTTGAGTCTTAAATTCCTCTTGGATAAGATAAAAAGAAAATCTTGTTCCTCTGTCAAGTCTCTACAAAGACTTCTGAGAGCCACTGGCTTTTTAACCTCATAGAAAAAGAACATGAAAAAAGTCAGTGCTGAAGTGGAAGCGAAAGGCATTCAAACAAAAAGTCTGAGCAGATCTAAAAAAGTGGCAGATGTTTATTCTTTGACTTACCTAGGGGTAGTATAGATCGCTCATGGCTTATAGACCTCAAATGATGAGGACCAAATTCCTCCCTAAAAGTGATGTGTGTAGAGCAGGCTAAAGGACTCTGTATAAAAAAATAAATTACTACAGTAAGATCCTATAACTTATCATATGCACTGGCCAAACTAGGTAATTCCCATGGTGTTATCTGACTGTAAAATATACTTTAGATTTTGGCGGAAAGGGTGTTTTGGATTAGCTTTTGTTATGCTGAACTAACGTGTCAGTAAATACCAGCTGTCTCACCATTTCCTGTTAATAAGCCCAGGTAGTAAGTAAAATAGTTAATTCAGTGTGAAGAGTGTGGTGGTGTTTTGGTTTTTTTTTTAAATTCTAAAATTGACAGAAATCTCCCATCAAAGGTTTTACAAGTAAGCTATACAGTGAACAGTATTGGTGAACTTCAAGTCAGCTTATTTAGTTGATCTCATCTTTGTTTTTTTTTTTCTTTCTAATTTTCAGAATTACTTGCTCTAAACTCACTTAACAAGTCAATGTCTGAGTACTGTCGGAAAACTCCACCAGATGTTTTTGAACCTAAGAATGGACAACCCTGCTGTGCTTTTTTCTCTGGCAAGTAACAGACTAAAATATTTTTGGTTTTGCAGGGTGAACATAAAAAAAAAATAGCTGATAATTTGCATTGGCAGAGGATAGCAAAGAATTTGATTTATTTACTGAAAAATGAAAGCTGGTAGACTTACCAAATGTGTGATATAATTATTAATTTATTTTTTAAAAACTTTTTAAAAATTAGATGATGGTAACTGGTACCGTGCTGTGGTGCGAAACATCACTTCAGGTGGAACTGTGCAAGTGAGCTTTGTGGACTATGGAAATGTTGAGGAAGTACCACTGGATAAAATACGGCAGATCTCACCATCATTCCTGAAACTTCCATTTCAAGCAATTAAATGCTGGCTCTCAGGTGCATCTTGTGGATTCTTTCTCTTACAAGAGCTGTTGCATTTGGAGATTTGTTGCTGTGGGGGAAGGAGGTGATGACAGGAAATACTGTGCAGAACTTTGTTCTTTTGGGGTTTGTTTTCTCTTCCCTGAGCTCCTGCAGTGCTGTGGAGTGATCTGCATGCACTTCACTTACTGATGGGAAGGGAACTGGTAGTTCTGCTTTATCTATACTGTTTACTGGCTTCTGGTTGCCACCTTTCTAGGAGTAAATGTGCTTCTGTGCAACTTTATTTCTCAACATTTTTGCAGGCAAAGGCACTAATCTGTTTTAATGCAGCAAGTAGGTCTTTCAGTTCTCCAAAATGGGATGTTTCATTTGATTCCTGTAGAGTTTGGCACCGTATTGCTGTTTCTCAATCTTACACAAACTCCTTTTCCACACCAAATCACTCAAAATTCTGCAGGATTATTAATTTTTTTAATGCAGTCTACTTGATTTAAACATGAAAAATGTGGGAACAGGAAAAAGCTCAAACCAACATTTCAGTCAAGTGTCTTTTGCTGGTGTCCCCCCCCTTAAAACAATTTGGGATTTTTTTGCTCTTTTGATAACAAGGCCATATTATACTGATTCATAAACAGCTTTAATAGTGTTGTTTGTGCTAAGGCACAAGGATTTACCTAGTAGAATCACAAAATGTAGAAAACAAAACTTTGGAGTCCTGAGGAAATCTGTTCATTTTGATAAGTAAATAAGATAGTAAATTAACCTGGCTATTTCAAGTTATGCTTTAAAGAAATGTAAAAAAAATAGTTTTTTAAAAGGAATTTATAATGTTGAAGAAAGTCAGCGTTACTGGATGGAGATATTTTAACAGTTATTTTACTTCCTAGGTATAAAGCCTGGTAATAGCAAATGGACTCCAGAAGCTACAATAAGATTTCATATGTGCACTTCAGGATTAGAGCTTCAAGCCAGAGTAACTTCCTTTTCCAAAGCTGGGGCAGGTGTAGTGCTTATTGACAATTCCACAGGTTGTCCAAAAGTGATAAATGAGATACTAACTTCTGAAAATTTGGCTGTAAAGGAAGTTCTGCAAGATAAAAATAACTTTTCAAATGAGTCTGGTGACCAAAAAGGTAATTAAAGGAATATTAACTTTAGTTTGAACGAGAATTTTCAGTGTTCAAGCTTTTGACTGTGATCTTGTTGTTTACCTCTAGTTAATAATAAATATGTATAGTTTTGGTTATATTGTCAGGTTTTACAGTTGAACACAAGCTGCCCTGCAGGTGGCATTACAGACAAAAAGAGAAAGATCAAAATTTCTGTGTTTGTCTTAAGTCAATGCTGTTTGACTCTTAGAGAGTTAGAGAATTAGAAATTTTCTATGACTGAAACTTTTCATGTGCTTCCTTCCACTACCTTATTTTTACTGAGGTGTTTTTACTTTAGCTACTTTTATATGCCAATAATTTATGAGCACCAAGTTAAGCATCAATTATCTTGATTTAGATTTGCCTTCCTGAAGGGAAGACATGTAATTGTCTTTGAAATTCAAAAAGATACTATAAATATCTAATAAAGTAACAGTTACTTATAATACATGTATGCATGGAGGACAATAGTAATACTGCGTTTTCTTGAAATTTCTTTTAGTAACCTCACCTGGGCACTGGAAGTCAATAAAACTGGCTGTAGGTGATGCCATACTTGTCTGTGTAACAGAAATTGTAAGCCCAGACTTGTTCTATGCTGTACCAGTTAATTCTGAAGGTGAGAAAAAGTGTTTACTGTTCCTAATCCCAGTAAGAGACACTGTTGCAAGATAGTTAATAAAATGAATGCCTATAGTGAAATGAACCGTGTGGAAATGTGGGTCAGAGAGTAAGAAAATATCAAAAATGCCAGAGGTGTGAGCCAGGGGAGTATAAAACTGAAGTATGCTCTTATTATACCCAAATGTGGTTAACTACCAAATGTTCTTTTTTCAGTAGTAAAAAACAAGTTACATCAGCAATTGGCTTCACTGAAAGTCCATTGCAGATCTAGGCAAGAGTCCTTCCAGCCAAAAATGGGGGAAGCTTGTTGTGCCCAGTTTTCAGGTGAGACAGTTGTTTGTTCTTGTATTTCCTTGACCAGTGTAAAATACGGATTTCTTTTTGCTTTAGAAAAAGGGAAAACACACTCTTGAAAGTGCTTACAGATCTCTTGACTCTGTTACAAAAGATAGTCTGTAGCTGCATCTTTAGGCCAAAGAAACTGCCTGACAGGGAGAGAAAATTAAAAATAGGTTGTGCCCTGCAAAATGTATGATGTTTAAAAATTACTAGAAAACTCTACAGATTCTTGTTCTTGGGAGAAACTGTGTTTTTAAGATGATACTCACATGTGACTATTCTTGTCCTGATCTTTTCAGGTAATGGCCGTTGGTACAGAGCTGTTGTTCTAGAAACTTCCCAGTCTGCAGTGAAAGTACTGTATGCAGACTATGGGAACACAGAAACTTTACCACTTTCAAAGCTGCTGCCAATCAGTGATTACTTTTTAAAGGTGCCTTTTCAGACACTTAAATGTTCACTTGCAGGTAAAAAAAGATCCCAAAAATAAGCAAAACAAAAAACACACAAGAAACCCTGAGTGGTTTTCTTGTCCATTATAAATCTGTACTGTTCTGGTGGTGGTGTTCATTCCTTAATACTGGTAAACAACATAATGATCTGCTGAAATAGTATACTGGTTAACACTTCAACAAAAGCTGTTTTAGAAAGCATGTTTTTAGTTCATTATCTGTAGAATTTAAGCTACTTATATTTGGAAAATTTAGCATCTTATTTTCAAAAACATGCATGTGTAAGATTCAAGTCATATCATAAAGAAATGACTTGTATAACAACCCAGATTGTCCTTTTTTTCAGGAATAGAGAAAGCTGAGTGGTCTCCATTAGTGCTTCTCGAGTTGCGGAAAAAGTTACTGAAGAAATTCGTCGTAATTACAGTGAAAGAGGTTAACGGAGATGTTCATTTAGTAACAGTGGAGAAGTCTTGTGACAAGGGTAGTATGAATGTAGCTGACACACTTGTAAAGGAAGGTTTGGTCAAAGCCTGCAGCGCTGAAAACTCACATAGTGAACATCAAGGTAGATATTTCCGCTTAATTACCTCAGTTTACTTATTCTGAAGAACTTGTAAACACATGGGATATCTAAGTGACTTTTCCTCCTAAAAATCTTGAAGAATTCCACATCTTAATTTGGGAAGCAGTGTCCATGTGTATTTTGCTCATTTGCTTTGCTTGTTTTTTATAGGTAATGGAGGTGAGACCAAATGCTGCTGCAAGGAGTTAAAAGAGCAAGTAAGATTCAGTCAAAGCAATACTTTCTTTCTTACATTTCCAGAATGTAATGGAAACGCTATCTGGGAAGCAATTGGGAGCAGGGAGACAGTAGCTAACTGAAACATGGAAGATATCCAATGTGTATCCTGAGACTTTTTTCCCCAGTTTCCTATATGTCCTAATAGTTAAAGCACCCTGAGGCTGAGGGAGGATAGTGTATAGAAAACACAGACTTCATTAGTCTGTACTTTGCCCCACAGACACCTCTTATTTTGTTTTTCTAGAGTGTGAGTCTCATGACTGTTACTTTCGTCTGTTGTCTAAAGGTAGTTGTGGTATTGTGCATCAACTGTGTTATCTAGACAAAGGGCAGCTGGATTTTTTTCAGTAATGTGGCTGTGTTTTGCTGTGGACACAACTTGGCAGACAGTAAGAAAGATGCTCACTGTAAGAAAATTCTTATAATAATGTGTATTTTGGATAGGACAGATTAAGGTGCCACTGTTGCAGTCATGGAACTAGGCTGAGAATTTGAGTGCAGAAGAAGATTGGAATTTGTAACAGGATTTGCCAGTTGCAGGATTATTTTTTTCCTTTTAGAAAAAATTGAAATATCTCTTACAGATCTGGCATATTCATGTCAGTTTTGAAAGCTTTCTGGTTTTTTCTTTCTTTGATATTTTAGCTTAGACTTAATGAAAAATGTAGAAAGGTGCATCAACCTCTCTCAAAGTGACATTCTTTGTCAGAGGAGTAAGCAAACTTAATTTTGAAGACAGAAACCCCTTTCAAGGGTGTTTCAAACTTTCCCCTCTTTCCTCAGCCACAGGCAGCAAGATGAAAAACAAAAATAGGATATTTTGGAGGTAGGAAAAGAACGTTAATGTTCAAGGCCATTTAGACCCTTACCACTTCAGAGTAAGCATAGTTACCAGGGGTTTGCTGCCAGAAAGGCAGTAATGTTCCTTGATGTAGCTGATTTCTCTGTCCCACTGTAGGCTGTTGAGCCTCCTTTTCCATTCCCCCTTTATGTCTCCTTGATCTTCCAGTTTAGCTAATATGTTTTCTGACTTCAGTTTGGTCACTTTGTTACCCTTCCTTACTGGTTTTGCTCAAAATCTCATGACACATGAAGAGAAGACAGATGATTCCAATATAACTGAAAACATAAGATACAGACACGTGTGAATAACCAAATTTAAGATCCTGATCCGAATCCTAACTTGAGTATTTCATCAGTTAGGTTTGAGGAGGCTGCTTCAGGAAAAAAAAACAGAGCGAGGGACACACACATGGACACAGGGTCAGCTACAATTCTGCTGGATTTTCGCCCCTCCAGAAGATTTTACAAAAAATAGGAACTAATATGGGCCTTAGCTGAGTTAGTAGTGTTAGTATCTACCCTGCTCTGAAACCAGCAATTTAAAAAAAAACCCAAAACCCCAAATTGTATATCTCTAATTCTTTGTGTTTATTCCACAGCTTAAAAAGCATGAACAGGTCCTACTCTTCCTTTTGAACAAGTATGGAAATACAGATGGACTAACGGAAATGAAAAATCTTTTGCAGCACTAAGTCTCTGACAGGCACCAATTCATTTGTATGTAATCAAGATGTTGCTGTTCCTTTTTTTGGAAGAGCAAGAGCATGTCAGCTTGAAAAATGAGAGTCACTTTATAGAAATCCTGCTGTTAAAGTATCTATTCATCTGTATGTTTGGATTGTTAGTGTGACATAAGTATGTAGCTTGAAGAACTGCAAAGTGGCCAGCTAAAAATTCAGTTGTTTTTGTTTTATTCCACCATGTGCTGCTGAACTTTTTGCTTTTATTTTCCTGTTGAATGCACAGAAGTTTATTAAATGGCCACTACATTGTAAATGTATTCTGTAAACTCGCATTTGAAATTACTGTCATTATAAAGCTTACTGAACTTTGGTACCATTAATATTACTTGAAAAACTGTATCTTACCTTGATTACCCTTCTTTCAGCATAATTTCTGGTCTCAAGTTAGATGGAGAATTGTTCTTCATAAACTTAGTTTCAATATTGTTAAAGGTTGAATGTTGTCTTGGACTGCATACAGATAGTTCTCTCTAAAATCAATAAACACTTTAATGCACTGTTCTTTATTACACTTATGCTATATAATATGCATCCATGAATATTGTTTTGAAGTGAATTGTATTAGAGCTGTTTTGTGTATAGTAATGTCATCATAATTTCTACCCTATCAGATTTTCACATCATAATAGAAAAGAGTCATTGTGGGATATGACAAAAATCCTGACTGAAATTATTAACACATTTTCATTATTTCTCTCGTTGAATACCTAGTTGTCTTTTCCAACTAATTTAGGAATGTCACATTATTGTTCATGCAGTAAACATTTGCTCATTGAAACTGCAGAGTCAGCCTTTTTTGTCTACTTGGGCTTTGTCCAAAGGGGACAGATCTTAAGTTGGTTCTGAAAGTGAAATATTTTTGACTTAATGTTTTATTGCCCTTAAATTGCCTCAGACGTTTCCTTCCCCTGCCTCTTAGTTTTTGTTGCACGGTATTCTTGCAGTAACTGATAATTAGATGAATGCTTGCACATGGGTTTCTAGAGTTCTGTTTGTGCCCCTGGTTCTGAACCAAGATTGTGGCTATGGGAAGTGTGCTTTGACTTCCTGGGTCAAGTGTGACTTACACAAGCGTTTGCCTACATGCAAAGCAACTTGCTGATGCTTTAGTCCTCATGTCTCTTTTTCACTTGCCCATATGCTCCCTCTCTTAGCAAATCATTAACAGTCTGTGCTTTTCAGAAGACAAGTTTGGCTGCAGTAGGCAAAAGCAGTCCCTTTGTCTACACTTTATAAGCAGGAGAAAGGAAAAGTGAATGTTCCTGTTGCACTCAGGTAAAAAAAAAAACAACCTGGGAAGCAGCAGTTGGTGTTTCACATGGAGAAGGCTGTATGGTGCAGCACAAACCTGGCAGTAATCCTTCTAGATGCTGGAAGGAAAGGAGAAGAGACTTCATGTGGTTCAGATCTTTAGCTCACCATTTCAGATGAACTATTTAGGTACATTGATTTAGGGACAAATCAATCAAGAAATGTGGAAACCCAGTGGACTTCTAGATATTGCCTTGGGTTCCTCTTGTATTGTTTTTCTCTGCTACTTCTCATCTCTAATTGAAATCTGTCCTTAAAGTGAAGAACTATTGCCTATGGATTGTATTTATCTAAATGCTAAAACAATCCAATTTTGAAGTAAATGCTTGTGTGATTATATCTGAACAAAGGATTTTATATGCAACACTTAGACAATAACATCCATGCTCTTGGAAATAAAATTTCTTTGTTCCCTTCTGGACAAAAAAATAAAAGTGAACTGGAAGTCTAGAATAAGGTAGCACCTTAGAAAGGGAAGTACTGTGTAATTAATAAAAATTACGTAGCAGTAAAAACCAGCAGATTTATTCTTAGGAGATAATTCTCATTTATGAATCACTTCTGGAGGAACTAGAGTATACTTTGCTCATTGGGTTTCATGAAATTATTTCACCCTGGGTGCTGTTTCATTCCTAACCCTACATATTGTGAGGGAGACACAAAGGGAGTGTTTTGTCTATGCAATTAGAAAATTACTGAAAATTTACTGTTTAGTTTTTGTGTGGGAAGAGATGTGCAAGCTCTTCTTTGACTAAAAGTGCTCAGTCTTGTGCTGGCGCATGCAGGTGCTGGTTTGGGTGGTGCAGTGCTTCTGAAAGTCGGTGCTGGCTAGAGGCTTGGACTCATGAGGACTTGCTGTCTAGTCTCAAACTCTTTACTACAAGTCAGTAATATCTCCCCTCCTTAAGATACCTTTACTTTTTCTGAAGGTACTTTTTTATTTACAAGAGCTTTGCTCACTTACATGTAGCATGTGTATCAGTGGTCAGCTGCTCCTTCTGCCTGCAGCACAGCCAACCAGGGGGACAGGTCAGGGAGGATGAGGGGGATCCAGCACCAGCCAGCCTATGCCAGACCCTGTTTGGTATGTCCAGCCAAGCTACTGTAACCTGAGAAATGCATTACCCACTAAAAATAAGTCCCAGGTAACTGCTAGGGATTGGTTTATCTGTTAAACTGACCTAGTAAGTGTCTTGGGTTGAGCTGGCAAAATGCCAACTGTCCAAGAGCGAGAGAAAGGGTTCCCTGCCCCCCTAATCAACCAGCCAAAGGAAAAAGAGGGAGAGGGGGAAAAAACCCCTCCAAGCTAGGTTTATGCTTAAACTATGTATATTTATACAGAAAAGAGAAAATGGAGAGAAAATTACAATATAACACACACACAAGTTGGATATAACAACAATTTTCTACCTCCCACCGAAAACAGATTTTATCACTGTAGTTTTATAAGTACCCTGAAAGACACCCAGCAAAGAACAAAAAGAGTAACAACAAAATGTTTCTACTTCCCTGAAACTTAAACAAAATGCAAGTAGCAGCAGCAGGGGCCTAATAAAGTAGAAGAGCTGCAGCATGTCCTTCTTTTACTTCAGCTATGATGGAACTGCCTCCCACTGCTGCACTCATATCTTAGGTTTGTGTCATCTGGAATGAAATATTTCCTTGGTTACCCAGTCAGGTGATAGCTGTCTCTCCTAATCCATGTGGATTCTCTGAGCCTGCTAATTTGAAGCCTAGCTAAAACCACTACAGTAAGGAAGGACTGACTGAATGTACCGGAAGTGATCCTCTAATGTTTTACAGGTTTTTATCAGCTGTGTTGTGGTAAGCCTGTCATGTAAGGCAGAAATGTTCAAAGCTGTACCATCCTGTATTGAAAATTAATTGCTTTGGTGATGGTTTCTTCCTCAGCTGTTAGAGTGGGAGCCGCCTTTTGGTGGCGAGTGGGATCTATCCCAGTTACATATCCTTTAATTCCAAGTCAGACCTGTGCCGGACAGAACAGCTGGGCAAGGTCTGGGTGCTGCATGGCCGTGGCACAGCTCATCTTGTGTCCCTCTTGTGGAGTTTTTGCATTGCTCAGCTTTTATGGGTAGGGACTGGTTACAGGTGAGTGTGGTCAGCACTGTGTGTGCTGGCAGAGAACAGAAAGGAAAAGCTGGATAAGGAAATCTGATCTAGTATAACTTCTGTTACTGGATTAATCTTGTTACCTAAATTCCACTTTATTCTTTAAAAATGTAGCTATTTATAAGACAAAATTAGATGAAGTTAACACTTCTTAGAAAATATTGACTAGGGGGTTTTTTTCTGCTTCTGCAGTTGCACATCTTCAGTTATAAAACAAAACATCCCACCACCTAACCAAAAAACCCAAACAAACAAACCACAAAACAGCCAACCAAACAAAACAAAAACAACCCCAAACAACAAAACCTTTTTAAAACAGCCCCCTACATCATTCCTCTAGGTGTAGTAGGTATGAATGTGGTATGTTTAGTCACTGGTAGAGAGTGTTTTCTGTGGAAAAATAAGCATTAGGAAAAATATTCTTGAAAAAAAAAGGTTGAATCGAAGCTACTTTACAGCTGTAGCGGGGCAGTGTAATACACTGCGCTGTACTTGTTCTCTGTTCTGCTGCCAGGCCCGTGGCTGCGCTCCAGGAGCGGTGACACTTTCGGCTGTACGGAGCCAGCTGCAACTCTTAAACTTATCCTAGAGCAATGTGGGTGTTCCCGGGGCTGTTTCCCCCGCCCCAATTCGTGTTTGTAGGTGGCATGATGGGATGGATGGGGAGGAGAGGCTGTCACAGCTGAACACGGTATAAATCCAGGTGGGCAGAAGGCTGCTGGTAAATACCGCAGGTGCGTGAGGGCTGTGCAGAGTCTGCAGAGGAAAGGTAAGACGCAGCTCGGAGCACTTTCTTTAGATAGATTAGATAGATAGGGAGAGAGAGAGAGAGACAGACAGATAAATGATTTTCTCTTTTTTGAGTTGATACCATTTTAAACCTCTGACTTGGCGGGGAGGAAGAGGGGCTGGCTGTTCGTTCGCTCAGCGGAGCCGCTCCGTGCTGGGGCGGGGAGCGGGCGGCGGTGCCCGAGCGGGACGAGGAGGTGATGGAGCCGGGATGAACCTTCTCGAGGAGGGCTCGGGCGGGTGCAGACAACGAAACGTTGCTGGTTCCCCGGAGGCGACCGCAGGCAGCAGGGATGCCGCAGGCGGGTCGGAGCCCCTGAGCCAGTCGGGGCGGGGAGGCGGTGGCAGCAGCAGCACCCAAAAGGGGTCCCGCCCCGGGCCGGGAGGAGCGTGCCTGTGATCCCGCAAAGAGCACAGCTCAGTCACGGGGGTTTGGCCAGACTCAGCTGTAGCACGGGATGAATCTGCTCGCTGGAACAAAAAAACCCGACCACCCAGAAAAGCAGCCGCAGCCTGTGCGCTGGTGCGTTAATTGGTTTGTTTCTAGCTCTTTTAGGGTGCATCCAGGGGAAACTGCTGAACCTGCCGGGGTAGGCTTTCCAACAGGTTGTGTCCCATGTCCTTAATAAAAATCTTTCTACAGAAGACACAAAACCGACTTGATCAAGTCTTGATGATCAAGGAACGACTGAAGGACCTGGAATGACACCTGTAATATGCCTGGACACTCATAGTTAGAGAAATGCGAGTAGCTCTTGCCTTAGAATACATAAAGCAGCACTTTTCATGGTGTGGGGCAATGGCACACGGGCTGGTTCCTAGTTGTGGTACAAATTCATGCACCTGCGAGCAGGTCATTTTGTCTCTCCGAACCTTGGTTTCTGTGTATGTTAAAGAGGGATGAAGATACCTCCCTCAGTGGCCTGGAGTGGAAAGGAAATGGAGATGGCTGGACCCTGCTTCTACGTTATCTGGAAAAATGTGAACAGACATTGAAATGTGACCTGGTAATTGTGAAAATTATTTCATGGAGACCTGTGCTAAGTTGACTTCCACTTCATTTATTTTTGCGTAGTAAAGATGAGGCACCACTGTGAGACAAGTCCCACATACAACCATGTTTTCCCACTTTATCTGGATGGGGAGAGGCAATGTGTGTGCTGAGCCACTTATCATCTCTGTACTGGGTTATCAACCCCATCATCTTCAGTGTGTGCTCCTACAGATGTCTGGGTCTTCCAGGAAGACTCTAAGAGGAATAAGTAGATGGAATGACTTCAAAAGTAGGTTTCTTTTGACCCTAGTGGAGTTCTGGAAACAAACAAAGAAAAAGCCATGTGGAAGATTCCTACTTTCTAAAGTAGGGCTTTCAGGAAGTCTCCTTTAGGAAGAGCCCACAGGTTGCTGTCCTGAAAATGCATGCAGGTAACAGCCTGTACATGTTTGTGGGAGTGATGCTATGGAGATAATTCCCAGACTGTGGTTTGGCCTTGGGGCTCACAGAGATGCAGCAGGAAGATGAGGTGTGTATTTGGGTTAGTTTTGTAAAAGGGGCTAGGTATGAGATGGTCTCAACCTGTCTCATATTCTGAGAGCTAAATAGAATACCACAGATAGTGAAAAAGGATTTTTCCTCTCTCTCTTCAGCCTCTGCTTTAGGCAATCACTGTAGCAGACAGGCCTGCAAAAGTAGAATTCCTCATTTTTTGCAGTGTCGAGTGTTTGGGGAAGGACAAACCACAATTCTGTTTTCTCAAGAGAGACTTGTCACAGCCATCTCCCAAGTCCTTACTCCTGCTTTTGGTACCATGAGGTTTGTCTTTCCAAGCTGGCCAGCAGGTGCCTGTGGTTTGAAGCCTGACTTCCTCATCAACCAGCCTGATGCTCTTTGGCCAGTGGTTTGATTCTGCTACAGGCAGCAAACCCCTTTTTAGCACTGCTGGGAACATGTGCAGGGGAGTCTCTCAGGACAGCAATGCTGCCATGTGAAATAATAGAGGTCTTATGTCTTGTAAGATGAGGTGACAAAACTAAGGTCTTTGTCCCTCTAGGAAGCTTTTGGACAAAGGCATCTGTGTGGTGTGGTGGTACATCAAAGGAATAAATCAGAGATATTTCATTTTGCTGATGTGCACAAAGCCAGCTGCCAGAGTACAGTGAGTGTGACCTCCTCCCTCTTCATTCTCTGGGAATCATTCACACCTGCTTGTGGTGTAGGCGGATTAGTAGTTGATCCATCTCAGGTGTGGATGTTTCTGGCTGGTGCAAGGCAGTGCAGGTCGGGCCAAACACCCAGCTGTAGATTCCCTTCCCAGATTTGCACAGCTCTGGATAGGGGGTGAAGATGACAATTAGAATAATTGCATTGGAACCCATAGCCTTGAATTAGTTCTCAGTAGGTTACATGACCAAGTTATTTGTGTGCTTTTATAACCTCAATAGAAATTGTATTGTTTGCTTGTTTCTTTTCTTGTGCTCCCGTGGTGTGTCCTAAGACACCAAATTCCTCCAGATCGCTGTTCCCTTTTCTCAGCCACTCCATGAAACATTTCTTCCCAGCACCCCTGCTGCGAGCAAGTGCCAAGTGCTTGTGATGCTGAGGCAGGCTCTGGCTCCCTTGGGTGGTCTTGCATGTGGCATCCAGCAAACAATAAAAAAGATGAGACACTCCTGCTGCTCTAGCCACAAAGTCAGTAGCATGAGTGCTTCTGTCAGAACAAACTGTACAATAAGTTTAGCACAAGCTCTTGGGTCAAAAAAGAGTCTTTTATTCTGTACCTTGTGGGTCATACAAGACCTGATCTGCATTGTGTTGATTTTGACAGTACCCAGTGCTGCACGATCAAGGTGTCTTTATGCACAGGAGTCCTTCTTGTGTGGAGAAAAAGAACTCGTCAAAACTTGCTTGCTCTAGAACTGGGGGAGGAGAATAAAAAAGCTGGTTTTGCAGAGCATATTCTGGAAATTGAATCATGTTTGTCGCTTGGAGATAGACATTGTCAAAACTTTTAGGCTGAAATTTGTGATATTTGTGTTAAGGAGAAGTTAAACACTCCCCTGTTGTCTTCCTCCTCCCCACGTGAGTTTCAGCTCCCACCACTGGTTGCCCCAGCCCTCAGGCTATGCCGGTAGCTGGGCAGAGAGGGTGCCTGGAGCATCTAGGAGAGGTGGCCCTCTGCCTCCCAACCTCAGCAAGAAATAAAAAAATAAAATTTACTTATGGAAAACAGGCTGAGAGAGATTAAAAGAGGGGACAGCAAGATTGGCCTGAACATCAGATGAGCCCACAGCAGTGGGCTCTCCTTTGCAAGCCGGGGCCAGGCCATCCCCAGTGTAGGGCTGAAAGTTGTAACACCACAGAGCTGTGATGGCAGTGACAGGAGGTCTCTTGGCTTTTTAAGAATGTTTTAATGAATATTCAGTGTAATCTTTCCTGCTTCCCGCCCCTGTTAAAGGGTGACAATTTGAAAAATGAGCAGGAGGTGCCTTTTCTTGCAAGCCAGGTCTCTGAGAAGACATGGTAATTAATTAAAGCAGCTGACTGGAAGCTTTGAGTACATTTTACTTGCCTCAGTAAAAGAACACCATTTGCCCCAAAGTGGTGTAGGTGATATTAACGGCTCTGGTAAGGGCCTGTAGGAATGCGGTGTGTTCATATGGATATGTAGCTGCTCATGGTGGTGTTTTGTGCCAGGCAAGTTTAGCAATGTAATGAGATCAGTTGCAAGCATTTTTCACCATGTCTTACAGAGACACCAGCCCACAGGATTTTTTGGGTCCCTTTTCAGCCAGGTGTTTCCCTCTTTGTTGGTGCACTGTGTTTTCAGACCACAGTTTGATTTTGTCTTGTTGGTAAGAATAAGCAAGCTCAGATATTTTGCAGATGGCTGAAAGGTGTGTTGGGAAAGTACTTGTCAAGAAGAGCTTTTCTCTTCCTCTCTCTCCCCTCTCTCGTCTCACTCCTGCAGTAAGGTACATGTGGTTACACTCTTACTTAGCTTTGCATAAGTTGCCATCATATTTAAATATCTCAAGTGAGAATCTGGGTACAAAAATAAGAATTTTGACTGACTGGCTGTGTTTTGGGCGTTTTTGTTTTGTTTTGTTTGTGGGGGTTTTGTTTGTTTGGGGTTTGTTTAAGATTATTTTTGACTCAGTGCTGAGGCAGAGCTTTTTGAGATTCCCTTCCTTAATGGCTGCCAAGGTAAAATGAAAAGGTCCTTCACTCACCACCCCATACCCCAGCAAAGCTGCTGTCTACAGTTGCTGCTGCGAATCCTGGGCTGAGGCTGATGAGTAGCAGGTGATGACGAAACTTTCTTTCAGTTCTTGCTGCCGAGAATTTAGCTGGGCTGAAAGTAAAGAATTCATCCTGCAGGTTAGGTGATTTAAATCCAAGATAAGACCAAGTTGTAGAAACATCTCACTGTCAATGTTTTGTATGAAAACAACCTGAATTCCGCCCCCACCTGTCACGTCTTGTTGCAAGCAGAGGCTTGTCCCTCCTTTGGGTGATGTGTGCTCTGGAAATAGTTCCTAGAAAGAATGTCCTCAGGGCATTGCAAAAGAATGACCTTACTTACCTCTGTGGCATGTGCCAGGGCTTGGAGCTCCTGAGGGACACATTGATGAAATCATGTTTTCTGTTGGCCTCCCTTTACTTAACCAAGCTTGGGATCTGTTAATTTGGTGTCAGTCTGAGGATGCAATGAAGGATGATGCTTGTAAAGCACCTGATACTGCAAGACATAGAGTGTTATTGTGTGAATAATCCTTAGTGACACTTCCTTAATTCCCTCTTCGTTGTGCACCTGTGCAGGTAACTGAGCATGGTTTGCTACAGGTATCTTTCCTTGGCTGATGTGAGGGGTGTAAGGTGCAGCCAGCTGCATGGGCTCAGTGATCCCTTGCTCTGAGCAGTGTGCCTGGGGTGGGTGCTACAGGCTTCCCTGGCAGAGAGAAGGGTTAGAGAGTGATGCTCTACTACAAGAGCAGCCCATGACTTCAGGTGTCTCTCCCGCTCTACTGAAGAGCTTGCCCACAAGAAGTTTTTGATGCTTAAAACTCAGCTGTGTCCGTGGGAGTACTCCTGTCTCTTGATAATGTCATCCCATCAATAGGAACACAGGGAGTGCTACCACCCAATCCCCAAAATTGGGTATATTGAGTAAGGGAGATGCTGAACATTAAAACCAAGATTGAACAGCAGGACAGAGAGAGGAAATATTGCTCAATTCCTTCCTCTAAGTATGTTCCTTTCTGCAGGAGCTAATACAGAGAGATGTGTCCAAGGGCAATAGTAGTGGAAGGTTGGACTGGGACAGGCTGTGTGGAGAGGCCCTACAGGACACCCAGGAGGCTGTTTGCTGTCCCCCACTGCCCTGACTTGTAAGCTTTACCAGATTACACTTTCAAAGAATTGGCACCTGGAGTGATGAGAATGGGCCTATTTTGGTGATTTCCCCCACATGCATCAGTTTTTCCCAGCTGCTTATTAAATATATCATTTGCTTCAGAGACAAGTCTTTCCTGAGAAAAATGCCCCTCTAGTTTTTTTGAAAAACAATTGGTTAATAGAGCTGGTTATAAAAAAAAACCACTTGTTTGTGTTTAACTACATGAACAAAATCTGCAGAGGCCCATCAGGAATCTAGTCAATTGTACCCTAGTGAGTGCTTTTAATCTGGAGAAAAAATAAATATATATGTTCAAAATAGAAAGCCAAGGGCTCTGCCCGACACACTTGGTCTAAATCTGGGCATGCTTGTAGGTGTCACTGAAGTCCTCCTATAATGTGATGGCAGCCTTGCTGATTTCAAAGGAAAAATGAGCAGAAAGTTGACTTTGCTGGACAGCTATACATAAAAACATCTCCCCAGAAAGCCAGTCCTTGGAAAATGTGAGGCATGGCAGAGCCTGTGGTTGGGTGTTGCTGAAGACCCATGATGAGGATGGGCGGAACCCACAGGATGGGTCCCCTCTGCTTTAGGGGGACACAGCTCTGCCCTGTGCTCAGTGAGCCCCAGAGTGGATTTGTTCAGCTCTCCACTGGCTTCCCGAGGGACACGGGGGCCCTGGTGGGATTCAGCTTTGAGAGGGAGGTGCAGTGAAGAGGAGGGACATGGAAGGAGGAGAGAAGTGTTTGTGTGGGCATGGAGGGGAGGAGAGGAGGGTGGGCTGGGCTAGGTGAGGCAGTCCCTCCCTCTCCTGCGAAGTCTGCTTTTGCTGCTTGTGGTAGGAAAGGAGGTGAGTAAGTAGAGAGATTTTCTTTTCTATCATTTCCTCATTTTCATGTTTTTTCCTTCTATCTGTTTCCCACCCTTCTCCCTGGGGCACGAGTTAATTTTGCCCCTCAAACAAAATGTTTCTGAGCTCATCACCTGAGACACCGAGCAAGGAGATTATCAGGTGCAGTTAAAGAAACCCGTGTTAGGAACTAGATTCCTATTCCTCACCTTTTGGTTTGTTGGTTTCTTTTTTTCCTTTTTTTTCCAGATTTATCACCATGCATCTCTTGTCACTTCAGTCCATCTGCGTTTTCCTGTTTTCCCAAGGTACGTTTAAAGTCATCATTTTACATCAGTGGTTTTTGTCTCAGGTGCTTCCCCAGCTCCATCTGGAGTTCTTCCTTCTGAGGAGTGAGAGCCAAGTCAGTGCCTCTCCAGTAGGTTTAGGAATAAACTTGTGAAACAGTTTCACACAGAAGGGAAGGAAATAATACCTGGAAAAACAGCTTTTCTGAGAATTTGAACGCATGTGACTGATCTGTATGTGAAGCATCTAATTGATCCAGGAAAAGCTGATGTTGGTATGATATTAAAAGTGCATACATTTCTCCAGTGCTTACGAGTAATCTCAGAAGCCTAAGCCTGGTCTAGCTCTCATTCTTGCTCTGTGTTCCTGCATGCAGTGAGTAGAGCAACTGTCCTGTGTACTGGAGTCATGCCCTTGGGCATTTTTCATGCTCTCTGTGTCCCTTCTGGAAGGAATTTCCTGTCATAGACAAACTTGTGTCACCAAATTGGTTTTTTTTTTTGCAAATGTGAAATCTATACAGCAAACCAGATTTTTTGCTGTAAGAGGTTAAACCCTGTACGGATATTTTGGGGGTTGTTTTCTTACTTATAAGGCAGTTTGTGGTGGTCATGGGTGATTATCTTTTTAACCCTACAGTTTTGCTTGTGTTGGGTATACAAGAAATCCATGTTGACCAGGAGATGATCAGCAAGATCTCAGCTGCTGGCAAGTGTAAGTTTGCTTTATAAAGCAAGTCCTTTCTATTTCTGTGTTCCTCTTCCTTTGTTTTTTTTTTTCCTTTTCTCTTCTTTCTTTTTTCTTTCACGTTTTTTTTTTCTTTTTAATTTTTTGCCCCCATTCAGTCCATAAAGTCCCCAGCAATGCTCTGACGAGCTCAGCACTGTGGCTGTTCTGCCCTTCTGGCTTGCTTCCTCATTGATGTTGGCTCCTCTGGGATGCAACCTACTCTGTTTTTCCCAAATTGGCTATTTGCCAGCTGGCTGGCATTTCTGTCGGTTCCTTCAGAGCTGACTTCAAGCAAGCCTGATTTAAAGAGCTGTGTTTAATTACAGTCTTGATCAGACCTCCCACGTGGGTAGTTTTTTCAGGCTGTAAAGCCAGCACCGATCACGATGCTGTGAGTAGGTGTGACAGGGCTCTGGCTGGCCAGCCAGTCATGTTCCCCTGCAGCTCCCTTTGATGTACTTGAAATCAGTTACTGATAAGCTATATTGTGCATTTTCCTGCTAGCCATTATTTTCTATTCTCTGTCTGTCAAGTGATAAATTACGTTTCTTCCTATGCCAGACGTGCCCTCCAGCCCCATCCTGTAGCCCCATGTGTTCAGCTCAGATTTCCCATCCCGAGGTGCTGTGTTTGGGTGTTTCTCACTGCTGCACATCACCAAGAGTCCTTTGGTTGGCTGCAGACACGCTGCTTGTAAATCCCAGGAAGAAAACTGCATGGCTGCACCTGGAGCCCCCTCCTCGTACTGCTCAGCTCAAAGCAACGTGAAGAGCATTTCTCCATGCTGAGCCCAATCCAGGGTGGGAGCACAGCAGATTTCTCTGTGCATGCTTAAGCAGGCAGCCGGGGGCAGGGACAGCAACCCTGGTTGTTGCATCTCCGCACTCAGCCCAGCTCACAGGGCAAGGTTGACAAGCTGGGACAGTGCTGGAAGGGAGGTTGTGCTCCAGCTTGTCCTCAACACGGTGCTCCAGGGCAAGGCTGGGTGCCCTGTTAAAAGAACCAGTGACCCAGAAGGGAATGCTTCCCAACTTTTAATCCCTATAATCTGGTATTAGAAAACCCTAATTATAAATTCAGGTTTGGGCTAGTGGGAATGGTTTGGAAAAAGTGGTGATAATAAGATTATAATAATTGGGATAGAGTAATGTCACCAGCCAAAACAGCTCTTAAAGATTGGGTGTGCTTGCTGTCTGTATTGAACTTCTGGATTCAGTTTCCCTTGAAGTTGGTTCTGGTAAATGCTGCAGAGGAGACTTTAAAATTTCTGTTTAAATGCTTTGAAAATGACTCTTCAGAGTCTGCAAGCTGCCATTTATTTATTTATGTCAGTGAAATTATCAAAAGCACAAGCAGCATGAGCACCTCAAAAACTTGTACTTGGGAGCAGTCGTGTTCATGCAGGCAAGGGTGATACAAGGACACATCTCTGAAGATGAGATAAAAGGCAGATTTTTGTTAAAAGTGTTTCTGTCAGTGTCTGGGAGCTGTTCAGAGAGTTCATGTTTAGAAAAAGAAGAGCGTGTTTTGAAAAATGTGCTGCAGATGAAACACATCGGGCTCCGTGGGACTCTGAACACTTTGTGAATGCCTCCTGTATTCCCATTTGTGCCTTGTGCTGGGAGAGCCTGCAGGTCCCCCCTGGGCACAGCTGCCTTTCCCTGCTCACCCCTCCACGTCCTCACAGCCAGAGCAGCTCTCCCTGCAGTTGGTGATGCTGCTCTGCATCGGCTGCTCCTGTGCTTTCACTGAGCTGCTGAAACCAGGCTGGGGACCCGAACTCTAAAGTGAAAGCCTGGCAGACTGTGAGAGCTGAGCTGGAGCTGCTGCAGGCCAGAGCACAAGTGCATGTGGGCTTTGGGTCATGAGCTCTGGGCTGCCCCAGTCCATCCTCTGCAAGTCCATTGGTCTGTCTGGATTTTCAGCTCTTGCCTGTCTGCTTCCAGAGAGTGGGACTAACAAAATGCAGCTTCACAGTGTATATATATTTTTTCTCCTAGTGATGCAGTGCTCTGCTTCGTTAGATGTCCTTTTCCTCTTGGATGGCTCCTACAGCATTGGCAAAGGAAGCTTTGAAAGGTCCAAGCACTTTGCAGGCAAGCTCTGTGATGCCTTGGACATCCATCCAGACAGAGTGAGTATCAGGAATGTCTCATCTAAGTTTCAAGCAGGCTGGGGATGTGTGGAAAGGCCAGTGGCAATGTGCTGAGTGAAATTGCGAAACCCAGCCTACCAGCTGCCGTGGGGTCAGAGTATTTACTCAGAAGCCAGACCAGCTGCAGTTCCTGGTGTGCATCAGTCCCACAATACTGCCCTAGTCAGAGGCCTAGCAGTGGGCTGGGATGGTTGCTGTACTCAATTCCCTGCCAAAGCCTTTCCAAGTAAATGTCAGGTCTTTGGGAAGGTTGTGTCAGGGACACAAGGTCTCTGTGTAGCAGGAAGAGGAACCAGATGCTGGACAGTCTGCAGCTTTGAGGACTCCTGATCTTGTCTGACTCTCCAGAGAGGTCTTGGACCAAGGGAACAAAGGCAGGTCTTATGTTTGCTCCTAGTTCCTGCAACTGGAATGCTTAGACTTGTACCCAAAAAACCTCCTTCAGACCAAGTACCACTGCTGCTCCAGGTCCTAAAATCAAAAGCTGCTGTTCTGCCCCTGTTGCAGAGGAGTTTTCAGCTTTGGAAGCTGAAATCACCATTCCCTTCTGTCATTTTCTCACCTAAGAAATCTTTCACCCTTCAGATCTCAGCTTATGCCACACAGCACAGGAAGCTTTTGGCAGCCTGGACAGTGATGGAAAGGAGCTGCAGTGCATGTATGAGGCTTTGAGAGGTGCTGGTGGGGCTCAGGTTAAAGGGGCATTTCCTTCTTGTGGTTCATGCTGAATTGATTAAGAGACTTGCATTTAGGGACCAAATGCTATGTAGGCTTAGGCAAAGGAATGCAAACATTTAATATTTGCAGATTTAGTATTATGTTTTGTCTTGCTTTTTAAATACCATCCTTGCCCTATTCTTTCACTTAATCCTAACACAGACTGAACTGAAAATCAGTAACCTTTTCACCTTCAAAGTTGTCCCATTCTATAAAACTTCTTGTAAGACTTCAGTGAAATATTCTGGATCTATTGCCCAATATAGACAATTTAGTCTATTTGCATTTTCAACTATAGAAAATGGTATTAGAGGAGGTGGTAGAAAAATTATTAGTATGTGTTGCCTACTGTGCTCAGTGCCAGAGGGAGATGCTCCTAGTAATGGAAAGACTGCCTGCACAGTGTCTAAATGGGTTGGTATAGAAAGTGTTATTTATAAACTTACTGTCCCTGAGGCTACTTGGATCTGTATATAGATCCTAAGCTGCCTGTAACTGCAGCAAAGGCTCCTGTTGTTTGCAACTTTCTTGCCTTGGGTATAGTCTGTATAGATAATACTGGGGTTTCTGCTCTGTTTTGAGTTCATTTAAGGTGCCAGTGGCTCAACAGGGAAAACAGAGTTTGTCTCTATACAGTTTCCCAAAGTTGTAAATTGATCAAAAGAAAAACTTGCACAGACACCTTTCATAATCTTTGACTTTTTCTTTTAGGTCCGTGTGGGAATGATACAGTTTAGCTCAACTCCCCACCTTGAATTCCCACTGGATTCTTATCTAACCAAACAAGAAGTGAAAGAGAGAATCAAGAGAACTGTGTTCAGGTCAGCTTATTTTACAGCTCTTCTTTTTTCCTGGGCCATGATTAATCTCTGGATGGAGAGTTTTTTGAGATTCAGATGTCTGTTTAGCTGTCCAGACACAAGTGATGCCCCCAGGGACGGAGGTGAATGGACACTGTCTGTGGTCCGTAATCCACAGCCTACTAAAAATGTGCAACCTGGTCTGTCTTTATCAGTGAAAGTAGATGAGAGAGTGAGTTTTCAGTGTCCCACTATAACATGGTAAATAGAGAGTTTTCCAGGTGTTCCTGGCCATTTTTACCAGGCAGTGGGTTATGTGGAAAAGCAGGTCTGGTGCTCGCTTGTGGCTGAGCAAAGGCAGGACAGTGTGCTGCTTCGTTTTTTGGTGGTTGCAATTTCCTTTGTCCTGTGAGGTAGTGACAAATTGCTGGTCTGTAGATATCTGAGCATGTGTGCTTGCTGAATTCAAGAGGATCTGGTTTTCAGATGGAAACCCTTTTTTCTTCCTGAATGTTAAGACTTGGATGTCTTCCCATGACCTCAGGAAATGGAGCCAGAAGTCCAAATAAGCACTGTCTTCAGAGCCTCTCAAAATCCAGTCTTTCAATCTCAGAAAAATACATTTGGATCTACAAAGGATCTGACAGTCGCCCCCAAAATAACACTTGTTTTGATGATAGACAAGGTACTGATATGGCCTGCGGGTGTTTACGCTTCTTAGGACTAAAGGTTAGATCAACATTTCTCACAGATTTCTTCTGCACTCAGAATGTGATCGCTTTTGCATTTTCCAGGCAAGATCAGTCAGCTGGGTTTGTGTTATTTTCTTCCAATAGATTTAGCAAATCAAGAAAACCTCTCGTATACAGTTACAGGAAAAACATTCCAGAAAACAAGATACACTCCTCCCGTCTGGTGCTTGAAAGTCTGTGAGAGAGGAGAAAGTGAAGCACCGTTTGGTGTCTGGCACTGAAATTCCTTGATGACAGCAGATGGATGCTGACAGATCAAACAGAAATAATGTCCTTGTGCTGGGCTGTTTCATCCAGCTTAAATGAAAAGCTATATTGAAGTAGATAAAATAGTTATGGATGGATTTCAGTTGGCTTCTGGAAAAAAGAAACGGATGTTTGACATCTTGGTTAAGAGGCTCCTTGATGTGCTTCTGATGAGCCTTTGGCCAGTGAGGCATTTCCTGACTTCAGCCCTGTGTTCCGGGCACAGAGCTGACAGCACTTGGAAGGAGGCAGCACTGAACTGAAGGGAAGCTTTTGTGATTTATACAGAGCCTGTTGGTCTGTCTCTGTGAATGCTGTCCAAAGCTTTGGAATTCACTGGCCAGTTGCAGCCATATGCAGTGGTAATCTCAGAAGGTAGATTTCATATGAATTTCTTTCATACAAGTAAGTGGCTGATTACAGGAGGGAGACTTCCTTAGTGCTGTTCCTGAGGAAAGGCAGCAGGAAAAGTCTGGACCTCTTTTGGATTCAGAAAATCCTTATTGGAATAATGCCTCAAACACACTTCCACTGTGTCAAAACCCAGTGTACCTCCAAATGCAAATTGATAAGAAATTGAATTTAATGAGCTTTGTCACAGAGACTCATTAACCTTTTCTGATCCTCAGGGCTTACATGGGCACAGTGTACTGAGTTCAACAAGATTTAGTCATCACACTGACTGTGCACAATGTGTTTTCCCTCATGCACAGCACTTTTCACTGAAACATCTGACAGATGGTCAGAAAAGGGCAGGATTGGACATGCTGTAACACATGGTCACTGAGTATGCTTTGAAATGATGGAGTGCAGAGGAGGAGGTACCTAAAGGAAGAAGTTCAAAGCAAAAAGGCCTGGCAGGTACTCTGAAAATCAGAGGGTAGATGGAAAAACAATGAACTTATGTATGATGAAACGCTTATCTAGAACAACCAAAGAAGTAACTGGATGCTGAAGGAAAAGATGGATCTTCAGAAAGCAAAAGAGGTGTGTTTGTGTCAACACAGACAAAGGACAATATGAATCCTCCAAGGAAGGAATGACATTTGTGGTTTTGTTCCCCTGGCTGTCTCTGGATGGCAGTAAAAGCAGCCGCTAAAGGGCAATCACAGAAAGTGACAAAAACTAACAACTAGAGTAAATGTACAGCCCATGAAAATAACCACACTCCGTCCTTCCCCTCCTAGACTTCTGTGTATCTATAGCACTCCCTTTTTTTTATTCCCTTCTGCCTTATTTTTAGCATCCTCTGTAACGAGGAGCTCCTTCCCAGATCACATCCAGTAGGCCATCACCATGCACCTTGCTGTGCAGACACTGGCCATAGTCCTGCTAGCCTGCAGTTAGCATCCCTTCTCTTGGGTGCCCTCAGCTGCCAGAGGGACCTCTCTTGTCCCTCCCCAGGTCTTGTGCTGATGTGCAGCGTTACCATCCAGACAGACAGCTCCAGTATCTACAGGCTTAGTTGGGCAATCAGACTCTCAGGTTAAGGAGGCATCCAGCACTCAGCAAATCGTAGTTTTTAATAATTTCTCAAGAAATGAGTCTCAGGATTTCGACAGCATCTTTGACTAATGCTGTTCTCTGGCAAGCTGTAGCTTATTTTCTACTTATACTGCATTCAGGGTTGCTTTTTCTTAGGAGTTATGGCACAGCTGCAAGGCTTGACAGGATTAGACAGTTCTGTGGATGCATTGTGCGGCAACAAGCAGAAATATGCTTCATTTCCCATTATCAGAGGGTGGAAAACTGAAAACTAAATGATAAAGTCAGTCATAGAAGAGCTTTTATTTCTGCTTTATTGACTTTATGTCCTGGCTTTCTAGAGGTGGGACCACAGAGACAGGTCGGGCTCTGAAGTACATTCTCCGCAAGGGATTTTCTGGTGGCAGAAACTCAAGTGTCCTTGAAGTCCTGATCATCATTTCAGATGGAAGGTCCCAGGACAGCCCTGTAATGCCTGCAGTGCAGCTAAAGGAGAGACACATCACAGTTTTTGCAGTGGGAATCAAGTTTCCAAGGTAGGAAACTTTCCAGAGTGGAGACCCAGCTAGCAAACTGGGAGATCTCAGTGAGTGAGGGGTGGTCTTGGGCTAGATATGATTTTTGGAAAGAGAAAAGGGGAATTTGCAGGGTAACACAGGCATGGAGGAAACACTGATTCAGTGGCTGATGTAGAAGAAGGACCAGAGTTGGTGAGGGAACCTTTTCCACTGAGTAGAGCTATGCTGTTGCCTGAGACTAAACACAGGAGGACCTGGGGAACTGTTTGACGAGTGTCATGGTTTTTGCATCAGCTCTCTGTTGCACAGGGTTGGTTTTGATACACAGTTCTCTGGGGGCAGAACAAGCAGTTGAACCCTCCCTTGCTCGGCAGGTGGGAGGAGCTGCACGTGCTGGCCAGCGAGCCCCCTGAGCAGCACGTGCTCTTTGCTGGAGATGCTGATGATGCTGCCAATGGCCTGTACAGCACCCTGACTGGCTCTGTCTGCAGCACCGCTGCTCCAGGTAACCCTTCTTCTGGCTCCACCTTCATGCCTGTGCTTTGAGCTTGGACCATGCCACTGAGTGAGGAAGAGGAGGCAGTATCAGGAAGAGTACAGGGGAATTAGTAGATGTTCTGTTTCAAGGTAACCTGCTTCTGGTGCCCAGACTGGATGGTGTGCTTGCCAGCTGCCTCCAAATACCTCCAAGCTGCAGGATCTTAAATCTTTCCGTGTCTCAGTTCACCTCTGAAAATGGGAATACTTGCTTATGTCATGAGGGATTGAGGGATAATCAGAATTGTGTGAAATTTTTAATAGACTTGGCTGTGTGTTAAGGGGAAGCACCAGGGGCTTGTGAGAGATAGAAAAGATAAAACTGGAGTGGTCCAGAGGGAGAAGAAAATCAAATACATGAATGATGAAGGCAACAAAGGGACTGAAAAGCTGTAATTGAATCCTGAACTCAGCAGTGCAAGGTTTATAGCAAAGCAAAGGAGGCTGAATAGTGAGCTCCCCAGAAATTGGAGTAGGCTGGTGAGCTTGTTGACTGAATATTTCTCTTCTGCGATCTCATGGAGGCTCTCGGGAGCACTACTTGTCTGCTGTTGGCAGAGAGTTGAAAATTGTACTCTGCTCCCACAGACTTCGTATTTTCAGGCAATTGATGCTAGTTTACATTTTTCTTTGTCACAGCCTGCAAAGTTGAATCCCACCCTTGTGAGCGCAGGACCCTGGAGACTGTGAAAGAGCTGACTGGAAACTACGTGTGCTGGAAAGGCTCGAAGCAGCCCAATGCTGTGCAGGCTTCACTGTGCCCCTTCATCAGGTGAGCTGGACACCCATGTCTCTAGAAGTGAGCGGGGCTGAGAGAAAACAAGAGATACAGAAGCTTTTGTCTGGCCTTGACTTTTTACTGGGCTGAAGATTGATGCAAACATGGTCTCTAGTTCTAGAAAGAGGCTCTGCTCTCACCATTGGTTGACCTGAGAAGCAAAGGGTAAGAGGAAGAACTGAGACAAGCAGAAGAAGATTAGCCCAAGAACACCATAAATTTTGTATACATAGAATTTGGATTAGTTTTTGACCTGTTGAACCAAGATGCTTTGAAGTTTACATCTCTGTACACTCTGCTGCAGAGGGTTTTTAGGTCCAGCTCTTTGTGTTGGTGCTGGTTCTGTTTATGTTCACTCAAGTTTTCTTCCTCTCAGAGAAACCCCTTTCCTTTGCTTGACTGCCCTGGGGTGCTTGAGAAGGACTTTGCTGTGGAGAGGCTGCAGTCACTGTCAGAAAACACTCCCCAGTTAGTGCAGCAATGCCAAAACCAGGATGCACACAAAGTACTGCATTGTCAGGTCAATGGCTAGTGAGTTGCATGAGGGAAATGTCTTGCTTGGGGAGAGGATACTGGAGCTGAAAACCCATAAAACATGTCAGGTCCTTCAAATAATACTGTCACTGCGGTTGGTACAGTGGGAGAAATGCCTTAAAAAAGGGAAAGGCAGCTTCGTGGTCTTTGTTGATAAAAACAGGTGAATGAAAGTGGTTGTAGAGAAATTGGTACAAAGGGGGTTGTTTTTCTTCTGAAGAGATATTTCATGTGTTTGTTTTAGTAGCAGGCAGTCAGATTAATGTTTGAAATCACTGCAGATCTGGAGTGTGCATTGGTGCTCTGCTGCACAGGTACACAGGGGATGATTGTGTGGGTAATTTCAAACATGTCCTAATGCCTGGGAGCATTTCCAGATACCTCAGAGCCAATGTGGGAAAGCAGAGCAGCCTGTGGCTTGTGTATGGCATCCAAAAGTGAGGGGTTTGGCCACAGTTGCTACAAATTTGAGCAGCCCTAAGGCAGAGCATGGGAAAAATCACTGTAGTGAAGCTGCAGGTTTTAGGGAATTAGAAACCACATTCACAGGGATGAAAAAGAAGCATAAATCATCTCACTGTCAGGAACCAGCGTTACCTGCCTTCTTACATATGGGTTTTTTCGTAGTGTCACCTTAGGGCAGGGAAATGATGGAGGGAGTTGAAAAAGTTGCAGTAGGAGGCACAGCCAAGGGCTGAGGATTTCTTCCCAGTCTGTGCCTTGCTTGTCTTCTAGTTAGAACTGGATAAGTTAGATGCCAGAATTAATATTGGATAATAAATTTTCACTGCTATAAAATTTTCTTTTAATTCCAATGCTTAGCAGCAGCCCATTTTACCTGCTGATTTATGTCACTGCTGGAATGTGCCTCCTTTGGTACTGGAGTCCTGGTGTGCGTGTAGTACTTCTGCTACCGAGAGGATTGCTGAGCATTAGATAGATAGATGCCAGAATTAATATTGGATAATAAATTTTCACTGCTATAAAATTTTCTTTTCATTCCAGTTTAGAGAAAAAAAGTTTAACATCTCTTCTGTAGCAACTAAAAAATTTATTTTGAGCCCTAAAAATACATCCGTCATCTTTAAATGTAAAGCCTTAAAGTGCAATTTAAAAACAAAAGTGTAGATTTGATGAAACCATGTTTTTTCTTTTGCCACCCTACTTAGAATGGACATTGTCTTTTGAAATGCTTGTTTCAAAAAATTGTGTTTTCACAGGAAGACCTGTTCCATTGAAAACACAGTAAGGTCAACCTTGAAAACACCTTGTTAATCTTTGAATTCATGATGGGTCTTATTCTTCCTGTTTCAGATGGAAGAGAGTCTTGATAAAACACCCATCCAGATGCTTCCGGACTGTATGTCCAGGTGGGACTTTGCTTTTCCAAAATCTTTATTTATGAAGCAGGAAAGAATGACCAGAGTTCTTTTGGATTAAAACATCTCCCAGTCATTTCTTCTTCTGTTTGAATAGCCTGTGAATCCTCATCTACTCATGTCCCTGAGGAAGAAGCTTGTGCTGCTATCACAAGGCCTGCAGGCAGTCACTGCTCTCCAGCTCTGGGACTATGCAGTGATGCCTCCACCCATGCACCTGGTGCCATGAGCAGCATCAGTTCAGCAGGGAGCCTGACCCATGCTGATTGGCAGCCTCGTTTTGTGGCTGTTGAAATAGCTGTGGTCCTTCAGTTCTATTTGCAAATTCAGATGATAGCAGCTTTATTTGCTTTGTCAGTACAACACTGTCCAGCTTCTGAGTCTTTCATTGCTGTTGTAAATCTGGCAGGGCAGCAGGACCTTTAGCAATTCTGTATTTATATGTATGTCCCATATACAACTGGTGTTGTTCGAAAGCAAACAAAGTGAGGTCAGTCTGGTTTGCTCTCTTGTCCTTGCCTGCTGGAGAGCCATTCCAAAATGAAGTTGCCATAGAGGGGTGGGTACACGTGTCCTTGTGTTAGTTCAAATTCTACGGCAAGAGCGGCAGAGCTGTGATCACTTTTCCATTAATGGCAATGCTCACACTGGCAGAGGATGAGAAGGGGCAAACTCTCTGCTGACTCCTTATCTTTCCCTTCTCTCGTCCTGTTTAGACCCTTGTGACTCCCAGCCGTGCCAGAATGGTGGCACATGTGTCCCAGAGGGACTGGATAGATACCACTGCCTCTGCCTGGTGGGCTATGGAGGAGACTTCCACTGTGGTAGGTGTGAACTTGTGCTCTGCCTCCTTCCTTTCCAGCCGTGTCCTGCCTTTGCACCACCATGGGGATGGCTGGGACTGGGCTACAGTCTTCGGGCTTTGCTCCAGAAAACAGGCTGAATTTATTCTCATACTGATTATGACTGTGTCAAGCTCAGTGACTGGGTCCTGCTGGTCAGAAACTATATGGATAATTCTGGCAGGTTTACCCTGGTGTGGCTGCCTTTGTGTATAAATGCAGGTGCCATGTGATTAGGAGAACAGAGACACTAGGAGAAACACCTTAGTGTGTGTTGGTCCCTTCCCTGCGCACATGGGCCCAGCAGGAACTCCTGGTTTGGGGGATTCAGTGTAAGAAACTCAAGAAGGTCCTGTTCATTAGAAAATGCCTTATACTTACTTTCCCCAGAACCCAGTTTCCCACTTCAAAGTGTCTCAGGGTATTATAAGTGAGGGTCTGGTGCTTGGACTCTATAATTTCTCCAGTGTGTGGCTGTGTACACTCTGAGCGTTTTGCCCACAGTAGCAGGAGAGTGGAGTTGTCATTTCTGATTTGAAGTTTGCCATCCGAAAGTTCACGAATTCCCCCAGACTTCTATACGTATTTCCTATCTCTAAAGGCTTCTGTGGCATCCAATCAAAATAAAGCTCACTCTTGGCACTGTTGTGCTTCAGCTCCTGACATGACTGGCTAAATGTTTGGGTTGGTGGACACAGTGTCCCTTCTCCACACCACAGGGCTCCCAGCAGGCCCCAGCTGAGGTGCCTGGCATGCTTGTCTTGTTGCCCCGCAAATGATTAATTTTCCATTTTCAGCAGCAAAGCTGAGCCTCGAGTGTGGTGTGGATCTCCTTTTCCTGGTGGACAGCTCAGCAGGGGTCACACTGGAAGGATTCCTGCGCTACAAGGCTTTCCTCAAGAGGTTCCTCCAGGGAGTGATGGGCCAGGACTCGCCAGTGAATGTGGGGGTGGCCCAGTTTGATGATGATGTCAGGGTACCCATTGAATTAGGGCAACACAAGGATATGTTCAGTCTCATGAAGAGAATTGATGCTTTGAATTTCGGTGGAGGAAGAACCCTGACAGGCAGAGCCCTGCAGTACATTGCACAGCACAGTTTTAGGAGCACCCCAGTCTTTGCAGATGTGCAGGACGATCTTCCACGTGTGGTTGTCTTGCTCACTGACTCCAAGTCCCAGGATTCAGTGGCAGAAGCCTCTAAGTACATGAAGGACCAAAATCTCTTCTTGATCGGTGTAGGCAGCAGCCTCATGAGGGCAGAGCTGACCAAGGTCACTGGCAATCCACAGCGCACAATTGTCTACTCAGACCCCCAGGACCTATTCAACAGGATCCCAGAGCTGCAGAGAAGAATCTGCAGTGTGGACAATGCTGAAGGTAAGACTATGGTATGGGCATTGTGGGATGAGTTTGCTAAACCATGAAGAAATGTTCTGAACTCCAGTGGGGATGAGGGAAGGACAGAATAACCATTGTCCCTGTTGTGTTTGTGTCAGTCACAGATGCAGGGACTAGCCTTCCATGAGGGATTTTTGTGATGGATCTCTACCTCTTGGTGTGAAAGATCATACTTTGCAGTCAGTGATCAGCAGTGTTGAATTTTGCCCACAATTCCCTCCCACTGCTGGTTTTTGGTCAGAAAGGAGTACATGTGTATTCTGAAAGATACCATGTCTGCACTCTTTTACACAGGCTGCCAAGCACAGTCTCTTGATTTGGTGTTTGCTGTGGATGCCTCATCTGGAGTTGGCCTGGAGAATTTTCTGCATCTGAGGCACTTTGTCAGGAGCAGCTGTTTGCACTTCACCATCAACCGGGATGTCACCCAAATTGCCCTTGTGATTTATGGCAGCAAAGCTCACACTGTGTTTGCTTTGGCCACCCACACAAGCAATTCTGCTGTCCTCCAAGCCATCGACCAGGTGCCTTTCCTTGGGGACTCAGCCTCTGCTGGCAGTGCCTTGCTGCATATTTATGGTGATGTAATGACTGTGCAGAGAGGAGCAAGACCTGGTGTCAACAAGGTGGTGGTGCTGCTCACAAATGGGGGTGGACTGGAGGATGCAGCTGCCCCAGCTCAGCAGCTGAGGCACAATGGCATCTTGGTGTTTGTGGTTGTCATTGGGGATGCACGGAGGGACATGCTACTGAGAGTTGCTGGATCTCCCAACTACCTGGTCCACATTTCCTCCTATGAAGATCTGCAGAACTACCAAGGCTTTATCATGGAAAGAATCTGTGAAGGTAGGAGTACATCTAGTCCTCGCTCTTTATGCTGGTGCCACCAGCTGCTGTTATTGTAGGTTTTCTGATGCTTTGCTGAGTGAGCTCAATATTATCTTTTGCATTTTACTGATAGAGCAACTATGACATAGAGATCTGGTGACTGTCTAAAGCAGTCCTATAGGAATGGTAAACAACTTTTCTAAGACTCAGTCCAGTGGGTGAGACTGGGCATAATATGACTGGATCCTTTCAGCCCTGATAGATCTAGGTTCTGCTTTACCTGAAAAAAAAAGAAGTTTGTGATTTTTCTGATGTTGTTTTGAATCTGTAGAATTTTCTGTGAGTTATTGTACCACCTGCAGTGTTGCTGGGGGCACTTAATGGCACCTTTCTGTGCTGGTCCCTGAGTGAGGTCTCTGCTGTTTTGTTGGTTTGTGACCAGATGTTTGCAAAGCAGTGAGCCTGTGATCTCATCACTCCTGTTCCTCCTGAGTGTCCCACTACTGAAGTTACCATGTAGGCTTTCAAGATTTTGTTGTACAGGATTTCATCTTAAAATCTGAATCTGCCCGTTTTGAAGCCTAGGCACTGCTATAGTAGGCATTTAGACAACTCATGATTAATTTTGTTTGCAGGACCAAATTCTTATCTCCAAAGTGGGATGGAAGAATTTTCAAATATTCATGTAAAAACTTGTGCTTGTATGGGGAAAAAAAACCCAAAACAAAATATGCACTTTCTTCAAAACTTTGAGTCCTGAGTGGCAGTCCCCAGCTGGGAAAAAAGTGGCTCTAATACTAAGTTTGAAACACTTGTGTGCTGAGTGTGAGTGCCTGTGTTTGATGGAAATCAGCGTTTCAAAAAGGACAGCAGCCTTGGTTTGCAGGTGTTAATGGTAGTGAAAGTGTTTCTAGTTAAAATGCAATGCCTTGTTTCTCATTCAAAATAGCCTGAGTTTATCTAGTTATTTGCTTTTGTTATGTTTTAACACATTAATAAGATCAAATGAAGAAGCTATCTGAGCTTCAGCGCTATCAAAGGTCCTTTTCATCTCTGGGAATGCCTGTGTCTCCTTCAGGCTTAGAATGAGCTACAGCACCATGTCTTTGGGGTGAGGAGCTGCTCTCCTGGGAGACCCTGCAGTGGGTTTCTACCTGGAGCTTTTCAAAGGGTTTCTGTTGTAGGTATTCAGCTGTGTTATTATAAAAACAATGTGCTGTACCATGAAATTAACTAAAACACCAAGGATGAAAGGGAAGAGACAGCAAAGTTCAGTGAGTCGGGGTAATAATGTATCATTGCCTGAGACTGAATTGCTGCTTTCATTTCATGTGCAGGTAGTGACTGTACTAGATAGACTGGGACCAAGGGTGATGTAAAGATAAGACCTTCATTCAGTCTTCTAGTCCCAAGTCCAAGACTCAGTAAGAGAATCATTGTCTGTGAAAGGACTTCAAAAAAATCTATGGCTCATGATAAAAGTATTTGAGAAACAGACCCTGCCTCTGGATACCTGGAATATGGTATTTATTCTGAGGCTCAGCTGAAAAAAAGGACCCAGGGTCCAGGAGAAAAGATTCCGAGCACTAAATATGTACAAATCTGATTAATGGAAATAAAATTTCTTGGGAAGAAATGAACCTTATTTGAGGTGATACTATGGTAACAGCAGGATTGAGCTCAGACAATGGTGTCCTGGTGGAACAGCATGATTCCCCCAAACAGGAACTGTGAGGTTATGCTGTGGAGCAGCCATGGAGGGATGTGGTGGACACAGGACATGCAGAGCAGCATGGAAAAGTTCTTTGGAGCACAGCAGCACCTGGAAGATGAGTAGTGTGTCCCATGGCTCTATCAGCCCAGTGAAAGTGTCCATCCCTGGGGATACGCTGTCAAGCAGGACCCCACCTGAGATGTCCCATGATGAAAAAATGTTTCTGAACCCAGCTTGGCTCCATATGAAATAAACTCAAGCTAAAGATTGAGAAGTCTCAGGTCTAGGACTGCCTAAAACCCCTGAATTTCAATTACAATTTTGCCAATGTTAGGTGTAGGTTGAGACTTAATGTGCATGTATCATTATCTGTAAAGGGAGAATGAGTACAATGTGTACTAAGCAGGGGACAATATTCGTATTCTTTCCTTTTCCCCCTTTTCCTATTCCCTCTGTGCTTTTCCTACTGTGGAGCCAAGGGTAGGGCTAACAGCTCTACACACATAGTTGCTCAGCAGAGGAATTTCACATGCCTACCAACACTGTGGTGGTGTTGGCAGCAGACTGGAAGCAAATCCCTCTGGGATGCTGCTACTGAACCTAATGTATTGGCAGCAAGGCAGCATGAAACACTGCCAGCCCTGCTGACAGCTGGGCTCTGTTGTGTTAAGAAGGTTGGGAAAGCTGTCACATACTTCATAATAACAGGGTTAATAACTTGGGCTGTGGTTGCAGGCTGCTCTTAAGCTTCTTAGAAAAGAAGCCCAGAAATTTTTTCTGTGTTGTTTTAAATTCATGCCATCCTTGCTTCCCAGCAGGCTTCTTGTCCTTATTCCTCTCTGGTAGAAACTCACATCCTCTCTGTGGCAAAGGAGGATTTGAACTCCAGTGGCATTTGGGATTTGGAAGCTCATTGAAGCAGGGCATGTGTCCTGCTCTTAATTGTCAGTGTCTGTATGGGGGGAGCTTGGAAGTGCTCATGTGTTCAGTGCATGGCTCTGAAGATGCTCCATTTTGCTTTTCTGCCTAACATGATGTGTCACTCTTTTAAGCTTTATAAGCAATATTCTCTTCCAGATTAGGATATCTAGAAAAGATGTTCTGGAGGTTAAACAGAGGAGTTTGACACTTGACACACAGTGTCCAGATAGGGTTGTGAGCTTGCACCCTCTGCCTTGTTAATGTGTTTTTCCAGTCTCATTAGCCTTAGATGGCGTTTTTTGATGCCTGGGATATATAATTGCTGTTACTTTTGCAGCATTCCTGATGGATGTGGGTCCTAGCTATTAATACTTTGGATGTGCCTGAGCCTGCTCTTCTGCTTGTGTTTGTTGCAGAGGCAAAAAGCCCCGTGAACCCGTGCAAACCCAACCCCTGCATGAACCAGGGTGTGTGCATCCTTGGGCCTGGGAGCTACCGCTGCGAGTGCCACGGCTGGGAAGGACCCCACTGTGAGAGCCGTAAGGATCAGCAGGCAGCAGCCATGGCACATGTCATCCATTCTGCCCAGCCCCTCCAAACAGATCCCACATCTCCCACCTCTCCCTCAAGCAGAGACGTGGCAGTTTGGTGCTGGTGGGGTCTCCATCATTTAGAAAGTGGAGAGGTTTGGGCTAGTGAGGGCAACAAGGGCTTCTCTCAAAAAGCTGTGCCCTCTGTTATACATTCACTGAGTTGTCTGTGAGGGGACTCCAAGAAGGTCTGATAATTTTGGTAATCTTCTTGCATTCTGTTCTGTTCCTCTTTTCCCTCTGCCCTGCTAGAAGAAACAATCTCTCCTGGACTACCCAAATAGGAAGGTCTGGTTCCCTTTTAATGGGAGGGAGTTATTTCTATTGAAGCATGGACCCCTCCCTGTTGCTTTCAATGCTTTCTTTCTGTGGTGCAAAAGCCTCACTGTTGCCTTCCTCCTCTTTAGCAGTGGAGCAACAGCCAGGAGGTTGTGAGTCTTTGACTCCCTAAAGATGGCTCTGTGCCCATAGTCAGAAGTTCTCAATTTAAGTGGGTTTCCCCCTTCTTCAGTATTTTGCTTTTTACTAGAGCCCAAGTGTTCTGAATTCCAGTCTGTGACCTCTAACACCAGTCAGCTGAGGCCAAGAGAATGCTTATGTGGTTGTCATGGACTGAGTGTCACTGTATCCTTTGGTCCTAAAGTCCTTAGCCCACATCTGTGCTTCTCTTCTTCAACAGGAGTCCTCCGGGGTGATTCTCCAAGATCTCCAGTCCTTCCTCCACATTCCCATGTGCAGTGGAGACCAAGGGGTTTGCAACACTTCTCCAGAGCCTTCCAGCACACCAGAAGGCACCTGGATCAGAAACACTGACACAGATGTGTCAAGTGCTCCAGTTCTCCCTCCAAGAACACTTACTGCCACTCACAGGCGTGATCCAGCAAGCCACCAGTGCCCTGGGCAGTGATTGAGTTGCTGCAGCACAGGGACTGTGCTGAGGCCATTCCCAGTTCCTGCATTGCACAAACTGGGCTTCTCAGTGCTCTCTTTTATAATTGAAGTAAATATTTGTGTATAAGTACTTATTTCTGGCATTTGGCATCTCCTTATCCAGGTTCTAGGGCCATGTGATTGATTTTTTTAACAGATTTTGGGAGATCTGTGAGATAGCCTCAAAATATGTAGAAGTCTTAGCAATTCTGGAGCTCCTGCTGCAGGGGTATAACACAGATGGTGTTGCAGCTGCAGTGAATAGCTCATTACATACAGAAAGACAAAGAAGAGGAAGAACAAGCCTCTGTTCTGTTTCATAAATTGTTCGTGCTGCGTTCTTCTCTGAATTTACTTGGAGTGACTGAATATGGTTTAGCTTCATGGGCATTTTGTAGCCCTGTATTTTTGGTAAGGAGAGGTTTTAGAGAGTGTTTAGTGATTGATGAAACTCTAAAGCAGAGCTTTTGGTCTCTGTGTTGCTGGGTTTTAGTAGGTGTGTTGACTATTTTTCTTTTAGATTTGACCCAGATCAAATCCAGTTACCTGTGCTGCAAACACACCAAGTAAGGGCAATCCCCCAACCATTTGTGACAAAGGTCTGGTCTGTTTAGGCTCTGGATGAAGCCATGGTTTGTACCATCCTTCTGGTCTTAGGATCTTGGTCTATCTTCTGTGAGGTTTAACTCCAGTTCCTCCCCTTCCAGCAGCACTTGTATCTGCCAGCCACAGTCTGACCTGTAGGGACTGGACCAGGACAGCCTCCTCAGTGCCTTCACTGGGTGCTGGGAGCAGGGCAGGGCAGGCCAGGCCAGAGGAGGAAGGAGCCTGGACTTTGCCCCCAGGATCTCACCCACCCTTTCCTTCCTTCTCTTGCTGGCCACCTCTTTGCTCTTGCCTTTGCTGGTGCATACTTTTCTCTTACGCCTTCTTTTTTGCCCATCCCAGGTTAAGTCTCATGTCTTCTTTTTGGTTCTATTTCCATGGCTCACAGCTTTGCCATGTTGCTTTGCTTTCCTTTTGGAGCTGGCTGAGGAGAAGTCTCCTTATCCTGGCCTGAACCTGGACAGAAGAGTTGAATGGCATTCCTGCCTGCCCTCATTATTTTAAGCTGATCTTGTTGCTGTCCCAGCTGTGATCTTGGCAGTGGTCTCTGGTGGGCTGTGACAGTTCACATGTCTCCAGAGACAGTTTAGGTGTAGGCCTGTGTCCTTTGGAGCATCAGTCTCACTGCATCACTAGATCAGTTTGCCCATGAAGCTATAAAATCTACATAACTGCTCCCCCAGAGCCCACGGTTCCGTGTTGGGTTGTTTGCTGCCTTTCCCATGGTGTCTGTCGTAACATGAGAGCAGGAGCAGGTTTGGACAGGGCTGAGGCAGAGAGATTAACTGTGAGTGCCAGTGCTCATGAGAATAGTGTCTATTGTTCACAGAAGAAGAAAAATCCCCTCACCCAGATGTCCTGGCCCCATGTTTGAATAGTAACATTAGATGGACAAAGAGAGACACAAATTGCTCTGCAGGTTTGTTGTCAAAAGAAGAATGGTCTGAAAGCACACTCAGAGATAAAAGCTGGCACTGAGACAGGAGCACCACTGTCATGCCTTGTGGGAGAAACCAGGCTGGGAGAAAGGAGAATTTCCTCTTTCTTTTCACCGTCCCTTCAGTAGGTTTTCTGTGTCCTAAGGCACAGCAGAATAGAGGCTTAGTTGAAGCACTGACATTTGGGATACAAAGAGAAACTAATCTATTAATGTTACTTAGGCATAGCTGTAGCTCAGCATTGCCTCTGTTGTTAAACTGTCAGTCTTCTCTTGTGGAGAGAATCGGCTTGATCAGACCCCTCAGCTGACACCAAAGACATGGTTTGTGTTTTATGACACAGAAGTGTCTGTGGAGCTGGTTAGTTTCCAGCCAGAGAGCTCTGAAAAGGCTCTCTGGCTTCCCTGCACATCCTCTGTTGTGTGAAGGGTCTGAGGGACCCCACTTTTCAGCCCCACTGCCCTGGGGGGTTTGCAGCTCCCAGGGAGTTTCTCTGCCAGTGTTTGTCTAACAGCATCATTAGTTCTCTCCTTACAGGTATTTGTCCTCTGAGGGATCAGTCTGCCCTCTCAAACTGCTGCACATTTATTTTGTCCAGCATGCAGCTCTGGAGCTGGGCCATGCTTTCCTGTCCTTGTACAAGTGCTTAAATCCTTTTCCTTGTGTTGCTTGCAGGATAGTTTGTACAGTGCTGCTGAGCACTTTGCCTTGTGGCAAGTGTGTTCGGTGTAATTGTTGTGAGTTCTTTATTTTAATGTACAGCTAGTAAGCATGTTTTTAGTGTGTGTGGGCTTTACTGAGAACAAAGTATGCTATCTTGGGTCCTAAGCTGGGGGAACCCTGTGTTTTTGCCATCCTGTTGGTTTTAAGCACAGATACAGAAACCTCTCTGTAAGGTTCAGGAACCACAGACTACAAAATCTTATGCTGGAGCCAACATTTAATGCTGAATGGGATACATCTAGCTATGCGTATCAGTTTCTCAAGCAGAAATTATATGAAAGATTAGAAACTTGTGGAGCAGCTCAGGAAAGTTGGTTTCTAAACCCATCCCTTGGGCTCTGGGAACATCTGGCTGAAGTCTCAGTACCCAGAGGGACCCAGGGATCCCCTTGATGTCAAGGATCTATATGTGCCTCAGCTGTGACCTTCTTCCTGAATGTGGCTGATCACTGAAGCCTTGATTGGATGCTCAGACATGCTCTGGCAATGGCAGCACCCGCCAGCTTTCCTTTTGTATGGGACAAAGCACTTTGCAAGGTACGAAGGCGGTGGAGCTTTGGGAGGAGAAGGGAAAAGCCAGGCTTACAACAGAGATTAATATATATGGGATAGTTTTTGAGAGTCCTGCTGATCCCACAGCCAAGCAGGACACTAGTGAGCAGTTGCTGGAGCTGTTTTCTTTTTAAAAACTTGAGTTGAAGATCCTGGCTAATTTCTAGGCACTTTCTCTTGCAAATTTTAATTAAAAGAGTAAATAGGTAAGTGGCTTGGATCTCTGACATGATCCCTTATTAAATTCACTCTAGCAGACTTCCTTTGATTCAGTAAAAAATATTTAATATATTTAATGAGATTTCACCTGATGGGAGCTTATTCCCTTAAGGCTGGGTTGATGTTTGAGGCTGGCAAGGGCACTGAGGAGTTGGGGTCCCTGCACAGCCAGCACTAATCTTGTCTGGCATCAGAGAAGTGCAGAGGGTGCCACCTGTGCCAGGTTGTCATTAGATATCTGGGCTGCTGTTAATAACAGACCCATGAATTACTCTCGCACTGTAGGATTGCCAGGAGAGCCCTGTCTGATTGTGGGTCATGTGCTGACCTCAGGAGAGAGCCCATTTCTCCTTTAAAAAGCTGGGATTTAAGTAAGTTTCATTAATTTCCCCCCCTTTAGGCCCACCTTTCCTCAGCAAGCAAAATCATGCCTGTTTGTGGTAAGTAAATGTGTATGGCACCTGTACAGTGAAAGCTGCAGCAGGGAAGCTGGGATTTGGACCCCACTGTGCCGCCCTCCCTGAGCATTAAAAGCGCAGGCCAGCTGCAAGACATCTGCTGATGCTCCCGTCAAAGCCAGCTGGCTTCTTTAGCTTGGAAAACCCCTGCACTCTTACTCTCTTACGTAGAAATTATTTGATTCATCCCTGAGAGAACCTGCATAAAACATTCAGGTAAGCTTCTTCACCACTGTGAGATTTTTTTTTTCCCCTTTAAAATTTGTCAGTTGAAAATCAATGTGCCCACCAGCAATCTTGATGTGCTGATCAGGACCCTCCAGGATCTGTTGTACAGTCACTCTATACAAAGCAAAAACTGTGGAGGTACTTAGATGAGAAAGTTACTAAGAAAAATGGTTTGTAGCAGAAAATTTTCCTCCAGAAGAATATGGGCAGGCCCACAGTGGTCTGACTGCAAGGTGCCCAGGTGAGAATTACACTGGAATTACTAGCAAAGCAGTGACTTTATCAGCTGGAGCTCATGCCAAGGTGATGTAAAGCAGCCACAGGTGATGGGCAGTACTGCTGGGGAAGGCCAAAAGCACAAAAGGTATGTCACAGACGGGTCTGATGTCTGTAATGTAAAGACTGGCTTCAACTGCTTTCTTTACTCACTTTTTTCCTTCCTTTACAGCTAAAGCCCATCCTGGTATTCCCTTCAGTGACCGCACAGGCACCAAGCCTGCACACAGATGCTATCTAGTGGCCAGAGGAAGGCAGTGGAAGCATTTTTCACTGCTGGTTCTGTGGAAGAGGACTGTCTGCGGAGATAAAGGCAGGAATCGTTACGTATGTTCATAAAAATTGCCGGGATAACTGCTGGTTTTCAGTGTGTTAGATCTGTGAAAATTGTTTTGCTTCATGTTGCAGTCACAGAGGAATATATTATTGAAGCTATAGGCCATTGCAGTTGTAGGTGGCATAGCTAAGGAACTTTGTAAGAACTAATAATGGTGGGGTTTGGTATACTTGAAATCTACTGGAAAGTAGAGCAGGGACAAGCCACATTACTAAGAAAAACACTGGTAACATAATATACTCAATATTTTATTATAAAACCCTCTAAAGCGCCAGTTTATAGGTCACAGTTACAACAAAGGAAATGCCTTGAGTTAGGAAAACAATGGGGATGCAGAGACATTGTTTAACATTTCTTGTTTGAGGGAAGTGTGTTGTTCAGGCCTTGCCTATGTTTACCATCTCCTGATGGAGACATCCCAGCAGGATCACTGAAGCTGACTGGGCTGTGGAGGGGAAAGCAGAGCTGCTTCGTCCATTGCTGTCTCAGTACCACTGTGAAATGTCTGGACAACTTCTGGAGGATGACAGTGGGATGCAGGGTGAGTGCACAGTACTACACGTAAATTTAGGGTGGAGAGAGGGTCTCTTGCCAGCTCTTCATGGGTCAAAACAAAAGCTTCTTGGTGTCTGTGGCTTTCCTGTGCTTTGGAGAGGAAAATCCCCAGGGTCCTGAACCAGAAGATTCAGTGGTTTATTTGCATGAATTTTTCCTATGTGCAAAACCTTGCACAGGGACAACCTGACAGCTGGGGCTGATATACTCCTCCTGAGCTCTGGAATTAGCAATTTCTCCATCTGCACTGCAGTGGAGACTTTTTTT
>VWZD01008373.1:1262694-1537621 GCA_013396695.1 Sakesphorus luctuosus | reverse complement strand
TTTTTTTTTTTTTTGCTTCCAGGACACCCTGACCCGAGTGCTTTGTTGCACACTGGCTTTGTGGCTGTGGCCAGCAACCCTGGAACCCTTCTGGGCACATTCTCACTCCCCACAGTGCCACCACCAGCTCTGGATGTCACAGGCCTGTGCAGCCCCTGCAATTGTTCAGCCTTTGTGTGAAGAAGGAACATCCTTTTAGAGGTGGTCTCAGGCCTATCAAAGATTTTCAAGGGTGAGGAAGGTACAGCCTATTTCCTGTCTGCCTTGACCCTGGCTCTGGATGCTGCTCATTGGTGTAGCTACAGAACTCCAGGAACAACCCAGCCAGGGAACTGGTGCTGCTTTAACGCTGTAGGGTTGGAAAATATTTCCAGCCCTGTATAGCCAACCCAGTTCCTGAATCTGGGTTCCATGGCTGAAAGACAGGTGGATGTGTTTCCAGGCCATCAGCCTTGGCAGCAGGCTACAGGGAGGAGCGGATGCACAGATTTCTGCCAGCCCCCTGCCACCCTTCAAATTGCAATGACTCTAAGTTTAGCAGTTACAAATACCCAACACTTTTCATAAGAAAGCCTGGCTGGGGCAGAGAGTGGTGGTCCACACTGCCAGGGCCCAAAGGCAGTATCAAGTACAATAATTTGGAAATAAGAGTGATAGCACCAAGATGGCCAGCAGCTCACCAGAGACAGGGCAGGCTGCTCAGCCCTGCCTGTGTGGAGGGGCCCCTTTTGCAGATTGTACAGCTGCAGCTCTATGAGGGCCAGAGACCATCACAGCAGGGGCAGAAGCATGGGGACAGCTTTACCTTCCCTCTCCTGGGAGAGGGCAAGCCCAGAAGGATACACTGACATCAAGCTTTCCCATAAAAGAGTTGAGCAGGCCTTCAAATATGATTTCTCTTTTTTCTTTTTTTTTTCCCAAAACAAAACTCCTCAGATGCAGTAAACCAAGATTCTTCAAAAAAATTAAGTGAATCTGCTTCACAGACCTTCTTTGCCCAGAGCTCGTGGTGCTGCCAGTCTGTAACACAGCTTACAGCACAAGAAGGTGAGTAACTCAATATTCTGTCAAATCTGCTGCTGGTAGAAGTAAGTAAATGCTGGAATGCATCAAAATGCTGATTAAATACCCTGGACAGGCTGCTGTGTGCTTCTCATTCATGTTTCAAGCATTGCTTAGGTGTGGGAATCACCGTTGACTGAAGGCTGGATGAACTGCAGCTGAATGAGGATGGGCAGCAAGACAGGTGAGACTTAAGTTGACTGCAATTTACCAGGACAAGTTGAAACCCACCAGGGTATAAAGAATAGCAGAGGACCCTTCTGAACCCACTACAGTCACTAATATAGAAACCTTAATAATTCATTGATAAACCTTCAGAGTAGAAATACACAGAATACCCCTATGTACAGTAACATTCTTGTTTACATCAGCTGGGTTAGGACTTTGATGGAAGGATTGCCACTGGTTGTTATTGTTCTAGCTACGTGATTGGGATTTGTCTGGAAAAAGCAAGATCATTTGGGATAACTCATTTTGGCAGCTGTTTGAGTCCATTGCTGCCTTTGGAGCAGTTGCCGTGATGCGGAGGAGGCGCTTGGTGTGGGGTTGTGTTGCACACCCAACCTCCACCTACAGATGGTTGAATCCCCTGGGCCATGCATGGGCAATTCGAGTCTTTAGTCCATCTCTGAAAAATGTGCTTCTAACTAGCTCCCTTCTTCTCCCATTCCTGCCAAAGAATAAAGGTAAATTCGTCAAAATGGAAAGCTGGGAAGCCACAGTAGCCACAATGTGCACAGGAACAATGTGATCATCTGGTACCTGAGTGGTTTTGGCTGCAGGGTGGGTCAGTGATATCTCCATTATAAGCAATACACATATTTATTAATTTAAATTGCAGGCAAGGCAAACCCAGGTGAAAGGACTGCAGGAAAACCAGACTGAAGTGCTCTGAATCCTGCTGGGTCAAGGGGGCTTCCCAGATACCCCCCACAACCTCATCCCACCACAGCTCATCTGCTCCACTGCCAGGAGGGAAAAGCAGTGGCTGTCCCAGATGGATTTTTCTCCTGTACCAACCTTGGCTTTCTGTAGGACTGTTCCCTTCCCCGTGACTATGACAGATAAAGGCCGGTTTTTTAAAGCCGTTGCTGAATTGACTGGTGAGTTCTCTGCGCTGTTTGCTGGACTGGCACTTTTTACCTGAATCTACAATAAAAATCACAGAAATGGTGATGACTATAAACTACTAAGAGAGATTGCTACCTACTCCCATTTGCTCTGAGGTGCCTGAATCTCCTCCTGCAAAAACCACCCCTGGGCTCAGCTGAGTGCAGAAGAAGCTGAGTCCAGACCTGCATAGCCCTGGAGGGTGTTGCTCTGGTCCCACAGGAAAATAGAGCCATTCTCCTCAGCCCCAGCCACCTTGCACTTCCCCATCACTGCTGTTACCTCATTAGATTATTATTTCATGATGTATATTATATATAATAATCATTACATTTAGATAATACATATGAGCTATATATTTATACAAGATTATATAATACTGATGTTATTATGAATTACTTTTAAGCAAGCTGAGACAGTGTGACTCCCCAGCTGCCAGAAAGCTGCTGTGCCTCCCCAGGGTGCCCCCCACATACCCGTGGGGCTGCGTTCTCCAGGTGTGTGGTGTCCACTGCGGTGCCTAGCGTCACAGGGCCAGACTCTGCCTTCTTCAGGTTCTCCTTCACCTCCACCAGGCTCAGCTCCAGGTCCACCCTCTGGCCTTCCTTCCTTTTGCATTCTTCATCTATCTCTTTCAGCCTCTGCTCCAGGCTCTTGTCTGTGAAGGGAGGGGTATCTTGGTGCCTAGTGGGAACTTGGGGAGCTCATGAGAAGAGGAGAGACTAGGGCATGTCCTGGACACTGTCCTTATGTTTTGCCCCAAGAGGGACTGTGGCAGAGCAAGCTCTTGCTCTAGTGCAATCTGGGCTACATGGTTTGGCTCAGAGAACCACGTTCCCCCTGGCCCTTCTGGTCCCAGATGGGTCAGGTTCATCATCCCCTCTCCCCGCAGTCCCACCTTGGCTCATTTCCACACATCACACCTTGCCCTGCTCTACCTGTGCCGCTCCCGAGCATTTCCTTCAGCTCCCGTCTCTCCTTGCGTAGCTGCGTGAGCTGAGCCCGGATTTCATCCTTCTCCTTCTCCAGCCGTTCCTTCTCCTCTGTGAACCGCTTCACCTCTGCCTCTGTCCTGTTCTTGCCCAGCTTGGTTTCCACTGCTGCTGCTGCTGGAAACACAGCTGATCAAAACAAGCTCAGCCAGGGGAAAAAAACAATAGGAAAAGCCTTTTTGGTGCTTGATGTGTAAAATCACCAAGCAGGAGACTCATCAGCCCCTTGGGCACTGTAAAGCTGCTGTACAGCAGCAGCCAAGCCACGGGGCACCAACTCCCTCCACCCCCTGCTGCTGAGGCATGCAGTGGACACCTGTGCAGCCCACTCACCTGGCAGTGGCATCTTGGGCCGGTGTGCAGGCACCAGCTGGGGGCTGCCCACTGGCACTGGGCCCACTGGCACCTCGATGGCTGGCTGGGGGAAGGTGATGTTCTGTTGCTGGGTCTGGATTTTGACTGCAGGCACCTGTGGCAGCACCTCCTCAGGCTCCGGCTTCTCTGGCTGTTTCTGGGGAGGGGAAATGAAGTGGGATGATGTGGAGAACTGACTCACTGATTGAGCCTGGCCTTGCACCGTGGTTTGGACAGTACCTGCTCTGAGGTCTCCATGGCCTTGATACAGGGCTCAGCTTCCTTAGCCACGAGGGCTGTCTCAGCTGTGCTCTCTGTGGCAGCCTTGTTGGCAGCCCTTTCTAAAGATGGTGAGCTGAGTGGCGAAGGCTGGCATGACATCTTGCCAGCACAGTGTAGGAAGGACTTCACGGGGGTGAGATCCAGATACACTCTGTCTTGGTCCCCCTCCTGTTTGCTCTCATTCTTGGGTACTTCTTCCTGCAAAAGGAGAATGTACCCCTGAATAGAGACCATCTGCTGCAACCAGAAGTAAGAAAAACATCTTGCTGCAGAGCAGCAGCATCTCAGATAATCTGGAGTATTTTCTGAAAACCTTAGAGAAATTAAAATCCCATTGTCTAAGTCATTCCACATAGGGCTTTTTGGTATACTGAGGGAAAGGCCCCTCCTGCTCTCCTTCAGCAGGTCTCCTCTAGTAGCAGCAGCCCCGTGCAAAGATCTCATGCTGTTGTACATTTGGCAACCCCTGCCACATTCTTTGTCTTTCCTGGGATAACAGTCCCATTCCCAGCATGACCCATTGTTCTTGCCCTTACACACAGGACTTGCTCTTGCAGCCTCAAAAGGAATTTTGAAAGGTCAGGCTCTAAAAAAATCCACTATGCATTATGAAATAACCCATGCTGTTTGCTGACGGAAACTGGGGATTTTATCCCAGCTGCCTGAGATCTCTACAGCACCTTTCTGGGAACCTCTATCCCATTCCTTAGAAACTCCTCTCCAGCATTTGCTTCTGCTCCATTGCAAAAGCCATGATTTCCCCATGGTCTGGGAATCCCCTTCATCACTGTTGCGAAAAACCTCCCCTGTCACTGCTGGAGACTCCCCCTGGCCAGATGTTTGCCCATGGTCCCCAGAGAGCTCCCTGCAGCAGGGCCTCTGCCTGCGGCACTGAATGTCTTACCGCAGGTAGGTCTGGCAGGTCCACGTCATCGTAAAGCTCCTCCTGCAGCACTCGGCCCTTGGGCAGGTTGTCAATGTACGCGTTGGGCTCAGAGTACTTCCTCTGCATGAGGCTGTGAACAGACAGCAGGACAGCCCATCAGGAGGGATCAGGCTTGCTGTGTGGCTATGCAGTGCTGCATTTTGGGACATCTCAGCATAGCAGCGCTGAGGTCTAGGCAGGGCCACGCAGCCAGATGCAGGAGATGAGAAGGTAGAGCCATACCACGTGACTACACTCACTGCTCCTGTTGCCCATTAAGCAGAACCCACCAGACTGAAGCTACTTTTGCCCTCAGCTCTTTCTTTTCTCCCCCAGCCCTTGGGCACACCAGCACAACTGCCCTGCCCCAGTGGCATGGTGAACTGGGGGGCTGAGTGCCCAGAGCCCTGCACTCCTAATCCTGCCTTTACACGAGCCACGTGGGCATATGCCTCTATCTCCATGGCAGGCTGCACCATGGTAGGACAGTAAGTGCTCTCCTGTCCCACGCTGAGCTTCTAAAGAACGTGACTGAGCTGCAGCTCTGAATTTACCACCTATTCCCATGGCAGCCAACCTCCCACAAACAGAGAGACCCCTGCTCAGGCTTGCTTCCCCTCTACCAGCCCCATGCAGCCCCCACCCATTACCACTGACATACAAGAAGGAATTCTTCGCAGCGCTCACAATGCAGGAAACTCTGTCAGCATCCACATAATCGTAGGTAAATTCCTCTGGGTCTGTTTTTGAGCCCGATTCTGACAAGAGGAGGCCCAGCCAGTGGCCCATTTCCTCTGAGGACTTTGCCTACAGGGTGATAAGAGAGACAGGACAGGTTGCAGCAGCAGTTTCTCTGCACTCACAAGGCTAATGCTGGCTAAGCCTTGGGTAGGGGAGCATGCTGGCAGTCCTTGGGATGTCCGAGGGGAAAGATGAACTGCTGGGTATTTATAATAAACCTGAGGCTGCTCTATGTATGGACTGATTCACAAATTTGGTAGCTACATAAGTACAGCTCTTTGCTAAATTCCTTCTTACAATTTCTAGCCAGTCTGCCTTTTTCTTTCACTGGTGATCAAATCAGCTTCCTACAAGGGTAAAGAAAAGTCTGTGGGGCTGAAGATGCTGGCCAGGAGCAGCTTTGGGTGAGGAAAGCGTGTGGGTTTTATTTTACACCAGCAGAGCGCAGCAGTGGGATTGCTAAAACAGACAGGCAAGGAGACCCCAGCCGGTGAGGTCCTGATGCCCAAACCCAAACCCCTTCCAAGGGCTCTTTGATCAGAGGAGAGGGGATGGGAAGAGTTTAAGGCATCAAAGAGAGTCCCTCACTTTAATATGATCAAATTTCCAGCTGCACTGAGCAGTCTGACATTTTGCAACATGAAGAGTTAAATACTGTGTCAGGTCTAACAAATAGCCACATGCACCTCCTGGTAGCAGGGGATTCTACCTGAAGCAAGAAGTGGGTTGATGTAGCCAACTTTTGCTTTGATTTGAGGAGTCAAAGCAGTGAGCACTAAGTAAAATTCAGGGCAAGGGAATATATATATGCTTTCCAAACTGGAAAGTATATTTTAAGCAGAGACTAAAATATATTTAGCAGAGACTTCAGTCCCTGGGAAGCCTGCCAGCCAGCCAGTCTGTACATTGAGTCTGACACTGATTCTGACATCCCAACAAAATACAGATTCTTCCATTCACAAAATGTAAATTTTCCCAGCACCTCTTCTTCACATCTGTAATTGGGCAAAATTTCTTAGATCTAGACATACCCTGCATCAGAAGCTAAACAAAAACATCTTCCAATTTCAAGGCATGCCCTCAAAGTCAGATATTTAGCTATAAATATTCCACCCACTGGAAAAATACAGGAAATTGCTCACATTGTCCACCTCCTACTATAATCATACTGTCGTCAGAGAGAACTAAGATTAGAGATAAACAGCCCTGAATGCAGGCAAAGGAAAATAACAGATGGAGATGAATTCACTTGCACTTTCAGGGGCAGATCTGTGTGTGATCAGTTTACTTGGGATGCATGACCCATAGCTTTGGGACTCTGTTGTCAAGAGATGAAGTTCTCTGTTCTTCCTAACTGCTGACTTAAATCCCTGAAGTGGCATTGTTCTCATCTAACATTAAACATTTGGAATGAAGTCCAGAGAACTTAATTATCCAAGGAGAAAAATGGGCATCTCCACAGGACCCTTCATCCCTTCCTAAGATGAGTGCCTAGGATGAAGGCTGAACGGTCCTCTGGAGGTGCCAGCATCAGACACAGACTGGATTAACAGCTAGATGGGACACATCCTAGGTGACCACAAGCAGATGAACCCAAGTCCCATGCTTCAGGTCCTGTTTTGCTGGACTGAGGGTTCCTCTGGAGGACCTCACTGGCATTCAGAACTACTATGGTACCCAAGCTGATGACTTAAAGCAGAGCTTTGCTGGAGATATACACCCTACCTCCAAAATTACACGTTCTTCCCCGTTCTGCAGGATGCGGAAGGAGTAGAGATGATCAGGGCTGGGCTCTGGGACAACTTCACAACCTGCCAAACTCAGGGGCTGCTGAGCCACTTTGCTTCGGTTCTTGTCCTGGTAGAAATGGAGGTGACCGTCTTTTATCTGACACCAACGTGACTTCCACTGGCTGTTCACTAGCACATTCAGGTAACCTGCAAGCAAGCACAGCTTACTTAGACACATCTTCCACCCCTCTGGTAGAGGGGATCCAAATTTACTTGTGTGTATGGGTACATCTAATGGGTAAGTTACAAGATCGCTACACAATGCAAAGCCACAGGCAATAATAAAGAGCAAAAGCAGAAAGACAAGCTTTCCTATCCATACAAAATGGTGAAAAACAGTAAAAATATTTTCAAAGTGAGATCCTTGAAATGCAGCTTAGGTTTGGAGCAGCAAGTTGGCTCCAATGGTTGGACAAAGTTGGTCCCACACAGATGTCAAATACCAGCTGGGCCACACAACTCTCTTCCTGCTGACTCCCACACCCTGGGCTGCTGCCCAGGAAGAGCAGCACAGATGCCCTCTGTGTGCATGTCTGGTATTACCTGCCCTCCTCTCGGGTCACCTTGCGAGCTGTTGCCTGCTCTTGTAAGCCCTACAGTCACCTTAATGTGCTTGAGGCACCACAATCCTCATGGATTTACTGGCAGGGACCAAGCAGACTGTGGCCTCTTTGCCCCCAACAGCAGGATAGCCTGGCACAGGCACATTTGACAAGAATGATGCCTGGTGCTCATCCTGCCCTGCACACTGAGATCAACCTCTGAGACAAAGTCCCTGCTGACACTTACTTGAAGTCTCCAGGGATCTCTCTGGGCTATCCAGGGAGCTGGACTTTTTCCTCCCGAGGTTCATCAGGTTGCTCAGTTTCAGGCTAGTTGTGCCCTTCTTCTTAACTACCAGAAATGAAAAAGACAAATGCATGGCTTTCCCAGCTCACAGCCATACACACAGCCTGCTGTCCCAGAAGGGTGTCCTGCCCCAAAGCTGCCTGTACTGCCGCCCTGCACCCACATAACACACAACCCTTGCAGAGAGCAAACCTATGACTCAGAGACAGGCTGTAATAGTCCAAAGCCCAGGGAACTGATGAGCAAGATGGCACCAGTAACCTCAGTCTGTGATTTGTTGAAGAATCTGCTCTATATTGCCTTATACTTGGGTTAGCTATGACCAAAAGCCAGTCACTGCAGGAGTGGTGGGAGGGTGTTTGCACAGTCTTGCTGTGCAAGTGCCAACCTCCCTTCACTTTCTTACACTACAAAGAATTGAATTAAAAACCAATACCCATGAACATTTTCTGCACCCAAGTTTTTTCCTCCATAAAACAAGGGATGCAAGGTGGGGAGGGGGAAAGTTTTTTGTCTAAAAGAGACTCTTCAGCATTTTCCTACTGAGCACTTATTCACAGTGTGTGAATAAATTTGTGTAATCCCCAGATAATCCAAGTAAGAAATCGACTTGGATTTTTTGTTCCAGATTTTCTTATCCACTATCATAACAAAATGATGAAGTCCAAACATAGAGGGACTCAGCAGCTGAAGTCCATCTGTTGGGTGATCCAGTGAGGCCTCAGCATGGATTTATCTCTCTTTGATACATAGATGGGTCCCACATGCTTTTAATAGAGCATCTCCTCTTTTACTGTACTCACCTTCCCTCTCTTATACATGGGGCAGCTTAAAGCCCAGAGCTTGGTGCCCTAGTGTGAAGGTGTAAGGTGTGAAGGTGCCTCCCACTGGAGACAGCTCAGCATTTCACACAGGACTCCAAGTTTCTGCACAGACATCTCTGAGGCAAGTCACTTCAGTTGCATTTATGCCATCTCAAACTGTCCCAAAGTGACTTGCTAGAGCCATGTAGGAGCTCTATGGTAGACCAGGTAATCACATCCAGGTTTCTCAAGCCCTAACCTAAATCAGCAACCACTGAGAAATCTCAACTTCCACCTATCACTTAATTACAGAAAAACCCCACTGAAATAAATTCACAGGCAGCGCAGTGAATGCCCACACAGCTTTCACCCTGCATCATCAGGTCTGTTTGAGGTGGCAGTGGCAGGAGAAGCTACACAAACCCTCGCCTCATGCAGAGTCAGGGACCTGTCTTCCCTGTTGTTCCCAGGGTGAAGTTTTACCATCTTTTGTCTCTGCTGTCTCTGGGTGGCCATCCGTGCTGCTCCCGCTCTCTGAGGCTGCAGAGTATCTCTCAGATACGTCCACCTGTCAACAAGCATCAGACACAAGCTCTACACATGCACGTGACCCATTCCTCCAGCCAGAATGTGCCACAAGGACCTTCTTCCTTCCCTCTCTTACATTACAAGGTCCTACCCTCTCTGTAGGAGATGCTTTCACCCACACAACCCCTGCTGGCTCACTCACGCTGTGCCCTTCCCATTGTTCCTGAAGTGTGGCTGGTGGAGGCATTTTGCAGTCCCTGTAGAGGAGCCTGGGCAGAGGAAGTGGCCATGTGCCCAAAAAGGTCCATTTTGGGTGTGTGCTGGAGACTTATTAAAGTTTCTTTCTCCACCCACTGTTTTGGAATAAGCTGCTCCCAGGGGAGCATTACCTAAACCTGGACTAGAGATGGCCCAAGACCTGGCATCCAAGGGTCTATGTCCCTCCCAAAGCTCTTAGTGAACACAACCATCTCACTGGATGAGATAGGGGCTGCTGCCCTGTATGGTGAGGAGCCACATGCTGAGTCAGTCGGGGGGGGTGTGGGGGGGAAGATGTGGCAACAAAACTAAGATTGCAAAGAAAGTTAAGATTGTTCCAATAATGCTCTTTTTCAGCAGCACAGGTGTCTAGTTACACTTATATCAGTCTTTGCTCAGGTAAAATTAGGGCACCTACACTATTATTTATTAAAGGAAAAGGGTTGTGCTAGTTCTCTCTGCAGATACCTTGGGATAGCTGAGGCGCTGTGAGTCTGGGATGTACTGGTTGCCTTCACTGCCTCCTTCACACAGCAGACCACTGGTCTCCTGGATTACCTGTGCAGAAGGGGAAGCCACAGCCTGTGAGAGAGCTGCAGGATCTACAGGATCAACACTTCTCTCCCACCCAGGACAGGCAAAATCACAGCAGACTGGGAAACCCATGGTTTACAGTCCCTGAGACCCTGGGGACTGTCCTGGTGTAGCAGCAGGCAGTCAGCAGAAACTGCTGGACCCAAGCCAGCTGGGATATGCTGCCAGCAAAGGCAGCTCCTGTGTCTTGCATCCCTGCTGTCATCCTGGGCTCCATGAAGGCTTCTGCTGCTGCCTCAGGGGGAGGGCCAGCCCTGCCCTCAGCCAATTCATGCTGGGCACCCACCCCAGACATTCCCCACTGCTGCAGCAGCTGGGCTGGGAGGCCCCTACATGGACCCCAGCACACTGGAGGTGGCAGGGAGCTGCAGGAAGAAGTTATCCCAGGACATGAAAATGAAGTAGTATATTTGTATAAAGGCTTGCAGTGAGGAAGGGAGCCAGAGCACACAAGGACAGGGCTGAGATAAGACACAGTCTCCCAGCAAAGCATGGGAGCACCAGCAGGGTAAGTCCCGAAGGTGTCACTGACCCTGAGCCACTGCTCTGCCTGGTCTTTACTCTGCAGCCCCAGCACAATGACATCGGCATTCGTGGGGATGATCTTCAGCTTGTGCTCTTTCTTCCTCACTTGCTTTTCCTTGTGAATCACAGTGCAGCCCAGCAAATTCACATCGAGCTGAGGGCTGTGGTCTTTGGAGCTCTTGTAGCACTGGGGAAGGAAGATGGGAGAGGGTGAGAAGCAAAGGAGGAGCCTTCCCTCTCACTCACCAGTGTGAACTCAGCCCCGTAAGTACCTCAGTGCCAACCACATACGTTAAGTACACTGAACACAGGAAGGTCCTATAGGCCCTACAAAGCTGTGTCCTACAAGGTACAAAGGCTACACACAGGACATCTCTGCATATACAGATACATATTTATGTGCATGCACACATAATCTGAAATACCTCTTGCTCTGAGAGGATCAAGAATGTGGTCAGCCTGTGGGATAAGAATCCCTTCTACTTAACCACCTCAAAAAGTTTCCTCAAAAAGTTTCCCCAAAAAGCATCCCTAGGCATTTTGGGGAATTGGAATTTTGGCCACAAATGTGCCCTTGTGCCTCCCTCAGCAGTCCCATGCCTACATTCCTTCTGAAAATGGAATGGAATCCCCAGATCTCTGGGACATGTTCTTTGAACCATTATTTCTAGGAGTACTTCGGTTTTGCCAGCTTGTTAATATGGCCTGAGGTACCACTTCCCTCGCCAGCTCATGAAAACAGATAGTTTTAGAGAGAGAGTAGGAGATCTACCCACCAGCAGCCTGGTGTCCTTGATGACACACAGCTGTTTTGCCCACTGTCCCAGCCACTTCTTTCTCCACAGGAAGGCACAGATGCGGGCGTCCTTCATCAGCTCAATGGTGGCCTCTGTGGATGGCCACTGATGGGTTGCTGACTTGCCTTTGCTGCTCTCTTCTTCATCATAAGATTCATAGGAACTACTAACGGCTTCACCATCTTCTACAACAAAAGCAAAGCTCTATCATTAAATACATTTTTAGAATAACACTGAGCTTAACGCTTTGCCTCAGCCATGCTCACACATGCAAAAGCTTCCAGTGCAGGAATATGTCTTTTGAGGCTCCCCTACAGGCTGATAATCGATAGGAGAACAACTTTCCTAGATCCTTTTTTCTTGCTAGCCCAAACTGAATCTCATGGCAATATTTTGTGCCTAATAGCCTTTGTTAGCAAACACTCAAAAGACACTTCTCAGTTGAGACCACAAATAGGAGAACATTCCATTAGACATTTTCTGTTTGCTGCTTTCCCCACACCCCAAAGATGCTTTTTCTACTTTCCACTTCAAGCCAAACACTCACAATTCTTAAGGCAACAGCAAGCTACAATCAGCCCTTGTCCTCTGAATGTCAGAAGTAAAAAATGGTATTGCAAGGCCATGCAGCAAGCAAAGATCTATTGTATTTGAGATGGCATTCCACTTTCCTGGGCTAACAGGTCCCTCTCTCTACTTAAGGGACAACAAAGGGCTTTGAAGTAATACACTATTCCAGCAGCAAAAATTAGTCATAAGTGGCAACTGTGAGTAACAGCAACAACATTTTTCATGTCATTCTTAAATAGATTGCTATGTTATTAGGATGAGTTGGGATTTTCAATACCCAGCTCTAATGTATTGCAGGTTACTGGAGTTTTCAGCTGACCACTGATAGCAGACTCATCAGAAACACTAAAAATGTTCCCCCTGACTGCAGGGGGATTTGCAATACTCTGCTGGCATTTACAGTACAGCTCTTATCCACAAAATAAGCTCACAGAACAATATGACAACATTTGGGCAGCATCTGTGTATAGTTTTGCATTCTTGTCCTACCAAACAGCATGCAGGAATATTGTTAAGTTTCTCTCACTGGAATTTAATATCGATTCTCACCAAATCTTAGTATCTACATAAAAGTAACCTTATCAGATGGGTGCAAATTAAAAAGAGGAAAAGGAGTCAGAAAAGAGACCAAAACAAAGCATGAGGAGCTTCAGTGAAAAACATTTCAGTTGGCTTTATTTGTTCTTAAAAGGAAATGAGATGCAGTAACAAAGCTATAGCCTTACCCTCAGTGAAATATTATTCTGTAACATCCCTCAAATGATCAAAGCTGTACCAATTAAAGCAAATACTCCCTTTCAAAGTCTCTGAATGGAGCACACTACTGCCTCACCATCTCCATACCCTCAACGTATTGGACTGTCCATCTTTTATGGGAAACCTTAATTCCCTTCCATGCATTCTCACTATGCAGACCCTGTCCACAGTCACCCTGTGCAGAAAATTCAGATGAAGTAAAAAAGTTTCTCAACCCTACAAACACCAAGAAGCTGAATCTCTGCACTGCTAGGGACCTTTTCCTATGCAGCAGCAACGATGGCTAAGGGAATCTCATCTTCTAAATCTCCCACCTTATCAACATGGAGCTATTTTTAACAGTCTGGCTCCTTTTTGGAGTCTCTGGTGCTCCTCACCTAGGCGTTAGGTCTCAGGCTGCCACCTTGCTCCTGGGGGAACAGCAATTTTCTTCCATGCTCTCAGTGGGAGTTCTGGCTGCTCTTTTGTGCATCAACTACAATCACAAGTGTGGTTCCTCAAGAGATGAGCTCCTCTCTATTTGAAAAGCTAAAGCTGTTGTTGTCCTGGTCACACTGCTATGGCCTCATGTTGGACAGGTGTTTACCAGGCTAGGTTAGTTGGCAAACTGGGACAACCTTGCCTGGGTGACTTGAGACAACACTGTGGCCACTACCAAGGCTCACTCAGTCCCAAGTCATATAGCTCAGGCATCAGTGACAGCCATGATTGTGGATGTCTATCTAAATCCACATCTCCTTTCCTATTTGTCTTCCCATGGCCTCCCAGGCAGCTAAATCAATATCATGATGCAGGAAACTCCAACTATCTCACACACCCAAGCTGTCTCTGCCCCAGCAGAGCACCTTCAACCAGTCACCAAACAGCTACTTGTCAATACAGCCAGCGCTACCACGTATCAGCTCCACATCAGTGACAGATTCAGGGGAATAAAAGCCAGGAACGTTCTCTTCATTGTCATCCTGAGCACAGGGAAAGCCACAGAAACTAATACCTTGTGTGTAACAGGCAGGGAGAGGTGGTTACCCTCCATGCATGGAACAGCATGCCAGGGGGAAGTACTTGACAATCTTTGCTAAACCTAAGTTGTTGGGGATATTTTGGTGGTGTTTTTTTGGTTGTTGTTGTTAAAAAAAGGCACTTCAGGTTTGGAAAGCATGCCATACCCATTGTTATTGTGGCATAAATAACGCCCTCAGTAACCTGCAACCCTGGCCTGGGTCCAGCCGCAGCAAGTCTACCAAAAAGACCTGCACAATCAAAAGGAAAGAGAAAGGGAGACAAAGAGAGAAAGCCACAGATAAGCAAATGTAGAGAACAAGGACGTCAGTCCAACTCAGCCCCGGGCTCCGCGCAGCCCATGAGGCTGTCCCGTCCCTGCAGGACATACGTATGGTGAGACTCAAACAGGAGCGTTTCCAACCATCCCCTCAAACAAGGAAATTCCCCTTAAAACAGAATCACTGTCATCGTAATTAAAACCAGCCAGGGCAGATGCGCAGTTTCAGCCGGAATAATTATTGCTCAGCTGGCAGCCACAGTTCCCGCTGCTTTCACTGCGCTCCTCATCGCACCTCCCAATTATGCAAAGACAGGCGATAAGGGTTTAACACGTTTCAGCCCAGGAGGGGAGGGAAACAGGAGCTTTTGCTGGAGCTGTAAAATGAAAGGCAGAGGCGTCCCCACTGGAGGGAAGGGAATCCTGCTGATGAAAGGGGGACGGCAAGACCCAGCGGACTTGCCCGCCTGCTTCATTTTAATTAATTCACCCACGCTTTGCTACGGTGCCTCACAGTCCCACCTCTGATACTGCACGAAACCTCTATCTCCTCAGCCCATCTGGAGGCTTGCTTTGATGTCCTTTCTTGGCAGTGCATCCACTTATTTTTGTGTTCCTATTTTTGTTTGATTTCACTACGCCCATTTGTCTGGGGACACATGGGTGTCTTCCAAGGCTCATGCTGTAATACTGTTGGAAACAGTATTGGAGATGGACTTATTACAAGATCATATAGTGACAGGACAATGGGAAACAGGTTGAAACTGAAAGAGAGTAGGTTTAGATTACATATTAGGAAAAAATTCTTTACTGTGAGGGTGGTGAGGCACTGGAACATGTTGCCCAGAGAAGCTGTGAATGCCCTACCCCAGGAAGTGTTCAAGGCTGGGCTGGGTGGGGCTCTGAGCAATGGAAGGTGACCCTTTCCATGGCAGGGGGGCTGGAACTAGATGATCTTTGAGCTCTCTTCGAACCTAGGTCATTCTATGATTCCATGAAAGAACAGCAGCAGCTCCCTGAACCACCAGCCCCTTCCATATCCAGCTTGTGGGAAAAGGGTGTGAGCACAGAGGGTTAGGGAGGTTCCTGGGGTCAATCTTTCACATCCTTGGCCAGGGCAAACCTATGCAGGTTCAGACTGCCCTTTACCAACAGCAATCACACCAAAGACCCAAGGCAGTTGCTAACAGTGAGCATCACACTGTGTACAACAGATACAAGGTACTATTGACATCGGTAAATCACGCTTGTTGAAACAAAGGGCAGAACAGGGACCTGCAGGTCTGCCCATGTGTCATGGCACTTGCAGCCTCATCTCAAGGCAAACTGGGGCACCAGCATCTTCCCAGCATTGCTGCCCAGCCTCCCCTCTGCCCAGCACACCATACCACCTTCTCCTGAACCCTCGCAGCCTCCTCCTGCTCCACAACTTTCCTTGCTCCTTCTGGCTCACCCCAAGGCACCACCTCAAACATGAGGCTGTCAAAACACACAGAGATTCTCAGTGACACAATGATGCCTTTCTTCTCTCACAAACCACCTTAAAAGCCATTGGCATTGTATCACACCAGGAAGTTTGTGTAGGAGGGACTCACTGGGGCCTGCAGGAGGGACCAGTGGCTGAGCAGTCAAAGGAGGCAAAGGTACCACACACCTCAGTGGTGAGACACTGCAAGGAATTCTACAGACTCGTGTCTCTGCTTATGGCTGTGATACTGCTCAGTAAAACACTGAGCCCACTGGTACAACAGCTGTTCACAGCAGCCACACACTGACCCACTGGCACCCAGAGCTGCCTTATTTTGACAGTGCTCCCATCATAGGGGCTTTTCTCTCATTTTGCAGGGCTCTGATCTCCCATTTCCTTAGGCATCTGACTGCCCTAGATTCAGTGGATGGTGGGTGTATTTGCATTTCTGAGCAGCAGGTGACCAAGAAAAAGCAGAGTTGGAAGCTGCTGGGTGTGTGCTTATCACTCCTGCCAGCCAAGTCTCTAAGCTCAGGGCAAGTTTATGGAGCTGCCTGGATAACATAAGCTGGGTATCCCAGCATAGGGATCCATGGCTATACTCCAGCTAATCCTGCATGGTTTTTTATGCTATGGCTCTTAACACATCATCCACTTCCCTAATGTGCAGTAGGGAAAAAAAACCCCTCCATTTATCTCACAGTGCAGGTAAACTGAGACCCCCTGCCATGGGAATGAGGCTGCGATACCTTGTGCTGCCTTAGCTGCCAGACAGCTTCACCCCCTGTGCATCATAGCCCTCATCTCAGCCAAACAACCCAGCTCATTCCAGCAAAACACAGGACAGAGTTGGGGGACCCCTCCTCTGCACCCCAGCCATGATAAGCCAGCATCTTTTCCCACCTGAGCAGGGCTCTATCTCCTGTTCACTGCTGTAATGCAGTTACAGCCCAAACTGGATGCTTCAGTCAAACAAAAGATGACTATTCACCTCCCTCATTTTGTTTAGCACTGCAACTCCTCATAAGAACAGTTACCCATGCTGAGATATGAGCTGTCATGGAGTGCAATGTGCCCACAGGCAGTGAGGGCTGTCCCAATACATCAACCCTCGGCCACTTTAAACAGTGGCACAGCTGGTGCTTCCCTACAGGGCAGCTTCAAAGCCCAAAGGTGCACACTGGGGCTGGAGAGGACTCAGCTTCCCTCACAAGCAGCTCAGACTCGACAGCCAAGGGTTTAGATCCAAATCTTTTACCCTTAACTCTCACTTCTTTGCTTGCCTGAATTCTCCCGACTCAGTTCTGCCCCATGCCATGCACTCTGCTGCACACAAAGCTGATAAGCAGAGATCTGCCTCTGCAGCAGAGTGATACAATCTGTCTCATTTGTGCTTAAATGGATAAAGCGATGACAAGATCAGCTCTGCTATCAGATCAGAGGAAGGCAATCTCTCATGAAAGGTGTTCACAAACAGAAGGATTTAGGAATACATCCTTAAAAAGTGAGAATGTGGGAGCTGAGTTTGCATCCAGGGGGGACGGGTGTGGGTGGCACTGCTGAGGACATGGCTGGGGGTGCTGACCCAGGCAGCGAGCAAGTGCAGAGGGAACCCACACACTGTCCCCTCACATGAAGTGTGGCTTTTTAATCAAGTTTGAAGATGCTTAAACTGCCACAAGAGACAGAGCTGAATAAATAGCCAATTATAAAAATGGTTATCACTCCTCACAGACCAACAGAGCCATGGATTCTGAGCCCCAAGGGGACAATTAGAGCACTAGGACATGAATGCAAGCCACCACAGCTTCACCACTCACTCCTGAACAGAAACTTGTGTTTGACTACAGCCTATCTGCTAGTAAGCCATCAAGAAAAAGAGAACCCACAGTGGTTTGTAACATTTTACAGTGATGTTATATTGAGCCAAGCATACTACTACTTACTTCTACAGGAAAGTTAAAATTTGAATAATTCAGTAGTCTTTGCTTTCCAGCTAGCATTAGATCTGTAATATCAAGTGTGATGAGCAGCAGAAAACAAATTTGTCACATAAGTTGTAAGAAATGTCCATGGTTTCATTTACTCAGTATCATAAACCTCCATCTCCCACATGAACCCCGGCCCCCAAGAGTGAGCTGTGATGTACCATTTACAGAGATGTCATATGGCTCAGCCTCTTCATAATATCCCTCTGGGGATTCGATCTTGGGGACCAGAGGTTGTTTTGTTTCAGGAATCTGCAGAATAAATACAGAAAAGAAGAATTAGCTAAGGTAAAAACAGACCCTGGAAAACAATGGGGCACTCTTTTTTCTTCATTTTTTAGCACTGAAGTGCATCCCAGTAGATGAGACCTTTTAGATGTGTACACCAGGATGTGGTACAGTTAGCTCAAATATAAAGATGCTCTTTGAAATTACTGTATAATTGTGTCATAAATGTTACTTTCTTCCGTACTGATGAAAGCCCTGAGAAGATCATCTTCTAGCAGCAATTGTAACCCACTGGCTTTACCATGAACTGGAACTTCTACCTGCTGCACTGACATCCCCTTGAGCTGCTCATGGTAACTGGGGATGATTCCCTGTGCTATGGATTATCTTATCAGGGGACTAGAAGGGAGAACAATTGGTGCAATCTTGGCTTTAAGCTGAAAAAGTGGCCTGAGCAGTTGCTGGTCATGTCTCCAAGTCTCTGACTGACAGCAAAACAACAGCTAAAAATCTCTGCCTTAGGAACTATATTGGGCGTCTTTAATTGTGCTCTGAACAAAAAATGAAGGAAATGGATAAACAACACTGATGGAAAATAAGCCTTTGAAAAGAGTCCAAGTTCTGGAAAATCCCTGTGGTGCCTGCCAAACCCCTCCCTAAACACAAGCAAGGACTGGCAGGAAAAATAGTGCCTTGATCCTCTAGAAATACCAACATATGAGGGGGGAAAAAAGTGAAGTTAAGAAACCAACTTTTTACTTTTCAGGTATTTCACATAGCTGTTGAACAGGAGAGCAGTCTAAGGCAAGATCAGTCCGTTTGCAGCATGCCAAAATCATCCAATGCAGGTTCAAAGCTGTCCATCCTGCCCTGGGCATTTACACCAACAGCTACTGGTGCCCAGAAGCAGAAAGGAAGCTTTGAAAGAAAAGGTTTTCTGGCCAGCAGCAGCTTGGGAAGGGAAGCTGCTGAGCCTGTGGGAGTGAGGAACCCTGACCACACCAAAGTCACGTGTCTCTCTGCTCCCACATGGGCAAGCTGTCCGTGGCTCTGCCAACCTCCCAAACTTCTCCAGTGTTTTGGATTAAACACTCCCTACATGGGTCTGCCAGATTGTGTGAGCAGACTCTGAGCTTGTATTCCGGAGCCACGTAGGACACTGCTGAAAAACACTTGCCCTCCAAACACTTAAAGGTTTAGGAACTTGTCCTAATATGTTAAATTAAAGAAACAAAACCAAACCCAGTCACTCCAAAGCTTTACTTAATCTCTTCCCTGGCCAGGGAATGTATCTGTAATTGCCATCTGTGGTGGCCTCCTGCGTGTACCAGCTGACATTGTGCTATGACCATAAACAAATTATCTACACAAAGAAACTGTGTGGGTTTATTTGACACCATCCCACAAGTGTCAGGGAAGGGACTGCTCTATTTTGTCTCCTACAGACAATGTAAGCCAACAGGGACTAGGTGGGACTGCACCTTAGCTACCTCAGAAGCTATTTTTTTCTGTTCTCTTTCCCTGAAAGCATGGAGTTTTCTCATTAGCTTAAGTCAAAGGGAATATATTGTGTCATTCAATCACGCTGGTCCTTGCAGAACACATGCCTGTGTTGCATTACGGCACAATGAGCAGGCAAACACAACCACCTTGGGCATCTGCATTCATCCCACATGACTTTCTCTGTGGATGGCTGCTGAAGCAGAGGAGCTGCCAGGGCTGCTGCACAGGAGGGGTCACCAATGTCTGAGCCACAGCCTGCAGAACTCATTGTTTAAAGGTTGCTTTGGGACAAATCCAAAGAAATTAGTGGCTTCCAGCTGGGCCACCCCTGTTGGATTGGCCATTGACTGCTGGTGTTAGTGGATACCAGGGACAATCTGCTATGCAGAGCTTTATGACCAGATTTCTCCTGTACCTCAAAAGGCACAGTGTACAGCAACACCACCAAACCACAGAAAACTCCACAGGGCTAAAATAGATCTATCTAAATGCCTCTGCTAACCTCCCAGTTTCAGTGTAAGGAGCTGTGCTCCCTCCTCCACTGCCCAAGGCTGCGTTTCCTGCCTGCAGTGGGAGCTGCAAATGCAGACCGGGAAAATCCATGTTACCCCAACAGCAATTTCCACACATTAAAGCTCTCCCCAGCCCTGCTCCTTGAAGGACATTCAGACATACTTGCTGCCAACAGCTCACTGACTCTCATATGCTCACAGTGAGGAGGTACAAGAACTGCTGTATCCAAGGTTAGCTCTAGCAGCAAGAAGGTGGGAGAAGCAAGTTCTCAGCACAAGTCTGTGAGAAGAGAGATGCCTTAGATACCCTTCTCAGCTAAAATCCAAGACTAGTTTTTTCTAATTCCTTCATTTAACTTCCTGATTGCCCAATCAGAAAGCTGGGCTGCACCAAGCACAAGTGAAATGCCTTGGAGACACCTGGCTGCTGCTTCCCCAGTCATGTTTTCATTCCACACACTGCTGTCCTCCTGCCCACCACAAAACCCAAAGCCAAACAGCAATTCCTGCTCTGGTCACTGCCCTCAAGCAACTCCAGCTCCAGTACTGTATTTCCAGCCAGCTGCGTGGGTAGAGCCCTCTGGGGCTGGAGTAGCTCCCAGCAGGCAACCACACTGCATCCGGGGGGTTGTCAGCTGCATCCCTTCCTACTCCCTTGTTTTCCCAGCTCCTTCAGCTAACTCCAGCTGAGCCACACAGCCTGCTGGGCAAAAGTCCTGGGGCCTCACCCTGCCCTCCTTCCTGGGAAAAGAGCAGATCCTCCTCTGTGGTTGGTGGATGCACCACCCCAGCCTCTCCATGCTTCCCCCTCCTTCTCAAGCATACTCCCTGCCCTCCTTTCCTTTCACATCCTGAAATTCCAGCTACAGCAATTCTCACATTGCATCAACTACCGAACAGCAACATCCAGGGTCTTGAGGATGACCTGCATCTCTCTAGAACAGCCAGGCTGGCTTGCTGGCATAGAGGCAACATCCCACGGAAAGATGATGGTGTTTAACTGATTTATAGCTGCCCTAGAGAAAAATCTACAGTGCCAGAAACCCCTCCTCGCAGACTTGTGGGCTGTGCAATCAGTTAACACCAGCATCCAATTCACAGACAGCACTAGGTGCTCCAACTGCAAGCAAACCCCTGGTAATAGCTCTGCCAGCAAGGGAGAGCCTGGTACTGCCCAGGGACCACCCCATCACTCTGCAGCTGAAGGATTTCTGGCTTTTATAAGTTCATATCAGCACCCCAGGCACAGCTGCTTTACAGCTTAGGGGAGATTTCCAAACCAACAGCCAAGAACCATCATCACCTTTGTTTCACTGGAAACCTCAATTCTCCTTGCCTGAGCCTGGATTGCCATGCAACGGGTGTGGGTCTCCCCAGCAGGGAACAGAGCCCAGTTTTCACAGAGCTCCTGTACACTCACAGGGAGCCAAAGGCTCCCACAGCTGTCTGCTCCATCTGTGCACAAGCTTTGGGAACCACAGGAGTTTCTGGATGCCCAACCATTCCAGACCACCAGCCAGCTGCAGTACTTGCACCAGCCACACACTGAACTGCAGATTTTGTAAAGATGAACATACAGCTGGAAACACCTAGTTTTATTATTATTTTTTAAATAAAGCTCAGCAGGACTCTTTGCCTTACTAACAAACATGGGCAGAGGTCTCTCCATTCAGCCACACTGCATGGTGTATGACAAAAGTTAAGCATCCAGGGGTTCCGATCACCATGAAAGCAAAGGATGTACACAACTTACCTTTGGAGGGGGGAGGTCTGGCAGGCTCTTCTGAGGAGGTGACAAATGCAGTCCTGAGTCTCCATTGGTCAAGGAGTTTCTCCGATCCAGCACTGCAAGCCAGAAACACGATTATATTGATGACATGTGGCGTCTCTCAGCAGAGCACTTGCTACCCTGAGCTGAGCTGAAGCAGAGAGGTGCTATTTCAGGAGGAAGCAGAGTGACAATTACAGGCAGGGCCACAGGGCCACCATGTCATTTCAGGCCACAGATAGGGATGTGGCACTAGGAGACCCAGCAAAAGAGCTGACCTCTGGTTTTAGGGCATGTTTTTCCATCTGGAAGGAAAACTGTGAAGGCCAGACCCAACTGCTGAGACTTTGAAGGATCCTGAGAAGCAGCATAGGCTGACACTACACAGTATCCGGAAATTCATGGCACTTTAGTCCTTCCTTGCTCTGATCCTTGCTGCTGTGATCAGACAGGTCTGTGACTGCTCCTCTGCTGCCTTTCACAAAAACTGGGTCTAACACCACCCTGTTCCCAGGGCAAACTGCAAAGGTGGCTGCCTAGCTGAGTGCACAATGGCTTATCAAAGCCAGCCATGAACAGTAATCGCTGCTGAAGGAAGAGCTGCTCTTGCAGCAGCCCAGGCCAAACATATGAAAGGGCATAAGGCAGCAGAACTGCTCCAGGCGCTCTGTATCTGCCTCTGGAAGGTCAGATTTTCCAAGCAGCTGAATGCAGAGTGATTCAGTAGCTGGAGGGTACACTGAAGGCTCAAAAAACTTGTGTTCAGTCCCTCTTACCCCACCATGGAACTCAAACAAGTGCCCAAATCCCACGCCCTTCAAGATAGTGGAACAAGTAGAGCAAGGAACAAATGGCTGAAAAATGAAGGACTTTGAAGGCATTAACTTCTGCAGAGGGAAAAGTTCCCTTCAACAGTGTTTGTCCTGAAATACCTTGGAGAAACAAGGCTAAGATATCCATCTATTGCAAGTCCAGGAAATTAAGTAAGGGAATTAAGTCCAAAATCTGTAGTAAGCTGACGCTACAGTTCCCCAGTCACGTGCTGATGCTCCAGCCACATTCCTTGGGCACACACAGAAACCATCAAGGCATCACACAGGGCCCAGCAATGGTCAGCACTGTGCTCAGAAGATGCAAGAAGGAACTTTGCTGCGTATTTCTGAGCTTTAAAAATAGAAGTTGGAAACCACATTACTCTGTTCACGTCTAGGGCTCAGAAGCCACAACGACAGCTCTGCCCTGCCAGGCTGCAGCCTGCAGCTCCTGGCCTGATGGCACAAAAGTCTGAAACACATCTCTTGTGACAGGTTTCTCCCTTTGATGCTGGTTCCCTGGTCAACAGCACTGGCTAATTTAGGTAAGTCACAAGGACACACAGATCCATGGATGAACAGACACCATCTCCAAGCATCTGTTTGCACCCCACAAGCAGGGATGCTGGATGTCTTGTAACATTCAGAGTAAAGCAGCTGAGCCTGTGGCAACAACTGATCATGGGGAGCTCCTCCTACCAAAATACCCCATGACTATACTACCAGTCAGACCTACATGCTACTGTTGGATGTTGTTGGCCTTTTCTGTAAAGGACCACTCTCAGGGCTGACACCTTCCATTAACAGCAGCCAGTGAGGCCATTGCCACTTTGGGAAGCACCAACAACAAGGTTAAGATTTCCTAAAGCCACAGTGCTACCAGAGCACACTTGAGCACAGCTACTGTTGTGAAGAAACTCTGCAGGGCTCGAGAGGTCCTGTTGGCCTCAGCCACCAAAGTGTGGCCCCCACATCCCATCACAGGCCTTTGGTGTGCAGACTGGCAATAGATAAAAGGGGTAAAGGGAGCTGCATAATCACTGGGAAATCCATATCACACCCCTATCACCAGCCGGCACTGGGGCCCCCCTCTATCTGCTAAACCTGAACGTGAAGGCATAGACCTCTCCATCCAGGCACAGAGGCAGGATCAGGGAGTTCACCCAGTTGCAGCTGTGGCTAAGATCCCACACGTGTCTTACTGAATTCAGCATTTCCAAATAACTCAGAAGTTTTACTTGGAATAGGGAGGTTGTTGAAAACAGAGAAAGAGAGAAGTGCCAGATCCCACAGGGAGTGACCAAGTAGACAGGCTCATGGCTTTGATAGGGAAAAGTCTGAAATAAAAGAACCTAAATGTACAAATAAAGTTTCTGAAATTTGCCCAGTATTTCCGCATGGTGGACCAGTGCAAGCCTTGCTTCATGCACCCAAATGAGAACTTATATAAAGAGATGTTTGTTACTGCTTAGCTGCTGAGAGCTACTGGGAAGCTGTGTGATCCTGTTATAGAACATTACAGCAGCACCCAGAGGGCCCTGTCAGGAGATCATACTGGGGCTGCACTTCTAATCCTGTCTTCAGGGGCATTAGAAGTTAACCTAAATTCGCCTGCAGGTAGTTTGAAGAACAAAACAGAGCAAACAAAGAAAAAACCACACCACAAAGCAACAAAATCAAAACAAACAACGGTGGAAGTGGAGCAATCCCAGCTATTACAGGACAGCAAGCTGCACTGATGTGTCCTCACGTCATACCTTTTGATTGGAAACTCTGGGGTAAAGTCAGCTTCTGGCTAGGTGTGCATTAAGGAGATGTGTGTCACGAATAATCTCATTCCACACAATTATCAAGAACAGCTTTTACAATGAACTTCAAAGAAGAACATTTTTAGACAATTTTGTTCTTTGCCGTATTACAAATTCAAAACCTGGGAAATCTAAATTGGAAATGAACATTTTATCTAGGTTTAATTTCTTGGCTTGTACACTGCAGAACTCTTGCATCCCTGGCATATGAAGGTGCTCTGTCTGTGCAGATGGTGAGGGCACAAGCTGGGCCCAGGAACTCGCCTCAGTGATGACACAGACCCTCTGGGCAAGAGCAGAGCAACACAGAAAAGAAGACACATACTTTTCAAGGTCTCAAAGAGGTGAAGTGACTTATTTTGTGGCCAAAGAAAGCATGAAGGCTTCCTCAAATATTACAGGCACTGGAGCTTCAAGCCTTAGAAGGCAACATTTTTATCCCAAAATAACGACCTCCTAAGTGCTACTTCCAGGAATAACCTAGCAGTGTTGGCAAAGAGCACTATTTCCAAGGGAATGCTATGAAAATGGCAGTCCTTCCACACCATCAACTGCATCAGCTCTCAGAGCTGCCAGAGCACTGGCAAAGCAAGGCTCTAACTGTGTGTGCCTTCATCACCCCATTAGACACAATGCAAACATTAATCTTTAGCTCCCTACCTTTGTCCTGTTTCTCCTGGTCACCCTGCTGCTTATGGACCGTCACTTTGTTCATATAAATATACTCCTCATCGCCACCTGCATCCAAAGGGAAAAGTGAACTCTTTACCCACACGTTGCTTTCACACTGCTAAGTTTTTCCACAAAGACAGATGTAAAAAGTGTCTCTGCTGAGTATATTTGGGGAATGTTGGTTGAGGCAACGTGCAGGAAAAACCCCAAGCAATAATAAAAAGCAGAAAAAATAAGTGCTTTACAGTCAGGAAATTCTGTTAAGTTAAAATTTCTACTTAAACATGAACTTGGCCAAACAGTACATCCTGTGTATCTTACAAAGTGGATTAAATAAACTTAAGATTTAATATGGAAAACAGAAAGGATCAGGAATCTTGGGAATCCTTTGCTTGTAAAGCTGGTCACATAACTATAGTAATTTTACATAAACAATTAGAGGTCACTGCAAAAATAAACTCAGTTTCATTTTCTCCTTCTAATTTTCATGTCTCCCCACCAGCCTCCAGGAAAATGCTGCTTCAAGACCCCGTAGCAATTCCCATGACAGCCCACTGTCCCCCATCCTTGGTTTTCCACGCCTGTACCACTGGACTTGGTGTAGACTCGCAGAAGGTCGGAGAGGAAGCTCTTCTTCACAACTGCATTGCTGCTCAAGTTCTCCTTGTCCAGTATCCTCAGAAAATCTTCAAGTTCTGTGAGCAGCTGCTCGAGAGCTACAACAGAAAGAGACAACTTTTGGCAAAACAGTTGGATTGTGTGTCAAAAGAGGACATACATTAATTCCATGTTTTCCAAGATTCTTTGAAGTTTTCTGCCCAGGAATAATTCATATTTAATTTTCCATCTGGAACCCTAGCTCTATTTTTGAAAAGAAAGTGAGTCCCAAAACCAAAAAGCCTCCAACTTCCCTTAGTCTATTCATACATCAGTGAAATCCCAGTGAAATACCTATTCTTCTTCCGATAGGAGTTTTTCCTCAAGTGGGGAAAACCCAGAGGGATTCTGAGCATTAAGGCTGAGATTACATGAAAGCCACTTGCAAGATCTTGATACATGCATCTTGAGTTCTGGCAAGCATCATTCAGACCTCATTTGGCTTGGGATCTACCAAAGGCCCTGCCTTTTGCTTCCTCTTGCTAAACCTATGGATGCCCTGGGCAACCTGGCCCAATGGAACGTGGCCCTGCTCATAGCAGGGAGGTTGGAACCAGATGATCTCTAAGGTCTCATCCAGTACAAACCAATCTACGATTTTATTATTCGTTCTATGACTGTTTATCTGTCTGCATTGATTTGAAAATGTTTATGTGTGTCTTTCAAAAAGACACACACACATACACACAATACATAAATAATTCCAACCCCCCTACATACATAAATCACAGCTCAGAAACTTCTCAAGCCATCTTGCTTGAGTAGTGGCCTCACAGATCATTGTACCACGTGGAACCAAAGACACAAGACTCAACAGTATCTCATAGAGCCTCTGGAAACCTTGCTGCACCAAGGGCATCCCTGCACTCCCCAAACAAGCAGATCGGGCACAGCACTTCCCAGCGCCAGCAGCTGAGCCAGGCTAATGGGTTTGTTTTCCTCCCAGGGAGGTGCTACACAGCTCTGCCACCAACAAATCACTTCTCTGACAGGGCTCACGCTGAAGCAACAAACGTTTAATTGCTTGCTTTTGTTCACACCAAGGTTTATCGTGCACTAATTAGCAGCAGTGGCAGGAGCCCATTCCAGGGAGGAAATAACAGGGTATTATGTGGAGAGAGGAAGCCCGTGCAGGAATGACAGCGTGTGGGAAAAACATGCCAAACCCAGCCGGTACTGCTCCTCCCCTTTGGAGGCTCCTCTGCTCCATTGCTCCCTGATGCCAAGGATCTGTGGAGTACATGAGCAGTGAACCTTGGGTTGGACACCACTACGCTGCCAGGCAGGCAGTGCCTCCTTAGTGCACCACCAGGGAACGAGACTTATGGATAACTTAACTCGGACAATGCTCCATTCCCTTTACTTACAGCATTTCCATACTATATGATCCCATGGTACCCCTGTTCACACCAAGCAACTAGAAAAGTGTTAATATTTTGGTTTCATAATACAAAACATCTGCGCATCTCTAGTGCAAAGAGCTACCACCTCCAAGGTCACAAAGAACATTTGTTTAAGGGCAGGAGAAAGTTATCACCTTCTTACTCCTCCATCTTTAGCCACCAGGCAACCCTTCCTTGGGTGAATACATCTTAGAAAATTGATAAATAAAGCGTAAATTGTACTGTAAACGTTTATGTTGCTAGGCAGTAATTGAAAAAGCTTGCTACTGCTCTCAAAGTATATTAATCTTGACTAGCTTAACTGTAAAGCAGCCTAATGACTCCAGATCAATCAATAACGGCTCCAGAAGAACCAACCAGCTGGTAGTTATTCACACTCTGTTTTATACCCTCTACACCACAATAATTCTCTTCTGGTCTGATTTAGGACCAGCAGGGAATGGAAAACACCTGCATCATGCAGTGTTAACTTGAATGGTTTTGCTAACTGCTGCTTTGCCCAGAGAAAACAAGAATCACTTCAAGAAACAGCAGCTTTTTCCATAAACTGTGAAGAAATGGGTAGTATTTGCTGACAACAATATTGGGTGCCACTGATACCGTTAAGCAATAAACTGTGAGCATTTGGTGCCAGACCTACTCATAACTGGCTTCTCTCAAGCTTCAGGGACCCTGTTCCTTCTCAGTTTAAGAAAACCCCACTAGGGTACATCACAGCCTTGCTATACTCCTTTGCTTCAGTGGCCCACTTCAGAAAATTTAAATTGAGGTCAGTTCCTGCTGGCCAGGCCATTTATGTGGCAGGGTGATGCCAGAAGAAATAACACAAAACACCTAACCTGAATTTGAAGCTTCTGAAACAGGTCAGCTGTTCACGTGGATGTCATGACAGTGGGTTTGCAAGGAAGGGGGTATAATTCCCATTCCCTCCTCCACCCCCACAACTGCAGAAAATGACTTTATTCTTCTCCCAGGCATCCACAGCTAGCACACACACAGGGTTGAGCTCTCATGAATAGCACAGCCCATACAGTAGGTTACATTTTCCAGCCCACCAAAGCTGAACTCAGGCTTGTAGTGACTCAAAGCAGCTCATTTAGGATGTGATCCTGGGGCCACAGAGGTCAGTGGAAAGACTCTGTCAGACTTCAATGGATTCAGAGTTCAGGGACTCAAGACAGATTAATTTTGCTCTTCTCCAACAAGAAGCAGTTTATAAAGAATCTGCTTCTATGAAAGCATCTCACTGATCTCAGCTGAAAATTCCCAACCAAATCTGATACCTGCAAAAATAAACTGCCACGGACCATTCATTCTATCAGAGGGAGAACAAGCTAATACTTATCAGAGACTGATGAATGTGGTAAATAAGAAGAATTAATACAATGAGGGTCTGTAAGATCCTCTGTGCAAGCAAGTATCACAGCAGGTGACTGGACTAAAGCAACAGGTCAATAGGACTAAAAACAATTGAGAGCCCTTGTCTATTAAACCATCTCAGGATTTTGAATGCTGGAAGTCACTGACTGATCTCAGCTAAAGACTCATCCTGCTGTGGTGATGATGTATGGAGCGTGCTCATGGTAAAACCAGGCTGGTGGTTATCCAAAGCAGCCCAAAACAAATGGTTCTCCATTCAAGCTGCCCTGTTTTGCTCTCCTTACCTTGGCAGTTTAGAAATGAGAACACATAAAGAGGTAATCTCTGTAGCTAGTCTTGCTCTGCAGGGCAATAGTTACAGATGTGAGGAACATACTTGGAAAATCAAGTGACTGAGCAGCAGGACGGGAGATCAGAAGACAGAAGCCCAAGACACAAGGCAGTGCAATTCTCAGAGATGCTTTTGTGACACTTTTTTCCACAGCTACATTGCTCTTCTCAACTCTCATAGCACTTCTTTGTTACTCAAGTAATCTTTCTGGCACCATCTCAAATAAATACCTCCATAGTACTTGAAAAAATTCATCCTGTTTCATGGAAAACTTACTTCTAAGGTTAAGATTGTCAGAAGAATTAAGAGGTTTGGCCAAGATTACTGTGAATACCTCTACTGAGTCCAGCACTCTCAAGCCCCAGGATATGACCTACTCCAATTCCTTACAAAGCATGGCCACAGATCTGGGGTACCATTAGAAATCACAGCACAGCTCTTGCCATGTTCTTCTCCATGGCAACAGGCATCACCAACTGTGTAAAACCCGTAAGGATTTCACAACACATGATGGAGAGAGGTGTACAAGCACCATAGTCAATGGAAAACCTAATTGATTTGCATCTCCAGTGAGTGGATGATCGCCACTGAAAGGACTGTATTTTAAAGTGTATAGAAATATCATCTTTACTGATGTAATAAGGATTTATAGGGGTGGGGGTTGCAATCAGAACTAGCAGCTCCTTCCTCTTGCAGGCACTTAACTGGATGATAAGATATGTTCTATCTCCTTTTACTCCAAGAAAATCCAACCCTTTTTACAGGAACTCCCGGGCTGCATCTGACTACCGCAGGTTCTCCTGCTTTGAAGGCTGCAACTTTGGTCACAGCAATAAGCAAAGAAATGCTTTAAACATGACTAATCTGTTTCAACAGTAATTCAGTGGCAGCGGGACAGCACTGAAAAGGGCTTCTTTTGGCAGTAATCTGCCTTTCTTTGCAGACAGAAAAGTCTCTTGCATTGCAGCAGTGTCTATCCTAGTTCATGAGAAGCTGGAGCCAAAAAATGAAGCAGCTTGCAAAGCCCTCATTGAGGAAGCACATTCCTTGCAAAAGAGCTGCCAATTTTGCCTGACACCAAGGTCACTGAAAGGTAAATGACCATTAAACTAGATTATAAAAGCCATTCCTACCAATAACCACTGATCTCTGTCATTGTGCTACAATAACAACCTATGTCTACATCTAATTAATTCATTCTTTGCCTTATGAGGAAATGGAAAGACAGGCTCAGAATGAACTTTCATTCAAGTGTTTTACTAACCACTGGGCAGGATTATGTTAGGCCATTTAATCTAAATTCAATTACCTACTTTATCAAGGTAGAGGGGCCCAGCCACCGGACAATGAACTGTAATAAGATACATAGTAAGAGACAAACTCTTTCCTCTGCTGAGATGAGAGGTGAAAGATAAGGAGAATCATTTGCTAACAGGAAACTAAGGCATATTGAGATTAAGCGATTTGTTCAAGGATACAGGTATATTCTTCAGCAGATCAGGAATACAACCTAACTTTCCTATATCCCAGCCTGCAGATCTTTCTCCCAGTGCCACTCTCCTTGGATCCCAAAGTGCTGAGAGATATCCCACACTCCTGCCCAATGCAGGGCCTGGGTTTGGTACTTTGGGTTTCACCCTTCCTTCCTAGAAGGGGCTGGACTAAACTGTTGGCAAACAGCTCAATTCAGGCACCAGGTAAATACCTGCAGCCTGTGGTGTGCCAAGATTTTTGCTTCAAAAACTTCGGAAACTCCCGAGACAGTAAAACTGGTGGTGATCCAGGAAAGCCTCAGCCCACAGGAGCAGAGGGGCTCCCGAGGGGTATCTGGAGGTACCTGCTCATGGCCAGCCTCCTCAGACTGCCTCCACCATGCAGTCCCTCCCACGGCAGCCTTCCAGCCCCCATTTCCTGCTGACCAGCCCCGGCTGGCAGCACTGGGATTCCCCGGGGGCTGCTTTGGCAGAAAGCAGTTCCTTTCTAGCCCTGGTTTCTTTTTTTCCTTCGCTGCATAAAATGAATAGGGCAGCTGAGGAGCGTGCAGAGAGGACAGGCAGGGACAGAAGCAGCATTCAGGGCGCTGAATAGCAAGTGCTGTCAGAAGAGCAGGAGGACCCAGCCCAGGCCTCCTTGGCTTATCTGGAGTCTTACAGTAACAGTTGGTCTTTGCAAGAGGGAAAAGTCGCCCACGGTTACAGTTAGAGAAGGCCATTCTCCCCAGCTGTGAGGAAAGGCAGATGTATGGATGGTGACAGCTGTAACAACAGCTGGATGACCCCTACAGCGGGCCACCTTCCAAAACAGCAAAGTAGATCCTTCCTCAGACAACACAACCCTCCTCCATCCTGCCGTTTTCAGGGTCTTGCAGAGAAAGGAGCACTGAGGAAAAGGGTACAGCAATGCTTTGACCCTTCTGCAGTGGTTATAGCTCCTTTGCCCTGCTCTGGACGTCACAGGCTTTGTTGCACACAGCCAGTGGAATGCAAGGAAGCACAGGTGGCAAACACTTCATCCAAATACAGCAATGAGAAGAAGCAACATCTCTGTTGAACTCCAGAAATCTGCTCCACTGAAAAGCATCCCCATCACACTGAAACCGCACTAGCATTCACCCAGGGTGACAAGCAGAATAAAGCAGATGAGTGTGGACTATGGTTTACCACCCTGGTTTTGATCATCAGAAACAATGCTTTACTTCCCACACTTGTGCCTTCCATCTTCTAGCTTTTCATGGGAAGAGAATAAAAGGTCCAGTCCACTTTAGTCCAATTGAAACTCCTCTGTTTTTTTCCCCCACTGAAACATAATTACGAATATATAAATATTTGTAGAAAAGAGAAATCTCCCCACAGCAAAATGACAAGTGCTGTGTTTATTGAAGGAAAACCCACAAAAACCCCTTCCAAGCTTCTGGTAAACAATGAACTTTCTCATTGGGGAATCACTGCTAGATGAAACAAAAGGCAAAAGTCAGAATCCCAAGACAAGCTAAAATCCCTCAAAATGAAAAAGCTGTAAAACTGGAGAACTCCTATCAGAGTTTTCCTAATAAGCCAGGCAAGTGTCAGACAGTTAAAACCACTGTCACAAAGCTGTCTGATTTTCAGACACAATGAGTGCTCACAGGGAAAAAAGAAAGAAAAAAGAAACCCACTCAGACTGCTTCTATTGATGTACCTAAAATCCAGTACCGCCTGGATTCACACTCACGTCAGGAGCATTTAGGCTCGTCTTTGTTGCAAAGGATGATTCATGGAAGGAGAGAGGCAAACAATGTGTTTCGTTGGTCGTGGGCTGTGAACTGCATAGATGAACCCAAGGAGCTCTGCGTGGGCTGCTCTGGAAGTTTGAACAAGACTTGTATTGAGAAGTGGCAGCTCTAACCCAGGAACTCTGAACTTTAACAAAACGGCAGCAGAAAATGCACACAAAGCTTTTTTCAGTTAGCTTAGCAAACAACAGACTCCTCTTCCCTCCACTGGAAGGTGGGAAACAGCATCCAAGAAAAATTAACAAATAAAAAGAAGGAAAACATGAAAATTACTGTGTCATAAGGAGTTTTTACTGAACACTCTTGTAGTTTAGTGCCATATAACTTTATTATATCATAGAAAGGTTTGGATTGGAAGGGACCTTAAAGATCATCTAGTATGCAACGGAGAGTTCACATGAAACTTCAATAGAGTGATGTTTTTCAAAGGGTCTCAGCCTTTCCAGGACAGAGCAACTGGTGAGTCACTTGAGGTCTCACACTGCCAAACAAATTTTTGGATGACATCTGAGAGAAGCTGCCACCTCTTCTCATTAGAGCATGACATATTAGCTAGTGGGCTGCCCACCAAGCTCAGAAGATCCCCAAAGCTTTACTAGGCTCAAACAGCAGGTCTGTGCTCATGTGCTCATGTAGCATCAGCAAATGGGAACATATCACAGAGTGCCATGGGAAACTGTGCTGGGACCTGGGGTGGATCAGACTGTCACCCTGAGAAGCACCACATCCTCAGCGTGTGGAGGACCAGGTCACATACCACTTGTGTAACACACTAACTCCTGCTGGGACAGAACTGAGCTAGGAAAACACCAGGGAGGCAACTAAAGAAACACCAGTGCAGTAGTTGACAGGGTAAATAATGATCAATCCTAATAAAGATATCCATCAACTAAAAAACTTTGGACCAAGTCAGGCAGGGGAATATGTTGAAGACAACACTCCTTCTAAGCTAAATATCCTCAAAAGCAGGGGCCTCCCAACAATTTGTACAAAGCAGAAACCATATTTGTTGCCAAGCTCCTGAGTTGAATCCTACAATGGCGTGACAGAGAGAGGCATGATTTCCTCTGAAGCTTCCACCATTGATTCCCTTCTGTCCCCACAGTCTTTTCTGCTGTTTTTTCCCCTAACTCCTTCAGTTTTGAGCTAAGATTGGTGGCTGGTTGGTTGGGGGTTTTTCTGCCTTGTTAGTGTTGCTCTCCTCTCCATCACTCCGTGTGGTTGACTTCACTGGGGTAATGGTGACCACCTGACCCGCAACTTAAAATACATCCACTGTTTGCTATCTAAGGTAATGCACAGCTATGCCCAGGAAGGGGCTACTAAGAGGTGTCTAATCAGATAGAACAGCTGCTTTCAAGAAAAAGCAACATGTAAAAAACTCAAATACATGACGTGAACACACAGGGCTCTACTGCTGGAACGCAGCACAAGAAGGAATCCCAGAGCCATCAGCTCAGCACAGACTTGTTCTCCTCTGCCCTAATGCAGTCTTTGCTTCCTGAATGGGGCAATATGTGCTCCCTGGACCTCAGCTCAGGTTTTTTGTAGGCAAAATGCTGTGGCAGACTTCACATCATCCTTGTGCATCACTCTGCATGGCTGCATCTAGAGGAAAGCACACTTCCACCCCTGTCCATGATGCAGAACAGCAGCAGAATAGGAGGTACACAACTGCCCCAATGTCTGCTGAGCCCACAGCTACAGGACACCTCTTTCCCATGCAAAAAAGAGGAAGCCTGGGATACCACATTCCCAAAACAGAGACTGAGAAAATGCAAAGTTCTAATGAGATTAACTACCCCCATGATGGTGAACGACAGCCCTGGAATGACACCCCGCAGTTTGTATCATTTCAACACAAATAAGGGAGTTTAACCGCCAAAAATATTTTGAGATGGATTTCTCTCTCACAGGCAAGACACAAATTAAAGGAAGCTGCCAGATACACATAGGGTCGTGTTGTTTTATCTGAGAGGACAAGCACACACATACACATGCACACACCCTCCTAAGGCCTCATATCAAAGCATTTTCCCACCATTCTCTGTTGATTTAATGGCATCATTTCTCCAATGAACAATAGGAACAGAACAGAAGGGGAAAGCAATTATGTTTGAGAAAGCAAAAGCAAGAGCTCTGGGGTCAGAAAGACAGACACACAGCCCTGGAGCCCCCACTCTTTTCCTTGCAGTTTCCTCTGCAGCAAGAGCTCTTCGAGACATGCTGCCCACAATAGCCAGGGCTGTGCCTTCAGCTGAAAAGCAGAATGACCACACAAGGCTATTGCATGAGTGCAGGGGAAGAACAGGTTTTAAAAGTATCTTGAGTGTATCAGGGTAGACTGGCAGAGCCTACAGCAGTATCATCACTGAATGCTAGATTTCTTTCTTAATAATCTTGCTCAATCCCTTGTCCAAACATTGCATGCTGTCCTTATCCATTCTCTTCAAGGTAATCTGGAAGCCTAAACACCAGGAGGGAGTATCATCCAGCTAAGGTGCTGAGCAGTGTTGATGCAGCAATGTGCAAATTAGGCATTTTTTTGCCCTGGAAACTCAGTCTATAATGATAAGCAGAGAAATTTGCTAAAAAATCCACAAATAATCCCCTCCCCAAATTCCCCAATCCACAGACATCGCCAAGGACAAAATCTCACACTCCTTCCTAACAAGATTCAAAGTCAACCAGCCTTTACTAAATTTCAGTTTAGGGTTAAGAAGTGTGGAAAGGTAAGGTTTAGGAATATTACAAAGAGGTCAGATTACAAACTCTCTCCTGCCATGAGTCACCAGTGCTCAGTGAGAACCTCCCAGTGGGGCTCCAACATCTGCCACCAAAGGAGGCCACAGCTCCCACCCACCTCCCACATGCAAGGGAAAGGCACAGCTGCCAGATGACCTGAAGACAGTCCCTATTTAAGAAATGCCACCTTTATTCCTCTCACACACCTCCAACATGACACTTCACTGAAGTCAGGGTGGCAGAGCAACCTCCCAGGAGCAGGCAGCTCCCTTGTTTGCTATGGATTACCAAGGCACCTGGGCACGAGGAGATACAAAGTGAGCTTCAGTTTGTCTCCCTACAGATCCAGGCCCCACATGGTGTGATGATCATAGTCATGGAGCATGGATCAGAGAAGCCATGGACAATTACCCACTGAGACAAACAACTTCTGCAGTGACCTACCTAACAGGCAGCTCCTGGTTTGACCCATGGTGAGAGACCTGTTCCACTTCATGGGAGAATCTCTTACAAGGTAACAGCGACACAAGAACCCAAAATGCTGCCAAGACTGACAAATAAACCTTGATTTACCATTAGGGTCACAGGATATGCCTCCATCTGCACCCTGAGCTTGAGCTCATCTCCAAGCAGCAGCAAGTCAGAGGCACGGAGGTAAAGAGAAGGCTCAGGACAAGGCAATCACATGGCACCTCTGCTGCCCTCTTGAGCAGGGCCCGGCAGGAGCCCCCAGCAGGAGTCCTGGGGGGCTGAGGCAGTGGAAAACCAGGACAAAGACCAGCGTTTCTTTTTTTCCATGTGAACTGGAAAACTTCTCCCTTTCTATCCTGACTGTGAGGCATGGGAAATGAAAGACAGCTCTCAAACCAGCAAAACAACCATTTACCAGATAAAAAAGATTTTCTTACTTTGTCTGTCTTGCACTTTGTTTACATGAATAAGAGCCAGTTATCCAGACTGGGAACAATACACTGAATTAAACCTCTAAAACCCATTACATAAATATGCCAGAGGTATCACTAATCCTTACACAGATTTAAAAGTTAGATCATTATTTTCATTTACCATTTCAGCAGAAAATGTGCAACAGGAAACTGCTGATGAATGAGTTCAAGCCTTTCCAGCTTCCTTGGAACTTTTCTAAACATACTTTTGACTTGTTCATCTCCCTCTTAGAAGACTTTGGAAGCATCCTTGCAGCTTGGCTATAACTTGCCCAGCTTGGCATTTCTCTTTTCTCAGCATGACATGCTAATAAACACTTAGTCATCCTTGTACCCGAGGATCTCTTCCTGCGCCTCTCCCTCACGGAGCAGTGGTTTGGGAGCAGCAGCTCGTGTCTGGCTCCCTGTGGTTAGGGCAGGCCACACCATCCTCACCCAAAACCGCATTGTTGTGTTTTCCATTCAGAAGAGCAACATAACATAGTCTGGCATTGGCACTAATGAATTAGCAACTTTTAATGAAAGTAATAACTTGAGGGAACATTCTTATGTACTTACTGCTAAGTGCAGCCTGGCTAGTCCACCACTCTGCCTCCAGTGCTGGAAGCAATTCCATCAAGGACACGATTAGTATCTTGCGTGCAGGAACTGCCCTCGAGATAGTTTTTTAATACTCGGATGCACAAAGAGATGCATATCCTCACCACTGCGAGCCAGCTGGTTAGGAACAGCCAGCCCAGCAGCCTCCCCAGTGCACAGAAAACTGCTGGCCATTCAACTTGCTGATGGCCCAGAGAAAAAGAGGAGGCAGAGATGTTGCTTTGCCTACCTGTTAAGGGAGAGGTTCATTTTGGGCATCACTTAAGAGGCATCAGAGGCTGCCACTGGAAACCTCTACTCAACCTTTGGACTCCCCTTCCACCAATTCTCAGCTTAAGCCTCAGCCTCAGCCTCAGAGGCAAAACCAAGGAGCACAAAGTCACGGAGCCTTTCAGTCTGCTTGGGTTAGGAAAAAAACGAGGATTGCTTCTGCTGTGGTTTGTTGCCATTTCATTTGTTTCTTATCTGCTTGCCCAGCCTTTCTAAGAAGCAGACAGGCAGGTGAAGGAAAGACAAATGACTAGGAAAACACTCCCCAGTTTTAGGACTAGGCATATTTTGTTGCAGAAGTCACTGAAAACCATAAAAAATGTGTGTGTTTTTGAGATAAAGTAACAATAATATTGATTTCCCTCATTTGTTTCAGGAAAAGAAAACAGACCAAAAAAAAAAAAAAAGGATGGTGGGGCAGGAGGAGGCTAAATTCCCCAAGGATGGGACAGTTGCCTTCTCACCCTCATTTCTGAGGTGGGCAGGTTGAGTTAGATTCCTCCCCTAACTGAAGGGATTTGAATTCATCTACTTTGGAGGCTGCTTCATCCACTCATGTTGCTACAGAGGGAAAGGAGCACAAGCTCTCCCACCCAGTGTGTCCTACCTGAAACAGCAACTGGAATGTAACTGCCACGTGTCTCTTCCTGCTCCACTGAAAAGCTTCTACATATTGTAGTGCCCAGTTCATCACTTGACTTTGGTTATAAAGAAAACCAAACATAATCTTTTGTTTGCCCCTAAAACAAGGTTTCTTTCAGACAGTCATCCCAGAACAGTGATTTCTCTCACACTGACACTAACAGGAGTTTGCTGCCTCCCCACACTTGCCTGGTTGAAAAATTAACCAAGGGGAAAAAGCACTTGGCCTGGCAGCCAGATGGAAAGTGTAGGGACCAGAAATTAGCTCCATCTCAGCCCTTCAGCAGGGACAGCTGTTACAGCTGCCTGGGTAAGCTGCTGAGCAGGTCACACACTGCACTAAATGCAGAGCAAAAACCACAGGCACAAGAGCTGCCAAGATCTCAAAGCTTGTTCAAGCCATCAAACAACTTGATGGCATTCAAAAAATCTACAGTCTAAATTTCCTCTCCATTTTGAATAACATCATGTTTGAGATTTCCCTGTGGGACATGCCCACTTATACTTCTACAAATTCCTCCTCCTGAGAGGCAAGGACAGTGCAGGAGACTATTTCAGAGACCTATATAAGAAATTGGACCTACAAGAACCTCTCAGCAACAAAACAATACATTGCACTTTCCCTACCCACGGTTATCCATCCTAATCCAGAGTTCTTTGGAGGCAATACTGCAGCATGTTTTACCTACATCCTCTACATGCCTGCCTCAGGGTATCCCTTCAAAAGGGCATTTAAGGCTGAGTGTTGGATGGTATAAAGCAGCAGAAGATCCCTGATGAAAGCCAAGACACCTCAGTGAGGACCAACAAGCTCAGCCCCAGCGAGGTGCAGGCAGATGTTGTGGGGGGTAAAAGAAGAGTGGAAGGGAAGATCAGTCAAGAAACATACACATGTCAGCTTATGCCCCTCAATGCTGCAGCATCTCCACCTTGCCCTGAGCCAGCCAGTGTCCTCATACAAGGCAGCACCATGCAGAGACCATGCTCAGGTGCTAGAAACAGGATCTTGGGATAGCACAGTGCTCACAAGCTCTGCCTCTCTGCTATAAGGATCTCCATCAAACTGCACATTCAGCTTTTGCAATGCTTGATAAATCTGTCCTGCAAACCTGGGAAAGGCTACTAAGGCAGTTAAAACTTTAGAAATATTTCAGAATTGCACTTTCTTCAATATCTGCCCTTCATCACAGGCAGCCCTTTAGGTCAAAGCACATGACTTCAGCCATGGGGCTGATAATCTAAGCTTCAGCAAAGACACCCACCCAGCACTCCCTGATGCTCAGACTCTGCTTTCACCAAGACATGTTTTTCCCTTAACAAACCTCACTGCATCCAGACCTCTGCTTCCCACCTCAGCCACTTTTCAAATTTTCTGCCCTATTTGAGGTGCCTGCGGGAACTTGCTCTCCTGGCTGACACAAGGCATGCTACATTTTCTCGCATGAGTCAGCAGGCAGCAACAGGAGAGCTGTTCTTTGTACTTGAAAAAGAATTAAGTGATTTTGAAGCAGGGAAATGTTTTGGACTAGTTAGCTGACCGACAGTGCAAGCGCTTCAGAAGAGGCTGCATTATGAGAAGCAAACTTCAAAAGGAGAAGTGACAAGGCCTGAGTGTTTGTGGTGCCTGAGGAAGTAATTAGAATTTAAAAGGGACATAGATTGGACAAGTACACTAGGCTAAGAAAGATGAACTGCTGCCAAAAAACTTTCTTTAGCTTTCCCAGCTCTCTCTAGCCTGTATTAGAAATGCAGTTTCATGAATATCTGTCGCAAAACATTTTTACAGAAAACTCATGCAGTTGTTGAAAACATGAGAAAGATGCCACCGTTAAAAACGAGATGCCTCCTGCTCCTGTTTCTCTTTTCAGCTTATTAATAGGTGTCTTGCTTTCATCATTCCCAAAGAGGAGAGGGTTTCTGCAAACCCCTCAAAGATAAGACATTTCTTAGAGGACAGGTTTTGTATATAGGACAGTTTATCTTCCTTTCATCACAGGGTTTGGGGGTTCTTCTTGAAGCAAAGGCTTCAAAGGCTTCCAGGGTTGGTGAGCCCTGATGTTTGCTCGGCTGGTAAGTAACCTGCCAGGTCAAGAGCACTGCTCCAGCACGAGAGGTGTGATGTTAGAGATCAAACTGCATGCAAAACTCAGGGGTTTCCAGGCACCCAGGATTATTGCTTAACTTCTGCTGCTTTTAGATCTGTGCTGTGGAAGCTTTGAACTGGTGATGCAAACAAATGTGAGGCTGCAACAGCAAAACTGCAGCTGAAAGAAGCAGCAATATCTGTTCTGGTTTTCCTCAACAAGCTGAAGTGGCTTACCACAAAGTCAACATCTAACCTCTTCCACCAGGAGGTCTCAGCACTTTTAGGAAAGCAAAGGCCAAAGCTAGAGGTCTGCAATAAAATCCAAGGGTGGAAGAAGTGCAACTTTGGAGTAAAGCCAAAGTTGGTGTTCCACCAAGGCCGTTTCTTCCGAACATCTGTTCTCTACCTGAAGGTGTTAATGCCCATTTCTTGAACCTTTTCCCTACAGTAGAGACTCAACAGTTCATATTCAGACAGTGACAGAGACAACTAAAATGAGTCAACAGCAAACAGGGCTCATGTTGTCTCCCCAGGTGCAGGTGAGATATGGTGAGTCAGGCTGGAGGAATGAGCTCTGGCAGCAGCACCTGGCACAGCCAGTCCCTCCCTCCCACCCTGCTCCAGCTCGGTGGGTCACTGCAGTTAAGGCTCTCAAGTTGCTTATCTGTCAAGTGTGCAAGAAAAAAATTTGCTGGAAGTTTGGCAAGCTTAAACAGGCTTCCAGTAACTCCCTGAGGAAGCTCACAGGATGTCATAACACAAAGTATTTACTGAAAATTGTCTCGGCATTTAAATGTTCCTTATGGATTTAGTTCAAGCTGTGTTGGATCCCATCTGCTTCAAGCTTACAGATCCAACCATAATCTCAAAGGAATGAAAGTTTTCACCCTATGCCACTTATGCCCACAAATCTCATGAGAGCTCTCTTTCACATGCTCCTGACTCAGTTTTGAGGGAAACAGAACAATCTTTGTACAAACGCAGCTACTCCTGAACGAGGACTCAACACAAGAAGGTATACAAAGGGTGCCACGTTTCAGGACATAGTGGCAGACTGGCAAAGGCATGTTGCTATGAAGAGAAGATACCACTTCACAGTTTGATCCAGGAGGTATCAGTGGTACCATCAGCCTGACCCATAGGCAAACAGCCATCTGGGTGTTTGGGCCATGAATCAAAGGCAATTGGACATTCTGCTCCTCATGCTCACCACCTCTGTAGTCAGTGCCTGGAACCTGGTGTTTCCTAAAGGTGCCAGCTCAGCGGGCTGAGCAGGTCTACCTGGACTTTTGGATTGGCACTGGAAGTTGGAAGGTTGTGTTTAGAATAAATTGGTTTACATATAAAAGGAACATTCCTTTGAGAGCACAGAAATGCTTGGAGGACACATAAGTAGCACTGTATTGCTGTGCAACCACCACAGAAATCTTTTGGAGCTGCATCTTCATCTCATATAGGTCTATGCAGCCTCACTGAAGCCTATCAAAACATTTTAATTTAAGCACAGAGAATGATGGTCTTTCATGAGGAAACTCCAGGTTTATGCAGGCACAAACAGTGCAGAAGTTTCCCAATTCACATTAGATGCAGATGTCCAGCTCTGGGGATTCCAAAACACCAGAGAAAAACCAAGATGAAAGTGAAACAAATGCAAACTGTACTTTACTGAAATGGGAAACCACAAACCACTCCATGTTCAATGGGAAGCCCAAACTTTGGGGGTTTGTTTGTTTGTTTGTTTGTTTTGAAGAATTAAAAGAAAAAAAAAGACAAAATCCACCACCTTTCAACAGACAATAACCCCACATGGCTAGTGGAACTCTCCTCTAGGACGGGAGGGGCTGAGGACCAAAACCAAGCTCAGATTGTGCAGCATCACCGGCAACTCTTCCACCTACTTACACCAGTTCCTCTGGAGCTGCTCTCTCCCATTTTCTCTCATTTAAGCCATTCCCCTACATATACATATACTGCTACTGTTCCTTGGGGTAGGAGCCCTTGCAATACAAAGGCACTGACCCCTGAAGCTCAGAGGCCTGGGGTTCTGGGTTTCCCAGTCAGTACCATCACCACAAAGGTTGTTTATGCTCAGAAATACCAGCCAGAGCCTGAGGAACTTGCATGAAAAATATTTCTATGCAGCTTCTCATAGAAAAAAATTTTAAAACCCAGCAAGCTCCTCATGGGTCAGGATGCAGAAAAACCTTCTACTTGCTGTAAGTGTGAGAGGATACCAGGATCAGACTTTTTCATGCCAGTAGAGGTCCCCTGGGCCAGATTCATTGCTCCAACGTCTCCATCCCAGAGGGGTGCTACAGAGCCCTTACAATTCCTGTTAACTGCACTAGCAGACTAAGTTTATAGCCCTTCTGCATTAGCCCAAAAGCCCAAAGCAGCTGGGAATTACCAACAGAATTGGCCTATGAACTCCAGCTGCATTAGTGGTAATCTCTTACTCTCACAGTGTCAGGAGAAGCACAGCATTTTTTTAATTAATCTCCTGTAGAAGTTGTGTTCTTTCCTCCAAGTAGAGGGGTCAGCACTGCATGCCAGCCTGCATCCTGGTGCAGCATGCAGCATGGAAACCTGCTTAGATGCACAGTCAGTACCCTCAGCCTGAAAGTACAGCTGGGAAAACCCAAAACAGCCTCTTCCTAAATGTCACAGCCCATCTCAGAAATTACAGCCTGCTGCAAAGAAGTACTTCCATGGTGTCCTTTTTCTTACTACATAGGAAAAACCCCAGTGATGTCCTAACCCGCCTGCATTCCTTCTCGTCTCCTGCTGCTGACTGTGGTTCTAGCATGCACATCCAAGCAGGGTGAGACACAGCAGCTTCTGCAAGAGGCTTGTACCGTGCTGGTATTTGCCTTAGGAAACACCCACTGTCACCTTCCAAAGGTCCTGGGGACCAAGGTGTCTGCTCCGACCTTCCCTTCATGCAACTCAGTTCAGTATGAGCTGCTCCTGGTCCGAGTGCTAACAGTCAGACCAGGATCTGGCCTTGAGAAAACAAATAACACTCCAAGCAAGAGTCACAAGGCAACCTTGAACTTCTGTTTGAAAATATTTAGGCAGGATGTCTTGCTGAGCTGGCACATCTGGTTTCCAGAAGGACTTCAGCTGGGAGCTGTGCTGGACTAAAACTTTTCAGGGTGCCCACAAAAAGAGGGAAACAAGGAGCCTAGGAGAGTCATTTAGCAACAGGAGGACTTGGAGCTGGAGCTGAAGAGCCCCAGAGGAGCCACTCCCATGGCTATCCCTGTTCAGAGGGGACTTGGACATAACTTGAAGCAAAGTCCTCTAGTCCCTTCATGGACCAAGTAGAGTAGGAGGTGATGTGAAGACTGTGTTTAATTCATCTATATCCCCTAATCCTTCACTAATAAGCCCATTTTTAGCAATTTGGAAGGGCAGATGTACAAAGCACTAGTGCAACTGGCCTATTGATGGCCTGGTTCAACTAGCATGTGGTTAACTCCATCCCTTCACAGTGCACCCTTGCACTCACAACTCACTCTTAAGCAAGTCTGATGGGATCTGATCCATGTTCAGGCTGAGGGAGGGATGTCTCAGCAGCAAAGCAGGCAGGAGCATGCCTGTGTAGTCAGTTTAAAACCTCCCAAAGCATCCCAACCAGCCAGCAGAGGAGAGGAGCTCCTGAGATGTACACAGTGCTCATTACTAAAATATTTCATCTTCTAATACAGGCAGGAAGCACAATCCAAATTTTCAACAGGACAAAAATAATCTTTTCTTTCCCTTCCTACACCAGGTGTGGCTTAGTAGCAACAACCAGGTGAAAAAAATGGTTTGTACCTGCACCAACACAGCCCTCCCTGTGCACTTCCCACTCAAACAGGCATCCCCTCTACAAAAGGGGAACAGGTGGGTAGGCAGGATGCTTTTTGTTTCTTGTTTATCTAATAAAAAATAGATCATAAATTACAGCTGGTTTCCAGGTCTTCACTATTGTCAAGTAGCACTAACAAAGGCAAGAAGGCAAACTCAGCACATACCCAGGGGACCTGGAAACACCCAGCTATTCCCAAAATAGAAGCAGCTTGGCAAGTCACAGCTGGAGAATGGCTTCACCTCTGCTCCCAGCACTCAGCTCTCCCAGGCAGTGCTGCAAACAGTGGGTCAGGAGGTCCATTCCTCTGACAAAAATACTATGAGAAAAAATGACCGAGTGACAGCACAAGCAGAGTCCCCTGCAGAAGCCACTGGAGCTGCGCTGGGCCCCTTCATCTCCGGGATGTTATTGGGGTTGAGGGACCCCTGGGAACAGGACTGATTCTCATGACATCTCTGCAGAGCACCTGGCATTGCCTTCAGCCCTTACAGGATGCTGCAGCCCCAAGAAATTGTGCTGGGATCCTGGTTGCATCAGGAAGAAGGGAGATGCATAGCAGTGTTCATTGTAAGAAAGAAAAACAAAATCACAAAACCACCCAAAAAAAAAAATCAAAGGCCTGAAATAAGCACAAACTCCAACAGCAATCAACTCATTGCCATAGGAACAGGTTTAGTGTTCAAGGGAGCCAGACAAATGGGTCCTGTAGCCCTGTGTCCTTCTGGTAACCTTGGGAAAATCATCGGCTTTTAATTATAAATCTGGGGAAACATCGGATATTAGTGTTTGTACTGCCACGTTACATCTTGGCTCTGGTTAAGGGTTCCCTTGGCTCCCAAGGTGCTGGAAGACAAACATGTATTTTCTTTTCATTTCAAGATAGCTGAAAGCCACAGACTGAGCAATGATGAGAACTGTATGCGATTAGGAATAAATGAATAAAACATTCTTAAACAAACAAACATAAATCCCCTGGCCTCAAACCCCCAACCAGAAACCTGGGGAGCCAGAGAGATGCCACAGTGGTGGAAACCACCGGGCCAGCAAGCCTGATCAATACCTGGTGCTCCACAGCAGAGCAGATTCACAGGCAGCCACCTGTGAATCAGCCAACATGACACAGGGCTTGGGGCTCCATTTTGGGGTCTTGGTATAGGAAGTTCTGATTCTCAGCATGGCATACAACCCTGACCAGATGGAAGAGTGAGTCATTACTGAGATACTGCCTGTGTGCCCTATAGATGGTCTTCTCCCACCCAGGGCTACACTGCCTTGCTGAGGCTCAGCCTCTCCAGGTGTTGCCTGCAAGACCCTTCTGCCCCACAACAGCTGCCATACAACCCCCCAAGGCCAAGGAGCCCATGTCACACTTGCTTTCTCCTTCTTGCAATGGTGCAGATTGATTTTGCCCAGCCACAAGGCACAATGCAGACTTACTGCTATGACTTCTGGCAGATTTGGGTTACATCCAGTTAGCAGGCCCTTTTCACAGCCGAGGTTAACAGCAGGGATTCTTTGGCCTGAGCAGCAAGTCCCACAAGTCGCACTCGCAGCGCGTGAAGGAGCCCTTTCCTTTATTCACTTACCATTTCCTGCCCATTTGCTTCAGCAGTAAACTTCCTTTTCTCATAGTGTTTGTGGGATATATGGAGAGGAAAGGAGTGATCCCATTCCAATGTACTTCTCCTCCTCCACTGTCTCTACTTCCCCATCACACAGTATCAGGATCATAAGCTATTTCACCCTGCTCCTTCCAGAAAGGGGGAAGCTTTGCAAGCACAGTCCTTCTGCTGAAAATCAGCTTTTTGGGGAAAGCAGGGGCAGACCAGATCTAAGAGCACCCGCGAGCAAGTGTGGACATACAGTTTGCACAAGAAATCAATGCAACAGTGCAGGGGGAAACTGCCTCCCCTGGGTAAATGGCATCCCCAGGCAACTTTGCTCATTAAGAGGAGATCAGTTGTCAGGGCAGATGGAAGAAGGAGAGACACAGCATAATAACCCAAACCTCCCTGCTCTGATTTTGTTATTCCAGGAGAAAAGGGAATTGAAAGGAATGTGAGGAGGCTGCAAAACTACCAGTTAACCCTGAAGGGACAGGACCAGGCTGGGCTCTCAACACAGGCTACTTCGCTCCAAAGTGGCGGCAGGAGCAGCCCTGGCACTCCCTCTTGCTTACCACCCCTTGTGAGAATGGAATCAAAGTTACACTGCTGCAGGGCCAAGGCAAGAAGCAGCCAAAATGGCCAGAGCTGCACAGGCATCCTCCCCAGCACCTTGGGTGCTGTAGGGTGAGCACAACCAGCCAGGTCCTCTTAGCTGAGAGCATCACAAATCTTCAAAGTGCTTCCCCTGTGTGAGCCTTTTTCCTCCCTTCTATCCCTGCCTTGAGCTCATGTGTGAGGATTTGTAAGGAAAAAGCAAGGAAATTAGCCCAGCAGTTTGATGCCTCATCAGTGGTGATCCGTGTCAGCAACCAAGCCTGAGGACGGGAATGGAGTGTGGGGGGAACCCACCACCTCTGGCCAAGATCTCCCAAGTACTGGTCCCTCCTCCCAGCCCCTGCAGAGCTCTAGTGTTTCTATTTTATAAATACACACGCAGCGCCAGATGACTCAGCCCGCTGCTTCCCTCAGGATTTACAGCCGGGATACGGGCAGCGGTGCAGGGGGAGGTGGAGGGAGTGGTTTCACACCATGTGAAAACAATGTCATTTGTTTTGTTGGGCACACTCAGACCCTCCAGAAGGAACACTCCTGCTAGAGAAACACAGGAGCTGGCAGCATCCTCCATGAGCAGCAGTGCAAGGCCCCTTGCAAGGTGCATCCTGCAAAAAGCTACAGGAGACACATGGGATCCTGCCTGACCAAGCCATCCAGCAGCTTTCCAGCAACACAGCTGTGGGTGTCAAAGACACTGACTCAATATACTGTAATTTAAAACAAAACTAATCTCTTCAGTTAAAGAAAAGAATCAGTTACCCCAAAGATTTACTCCCTTTCCCTCTCCTTCTGAAAAATCAGAGATTACCAAGCCTTTGGCTAAGGACTGCTTTGTTGGAGGGATGGAAACCTTGACAGTGGTCACACCTAAGGAGTAACACATGTTCCTTTCCATTAGAAGTCCTTCCTGCCCAGATGAACTCCAGTATGTGTAGGAGACCCAATATGCCAGATCCTCTGGTGAGGAACATCCCAGAGACACTTCCAGGCTTCTAAAAGTAGAGGGCAGCCAAGGAAGATCAACATGGCAAACACCACACTTGGCTGGGCTGGAGGGCAAACTGGCCAGCAGCTCTGCCCACATCAACCACAGCTGGGCAGGGATGGGAGCTCACCTTTTGTTCATGGCACAGGAATGGAAAACAGCAGCTTGGAAGGGCCTGGGAAGTGACTGACCTGCCAAGAGAGACTTCACACTGAACCAACCAAATAAATAAAAGAGAGCATTTTTCCTCCAGCCAAGCAGAACTGCTAATGAAACCACTTTTCTGTATGACACATTTAGCAGTGCTTCGAGGAAATCAAGGAAGCAGTAAATCCATTAGCACAGAAAAGCCTCATCTTCCAGCCCTGACAGCACACTGTCAACTCTCAAGATATTCATCCATACAAAGCTTTAGAGACACAAATTCAGAGATACCTGAAGCATTTCAAAAGCAGACCCAGTGCAATGGGATGGGTGTTCATCCATGCAGCTGTATCACATGTTATGGGAACACAGGCCCTGCTCCAGGAAGCTAAAAATGCCTTGACTGACACAGATTGTTCCACTACAGACAAGCATCATAGGATGGCTTGGGTGCTCTTTTGTTTAAAAGTTCCTTCTCTCTTATTAAGGATGTACCTAACACAAGCATGTGTTAGGACAGAATAAAATACGTTCCCTGGACTAATGTATGCTCCATCACAGATTTGTCAACAATCACAGATATCCCTTCACAGGGATTGAGCAGACAACCAAGAGGTTTCAGTGCTCCCATGTGTGAGGTCAGGAAGCACCTCTGGAGACTGTCTAATCCAAGCCCCTGCTTGGAGCAGGGTCAGCTGCAGCACATAACTCAGAACAAACTACTCCAGTTTCCAATGGCCCTCATAGAGAAAACGGAATTTTCCTGTATTCCAGTTAGTGCCCATTTCCTCTTGCTCTTCTACGAAGTGCCCCTGATAAAAGCCTGTTTACCTTCTTTACTCCCCCACAATGGACATTTACACACATGGAAGAGATCCCCCTGAACTGACCATTCTCGAGGCTGAACAGTCCCAGCTCTCTCAGCCTCCCCTCCTGTAAGAGATGTTCCAATGCCTTCACATCATCTTTAGGACCCTTTCCTGACCCAGCTCCAGTGTGTTCACTTCTTTCTTGTACTAGGTAGACCAGCATTGGAGCCACCATTACTCATGTCTCTTATCAGGGATAAATAAAGGGGAAAAAACACTTCCCTCAACATCGTGGCAACCCTCTGCCTAATGCAATTCCAGAGTCTGTTGGCCTGTTACAAGAAGGGCACACTGCTGGCTCCATTCTTATTGGTGTCTGCCAGGTCCAGCAGATGTTTTTTTGCAAACATGCTTTCCAGCTGGTTGGCCCCAGCCTGTGCATGCACCTGGGGTTGTCTCTCCCCAGGGGCAGGACTTTGACCTTCTTTCTTGAACTTCAGGAGATCCCTGTTGGCTCATTCCTTCAGGCTAGCGAGGTGCTTCCTAAGAGGAGCACAACTACCTAGTGTACCAACCACTCCTCCTAGCCTGATGTTATCTACAAAACTGCAAGGAATGTAGTCTGCCCCTTCAGCCAGGTCACTAATGAAGGTGAACAGTACTGGACCCAGTATCAACCCCTGGGGCACTTTACTAGTGACCAGCCTCCAGCTGGATTTTGTGTCTCCAGTCACAATTCACTGCATATGTTCAAACTGCCAGTTCAACCAGTTTTTGCCTCACCATCCACTTCTCAACTTTGTATTTCACCAGTTTGCCTAAGTGGATGTTATGGGAGAGTGTCAAAATAAAGTCAATAAACACCCACTGCTCTCCCTTCATCTACCAAGCTGGTTACCAGAGTTTTACACACATCAAGACTGCAAGGAGAGGGTGTAATAAATAAAGCCAAATATAAGTAGTAAAGTGTTTTGGGGGTTATTTAGAGTGAGTAACATTGCATATCTGTGGGTTGTTTGTATTTGTGTTTCAGGATGAAAACACAGAGATAAGAATATCCATATATCATCAGACAGACAGAATCTGGTTCCCTCACCTGTATTTCTAGATGCTACCTTAAACCCAACAACAGATGCAATAGAGATATACTGTGTGGGCTCCTTTTAATCAGCATTCACCTGCATTCAGTTTACAGCAGTGGCACTGTGTCAAGTTGCATCATCCCACTTTGGCAGCATCTGAATGTCTCCCACTAATGCATCACACCTTCTCTCTTGCCCTTTCTTTTCATGGGGTTAGAAGAACATCTTGTTCAGAACTTTTGTATAGTGTATACAAAAATCATACAAATAGGTTGATGCTCCTTTGTTAAAGTCTTGGGCTCTTGGCCTCTTGCCTGAATTTTATCCCAAGAGAACAATTCTCTCTACATTAAAGAAATCCCGATTTGAGCTTCACCAATGGACAGGGTTGCTGCAAGTACCCTGACCTATTCCAACCAGAGGAAGGAAGTCAACCTGAAGAACTCTTACTATACTGACAGCACACACAAGTCTTTATCTCACTGTAAAAGCCACACGTGAGCAGCTCCTGGCCACAAATAAGAGCAGTCTTGGACAGATAGGATGTGCATGTAGGACTCACAAAATCCTAAATATAGCTCATACAGCCTTCAACCATTCCCCTCAGGCAAGGGCCCTCTCCACACACCCTGGAGGCAGGAGTTTAGGTTAAGTACAAACCAATAGCTTTTTCTTCTTCAGCACAAAAATTTAGCCAGTTCTTTACTTACCTACAACCTCACCCTTCCACAGCCCACCCCCTTGGCACACATTTGAGCTGGACAAGACTGTGCCCATGGCTGAGTACCACCACTGCTTCCCAAGCCAGAAAACATCCACTCTTCCATCCAGAGATGGGCTGTAAGACTGAAGCAAACATATTTCTTTTCTATTTACAGCTACCAAAAAACATGCTTTACAGCAGTCAAACAAAATACTTCATATAAACTTTTCTGCATGTTGTCAGTGGAAAAGAGAGCTGAAAAAAGCAAATCAGAAAAGTTTACTCAGGGAGATACTTGGAGGAATTGCATTTGCTAGAACAAAGTCATTTTGACAGAGATCTTCGTCTGCCTTTCCTGGTTTAACCCAGTCTTCTAGATATAGAGCCTAATTTACTTGAAGTCAATGTGAGACTTTCATAATATATTTGGTATTCAGATTGAAGTAAACACAAATTATGCATACAGTCAGTCAAAAAATCTAATTTAAGAACTATTTTTTAAGGTTGAATATTGTATTCAAACATAATATTATCCTGATGGCCTTGGAGGCTTGGACAGCTCCAGCCAACAGGTAGAGCCTCAGAGGTTCTGTGGAAACTGGGCCACCAAATTCCCCAAAATGAGTTTATTTGTTGGCAAAGACAGCACAATTCCCTTCTCATTTATTTTTACTTTGAAAAAGACACTCAACAGCTTTCCAGCATTAAGACATTTTCACCCTTAAGTCCAAAAAGGGCTTAGAGCTCCTTATGCCCAGTTACTGTACATTTCCACGACAGTATGGAGCCTTGGCAGGCTTCTCAACCAGCTGGTGAGCCTCAAATCCACTAGAATGTGAGGAATAAAATATTTTTCCTCCCAAATTTCTGAGCAGCTGTTTCTCAGGAAAGAAACTGGCCAACTTTCAATGCATTGCATAGCTGCTGGGCAGGAATTAGACATGATCACTTTAACATTGCTCACAAAGACAAGGGTGTCTTGACCTCTCTAGCATCATTTTAAGAGTGGTTATTCCATATAACAGAGAATATTTCTTGAGTTAAGATGAACAGGCTTTCTAGAAATGCAAAAGAAATCTCTAAGGGTAAGTCTGTTTGCTCTCTTCATGTCATAGCCCCCTCCATATCCCTTCAATGAGTTCACTTTGGGAAACATCAAAGTTATTTCAGGGACCCATAAACCATCCAAACAAGGAACCTATAGAGCTAATGAGATTCCTGTGCTCCTCTTTCTTCTTCTTTTTCCCTGTCTTTGGCTATGTAGCTTCACCCCTTCCTTGCATATGCAATAGTATCCATCCTGAGCTGATGATGAGCCTCAGCTCTCATTCAAGGGAAGATACATGCAGCAACAAAAGGGTTTGGGTTTTTCTGTTTTGTTTTGTGTGGGTTTTCTCCCTGTTAAGTTGGTCTGGTGAATCAGCTCAGAGGGTGGTCTGACTGTCAGAGCAGGCACAGAGCAACCAGAAGTGCCTGATTAGGGGCAGAGCCAAGGGCAGGGACTGCAGCTCCCCTTTCCAGTGGCTGTGAGGTGTTTAGCAACTCAGGTCCTCTCCCGTGATGACCCACTTAGGAAACTCACTCACTTCACCCACTCCTTTCAGGCTCTCACTGGGCTGGAAACTGTCAAAGGTCAGACTATCCCATCCTTTTTTATTTCATTACTCTCCCCACCTCTGGCATCTCTTAATTTCAAGCCACCCACACACTCAGTTCATGTGACAGCTCCATCCACTAATATTTAACAGCTGACATTTTTCCCTAATTTGTTGATCCAGAGGCATGTTTTTATACACAGCAACTCTCCAGAATATCAAACCTATTTCATGTGGGAAAAACACTCACATGAAGCCCATTGCTTCCCACCAGAAGATCCCTTCTAGTTAATATGTGTCTGATACTCATCGCTCAAATGCATATTCAGTAAGTCACAGTGCCCTGTCCTGATCACTCTCTCAATGTCCAAGGTACCCAGAACAGGAACTTCTTACTAGGCCATTATATGCTGTGCCCTCCCCATTATTCTCACTTACAAACCAGAAAGAAATCCATCAAAACCCAACCAACCAAGCAACCATAAAAATCCCACAAACCCACAATATTCTAGAACTCCCCAAACCCCACATCCTGCTCTCAAACCAGCAGCAAGATGCTTGGCTGAATTCTCATGGCCAGGAAAGTGACCAATAGCCACTGGCCAATGCTCCTGCTGAACCCATGCTAGAGAGTGCCCCTGCCAAGGAGCATGTTCTGGTGTTCCCTGCACAGCTGCCAGGCTAATGATGGCTTATTTTCAGGGACAAGCTTCAACACTGCTGCTGCTGCTTCCAAGCCCTGTCACAACAGAACACCAAGCACAGGACCCTCATGGGTGCCTTAGCTGCATGCTGTCCTCCAGGACAACTCTACAGGGGCTACAGCTCCTCTTCTGCTCTGCATCCCTTCCCCACCTCATGTCTCATGGGATCACAGTTACGCCACAGGAAGGCCAGGAAGGTCTTTGAGCATTTTTGCAACACTATCAGTGTGCAACACTTCTGGAGTTCCCATCCCCTGTGTGCAGGGGACACCCTTCTCTCCTGGTGCCAGTTACAGCCCCTTCCAGTCCACAGGTGGGGGTTTGGGCCCCTACCTGGGCAGGGCCTTTCCAAGGCTGCCAGGCCACTGTGGCCCCACCTGGAGGGGCAAGACAGGCAACCTGTAGAGTAAAAGGCTCAGACAGATGGAAAGAAAGGGAATGAATTTCACCCTGAACAACCAGTGTGAGGTTGATGTGCATCCCAGGCTCTTACTGTTTGCCATCTCCTATAGATCTCCTAGATTCAGACCCCAAATGAGATTCAGATTAGTGGAAACCTTATTTACTTCTGCTGGGTTTGGATCAGGCCCCTTCTAGGTAAAAATCCCCAACAGATAATGGACATGCAGCATACATGGAGCTTCCACTCCTAATAGCAGGTCTCTCTGAGACAAAACAATTTTCCATCCATGCATTAAGCCAGTCCAATACTGACATCAGCTCATTTCCATTGATCCTGGTTACATAATAGTGACTTAATTCTCCATAGAATTGAATTTTCCATATGTTTGGATCTTTTACAGTTGCTACATGACTTCCTTGTTCCCTGCTGAATTTATAATTTATTATCTCTTTGTCCTATACTTAAAATTGTGTTCTTTGCAGCAAGCAGAAATTTCTACAGACTTGTTCTGGTTTTCTGATACATTTATCACATCAATTTCCTTCCATCTAAGAGACCTCCATGACAATATTGCAGCATGGACATCCCTATAGCTTTCAGGATTGCCACCAGTTCTGGAGTGAAGTTACGTTTTGTCACAACATACATTAAGAGTAGCTAATATGGAACCCAAGTTTTTAGGTCCCTTTACTGTTATTTATAATTCATAAACATCAATTTTATGAGATCTGGAAGTTGTCCAAAAAACCCCCAGCTGACTGCAAAGGTTAAAGTTTTACGGCTGGAGATGAAAATTCTCACTGCATGTGTCCCACCCAATAGAGAGGACTCTGTCAAGAAGTAAAACTATGAGGACCTCTCAGAGGCTTCACTTGAACAACACTCAGTAACACCTTGGTTCAGTCCTTCTGGCCATTTCCTGGAGGGCTGGAGCTCACATTTCCAATCTCTTTGAGAGCATACACATTTTCAGTGCTACTCACAAGAAAATGTTTTTCCTTTAATATTCAAGTGATACTACTGGGTAAAGCCATTCATTTCCACACAACTCCTTTCTAGTAAAGGCAGTTCTATGCATTTAAGACAGGAGTAAACTGGAGCATGGGAACATCAAAAGCACCAGAAGAAACCAGGAGTACACTGGTACTGCCATGCTACATACTGCTGGAGTTTTATTTGGGTTAGCCAGAACTGCACAACATCTCCATTGACACAAGAAGATATAATCTCCTTCCCATCCCTGCAATATTCCTTCTTTTCCTTTCCAGATTCATTAAACTTGTTTTCCATTTTCTTGCTACCTCCAATCCAAGAAACCTTACAAACCTCTCCCTGAGTCAGTGGAGCTTGAAGTTAGCAGAAGCACTTCAACAATTCTGTAGATTTAGGCTTGAGAGATCAATTACAATGTTGATCAAACTTAAGAATACTAGTCATAGAGCAGGCTAAATTCACCTAACTTTTCTTCCCATCCTCCTTTCCCATCTTATTTATATTCACACCCACTTCCCAAATTGCCCTGGCAATAAGGAGTTGAGACACAGGAGGGCACAGCTTGCACAGCTGGAGTGGTGTGGAGGAGGACACCACCTGGGAGGACACTAAAGAAAAAACTCAGTTCTGTGGACATAAATAGAAATAGGGTGGTGTCAGCTGGATATATGGGGAGAAAAATTCTCCATGACAATTTGTTGTGGCAGGTCTGTCCTCTGAGGTCAAGACCTGACAGGATAAATTCCCAAGTGAGACAGTCTAAGTTCAGTGTTGGCCCTGCTCTGAGCAGGTTGCTGAGGTGGAGATTTTTCCAAGTCCCTTTAGAATCAAATAATAAAGCCTCATTAAAAACACATTCAAAAATATCCTATTAAAGAGACTGAAATTTAGGGTAAAGACAATCTAATAGAGGATCCTTGGGGTGAAGAAGTCTTTTCTGTGGCAGGAGAGCCACTGCTCACAGTAAGACTTCTACAAAAAGTAAAATTAAAGCAATCATCTGCTCCTCAAGCCTCCATAAAGAGAAACTACCTCTGCCTCTGCAGGTCTTTGAAAATGGTGTCAGTTCCTGGAAATGCATCATCAAAACAAATCATGACAATGGTATGTACAAAAGGAAGTTGGAAGAGGAAGAGAAGGCTTTGATGACATCTGGGAGCTCTCAGCCCTTTCTGCTGTAGGATCAACAGCAGGTGCCATCTCCCTCCCACACATCTCAGGATGAAAGCACCCATGACTCTGTTCCTTTCCTTTGAGGAAGTGATGTAATCCATGAGCCCTGCTCCATACCTGCAAGGGCTCAGCCAGTCCCTCACCTGCACACCCCTCCAGAGGCCAGCGGGGCTGCCCTGGCCTTGTCACCAGTGGCTGCACTGAGCAGAGACTCCTCCCAGCCACCCCATGGGTGGTCCCTCCACTGGCCTGCAGACCAGCTCAGTGTCCCACGGGCACCTTGCTGCCCTCCATCACACTCTTGCCACTTCCGGTTTGCGAACATCAAGCTTCTGTTTCATGTCCAAGCACAACCTCCGCACTCACACATGCACAACCCTGACAAAGCTCAGGGTGATGTTACAGGGCAACAGCCACTGCCTGCTGAGTGCAGGTTGGCTGTGACACTGAGAGCCAGGATGGTTTTGGTTTGGTGACAGCATGCATCCCCTGGTACAGACACACTGTCTCCAGTTCTCAAATCACAGCACCGGTTGTTCTTTGGCATCAATGGAAATGGCTTTTTGCTTGCATGCCAAGAAAGTAAATCATCCGACTCTTCCATTATATACATCCAACAGTAATACAGGCCTTTATACATCATACCCATAAGAGTAATGAGATTTCCCAGACCATGGAATAGTACTTGAAAGAACTGAGGCAAGTCACTTCATCAGGAATATTTTGCATTTAGATAGAGAGAACACCAGAATATGCACATTTTCCAGACAATGGGATAAACTAGATGACCTAAAGGATCTTTCCCTTCCTAATTCTATCACTTCCATACCTGCATAGCTTGGGCCACCCAATCAGACTATTATTTTGTAACAAATTCCATGACTGGTGCTACAACATAGACCAGGAAAGCCCCTGGACTGAAAGTCCCTGCTGCCAGGCGTCACTGAAGGAGCTGCACTTCTTTAGCATCCCAACTGAGCCCACTTGACAGTGCTTTGCTTCCCAACAGACTGGTTTCTCTCCCCAGCATGCTGCTCCTGCTCCCATTGCTGCCCAGACTGTCAGCAAGCCAAACCAGCAGAAGAATAACCTGATGAAAAGCCAGTAGCTGTCTGCTGGTGAGAAGGAGAACTAATGCAGAGATGGTGCAAGCAAGGAGGTGGGATTGTGAGGCTGAGGGCTGGGCCATCCTTGTCAGCAGAAATAAACTGTTAATAGTAGGATACTTTACAAAGCAACTGTGCCAAAGAAATCCCCATCAACTCCTGCACGCAGTCACAAAAAAGAACCGGGCCCTCTTCAGGTAGATACCCATTTGTTCTTAACCTACAGGGCACAGACAGTAGCACAGAACAAAGTGCAGGTCAGCAGCTGGATGAAGAATAAAAGCTGCAGAAATAATGAACACCAGTGACACTTCCCTTCACACTGGGAATTGCCAACAGCTCTGTGTGTCAAGCCAGATGGGTTTCACCACATCCCCAGGGTGCTGGCCACGCCAGCACGGCTCACGCCATGCATGTGTGCTGCAGCAGGCGCAGAGATCCAGCCACGGCCCAGCTGTGTTTATTCCGTCAGCTGCGGTGCCACAAAACACAGCTGCATTGATCAGGCCGGTCACCTGGCTCCAGATTAAAGCAGCTCAGCAGCAAGATGCTGACCCAGCCCTGCTCCGTGCAACTGGAGCCAACCCAGTGACCGAGCAGGGTCTGGTCGCGTCTGCCTTCTCATCCAGAGAGCTGCGAAAGGTGACAAAGGGGATGATGCATTGAGGCAGGGTGAAGAGGGAGCAGCATAGATGGATTACAGACCCTGACTCGGGGCCAGGAGATCCCAATTTTCATCCTGGCCCCACCTCTGGTTTGATCTGTGCTGCAGGAAGCCTTTCCCCTTCCTGCTTTGTCCACGTTGCTCATTATTCGTATCTTGATAGGAATGATCTTCCCCCACCCCTAGTCCTTTCTCACTTCAGGAAAACTCTTGGCAATCAACACCAGAAGAGTTTTTTTCTCTTTTGAGAGAAGCCTCCACACTTCATTTCAGATATTTACGTTTTTCATTTTCACATAATACACACAATGACTGACGTGTCAAAGTCATCATAGCCTAAATCTTCACATTTTATTTCTAAACTCACTATAAAGAATTGTTCCCTGCTACTGACTGAGTCATCTCCTCTAGATCAAAGCTGCTGCTCAAACTGAAACAAAACAGTTTGGTATTTGACTCTTTCATCTAGAAGCCAGTTCTGTCTGTGCTAAGCAGCAACTCCCTTTACATATTCAAAATGGAACATTTTCCTTCCGTCTGTATGATGACAGAGCAGGCCTGCACATTTGAGAATAACTGAAAAAAAGCAAGTGTATGAATGAAGAAAGACAACTGTACAATCAAGGGTGGAAAGAAAATTTGAAATTCCAGCCCAGAATCTGGGATAAGCAAACATTCTCAGGAGCACCATTTCGTCAGCAGCTGGAGAAGCTTCAGCCTAAAGGGTCAGAGAAGGAGAAGATGTCATGGACGGATGGGGCCTTGCTGTGGTGCAGGCTCCACTGCCAGCTCCACACACCAGGGACCTTCAGCCCTTGCTGGGGTGTCCACAGAAGATTTTACTGCATGTCTCCAGTGCAGTAGAGCCTCCTCATCTTTCACAGTCCAAATCACTATGTCTGGAGCAAGGGTCAGCCATGTGAGTGCAGTGAGAACCTGGAACTGTGAGCACATCTGCTTGTCTAAGAAGTTCCTCCTCTATCACAAATCAGATTTTGTTGTATTAAGTTCAAAGGCACCTTTATCAATTGACCAGAAAAACCGTTAAGTAATTTCTTAAATAATATATCAATAAAAATGGGTAAAACTTGCAGTAAACGCAATGCAAATCTTAGATCCAGTCTGATCCTTGTGGTCAGCCCATTGACTACGCTGGAATGACACCAGGAATAAATTTGGCCCTTCCTACCTCATCTAGATGTGGGCCAACAGACATTCATGTTTATCAGGAAAAACAAGAACATATGCTGGAAACAGAGCATTTCCAGCAAAAAACCTCAATCAGGCCTGGGAACAAAAGCAAACTGCAAAGATTTCATAGCTAATCAGGAGTGTCAATGTGAAGTTGTCTGACCAGAGTTAAACATTAGAAGAATATCTTAAAGCATTGGAGTATCATCCAGACCTACACATTTCTGAATGGAGACACCAAGCAGCCAAATGATGTAAGAAGGTGGAACCTGGAAGTGGCACACAACAGTCCACAGCTCTTACCCTAGTTTTGAGGCAACACTAGTTCCAAAGAGACAGTCAACAGCCTATGTTATCTGCAAGGATAGGCCATTTTATTACCCACACAGCACTAATAGGATACTCTACATACAATCTTCAAACCCTCACACACGAGTAACATTCTCTGTGCTCAACACCCAGCTGTGCTCTTGTCAGTCCTCATGGTTCTGGCATTCCTGTGGGAGCTGCAACTGACCACCACAAGAATAAAAGACTGACCAGAGCTGAAATGGTATCAGCATTGAAATGGGAAAAAAAAAACCAAATCAGCACATAAGCTTAGGGGATGTCATTATTTAAGGCAAAGAATTGAAGGAAGGCTGACGTAGCCAGTCCAAAGAAATGAATGTGAAATCCCGTGCTGTTTAATGCAGAATTTCAGCCAGAGTCAATCTTTGTCTCTGGGTGCTGCCTCTGCAACTCATTCCACACTCTGGCTTGGCTGGACTCTCCAGTGGTGCCAATGTCTGACTGCTGGGTGTACCTGCCCTCTCCCTTCCTACAGCACCCCAGGCTTGTCAACCTCAGCATCGCCCAAGCTCACGGCGCTCATTTATAAGCAGTACAATAAACCAAAAGAGCAATGACAGTTTTAAGAGCTCCAGTGAACTATCAGAATTAAAAATAAATCATTCTGTTTCGGGGAATGCTGAGCCTCCTGGGTCTAGAAAGCATTTGTTTCTTTTCTCAGCCAGACATGGGAATTCAGCCTTTAGGATAAAGTATGGGAATTTTGATTGCCATTTCACTTCCCCCTCTCTGCCAACTCCCACTTCAATTTCCAGAAATAGATCTCTTCTACACTCAGAGGGCATCTGTTTGAACAACCCGAAATGAAAACTACGTTCACTGAAGTTAAGCAGTGCAGAATGACAACAGACACAGGTTTACAGCAATGGCATCCTCGCCCAGGTCTGTTCTGCTTCATGTATTGCCAGTTTATGCTGGCTCAGTATAAACCAGTGTAACCCATAGAAATAGATTTGATCAGTATTTTGGCTATACAGCTGATTAAAGCAAGAGTCTTTCAGCTAGCTGAAAGTGTGACAAGGCACCATGATCCACGCACTCAGATGACAGACCATATTAACAGTGTCTCAAGAGCTGCGGATCATGATCAGAGACAGAATTACAATTCAAAATCCCAGAAATCAAGAGTACAATGTTAGGGTAATTAATACATTTCAAGATTGATTTACTGATTAATTTTCCTAGAACCAGGCCTTGGAGTTCACATGGACTCAAACATAAGCCAAACCATACTTGGAGCATTGTTAATTTTCTGACACACTTTAATCAGTTACAGAGTCTGTACAGTATAGCACTAGGGCAGCCAGCACCAAACAAGTCAGCAATTCCTTTCAGCATCTGGAAATCAACCTAATTTCCAAGAAGTATCATCTCACGAGGGAAACAATTTCAAAGCTCCTGCTACAGCAACTAGATAGTATCATCAGCTAGCACTTCTCATCAGAGAAAGGTGAGAGACACTGTGCATGGATACATGTGTGTGTATCCTGTAACGTGAATAGAAGAGAGAAAATGGAATAAAGTTGACACAGTAATGAAAACCTGTGTTTATATAAAATAATACCATGCTTAACTCCAGTAAATCATTTACAAGTGTTGCTTTGCTAAATGGTGCGGGAGTTGACTTTTATTTTCTATCAGTAAGAAGAAACAAGACCTTTTGGGTTCCTTTTGAGAGGTGAGTCCATCTCCACTGTAAACATCAGAGAATATCTGTGTTGCTCTTTAATTCAGTCAGCCTTGGCCTTGCAACCAGACAGGTCCTTGTTAGCAGAAAAAGCGTTATATTATTAACTCCTTAGTGTTATGATTACTTAAGGTATAGACACAATCCAGTAACATTCCATTAGAACTGTCATGAGAAGTTAGTCCTCATGTCTTCCTAGAGCCCTCTCATAGACCAGCCAAAGGAGGCATTGCCAAAGGAATTGGTGGCTGATGAAGGCAGAGCACTCAAGAGACTGCTCTGCAGAGATGACTTGTTCCAGAGGCCACGGGAACCATGACCACCCACAACCTGAGCATGACCAATAACCACATTCAGCTCAGACACTGCTGCTCAGGGAAGCAAGACACAAGTGTGGAGCACAAATACAGAGAAAACCAAAACCACCCCAAACTGTCCCACACACATTTCACTGGTGACTGCACTGCTCTGGGGCACTTTTAAGTGACCATCTTTCAGTGAGACAGGTGAGGCTGCTAAACTACAAATGCACCTGCAGGCCCAGTGCTGGCTGCACTTACAGCCCCAGGCACCAAGTGCAACGTGCCCCAGATGAGGTAAACAACCCACATGGACTGAAAAATTTCAGGATAAAAAGCACGTAGCCACTGAGCTGACCAGCACACTCTAGACCCCTGCAGCAGCAGATGGTGGAGCCAGAGCCACCCTCCTCAGTGCCCCCAGCTCTTCTGTGGCCCTAGGCTCAGGGAGGAGGGCTCCTGGACCACAGGGAACAGCCAGGCTTGCCTGCCTTTGCCTGGCACATCCACACGGACCTACCTCATGCAGTTTCACACATGGCTTGTCCTTCAGCAAAAAGAGCTGCCTTCACCCATGTGCATGAGTACAGTTCCTAATAGTGACCAAACACCTGGCTCAGTTTGGGTGACATGAATACACATCCCATCCCTCAGTCCAGACAACTACAGCAAGGTAAAGATCTAACTCAGCTGCTTTGTAGATTGAGCTCAATTAGTCTGAGCAGTTCTCTTCTCCTTTATCATACTTCAGCAGCTATGAAGATCAGACAATCCTATAGCAGATGAGAAACAGTACATTACAATCTCAGCTCTCTGCCAGATTCTGCACACCCCAGGGCAATGGAGAAGTCTGAAAAGTACTACAATAAAAACAGCTTACATTCCCACCATTCAAGACTACGTGGCACATTTTTAGAGACTGCAGTAGAACAAAAAACATCCTTGAAGACACTGGATTTATACAAAGAAGACAGGACATGCTCCCCAGCCAAGCAGCCGGGATGAAGCTGCTGATGGGATGGATGGAGCAGATGGCCTCCATCTGTCATAAGCTGCTGCAGGAGTCTGGCCTTGCCACATCTCCACTTTTAAATGCAGCCCCAACTTCCAGACTTGTGATATTTTGCTACCAGAAGTGGTGGCCACCTAAGTGCTGTGACCATGTACCTGTTACCAACAGACACCAAAAGGTGTCTCTGCATTCTCCTGATTTCAGCTTGTTCACAGCAGGACCACCAGAAGCCAGAGCTATTTGGCACTGGGACTGTCTGGAGACATACATGGGTTTATTCCAGAGATGACAAACTGACAGTGCTACTGGAAGGCTGTGGGACTGCAGCTGGTTTGGTTGCATTCCTCAGCAGAAGAAAGCTCCACATTTCACACACACTTGTGGTGAGACTTTCAACTAAAGCCACTAGTGACATCGTGTAACCTTGTGAAACTCAGGGTCTCTGTGAGCCAGCTCTTTCTTCTCAAGCATTAATAGTTGTCATATTTTTCAGTGACAAATAGCAGTGATGAGATCTGCAGAGCAACTTTGGATCAGAGATTTCTTTGCAGATACCTTATCTCATGTCCCCAGGAGCCTGCACACACACTTCCCCTCACCACCTGCCTGAGAACACACACAGACGGCAGGACTGAGATCCCCTCCTTGCAGCAGACCAAGACTTGCTTCCCACCTAACTCAATCCAAGAGGGAAGGGCTCAAGCCATAACTTGAGCATGAACTACAGGAATCTCCTGGCTCAGACCCACCTCTTCAAAGCACTGCTGCCAAAGTGTTATGCAAACTTCTTCAAAAAGCATCCCAACTGCTTAGTTGCCCACCTCTACACCCCAAACTCAATGCCAACTCTGAAAAGCCTCATTAATTATTAGCAAGATTGGGAATCTAAAGATACTTTTTAAAAGAGTCAATCTCCTAAGACACAAAAGCAAGTGAAAAAAAAACATGCATCACATTGGTGATGGGGCGGCTACTGCTCCTGGTTATCTCTAGAGGAGATTCCTACACTCAGAAAGAAGAAGCCCACAGGCTAAACTGCCAGCTAAGACTTGTGTATCCCTATTTCCCAGGCTTTTTCTAACACTTGTGCTATACTTTTATCCTAACCAAATCCAAAGGGAAAAAAACCCCAAACCATCAGAAAATCTTTATGCAACACAGAGCACAGTCCACCCAAGAAGGGGAAATGCTGGCTTTTATTAAATTGCAAGTGTCCAAGTCTGTATGCTATGTGGGAGTTTCAGTCTGATCCCATAATTCTGAGATATTTACTTCCAGACAGAGCTGTTTATAATCAAAGACAATGTTGCCATGCACCAAACCATCCTCAGACTTGCTTTCTGTGGAATTTTGCCCATGAAGAAAGCAACAGGTCACTAGGGGTGGAGAGGAATATGTATTTTAGTAAGTCCTGGCTCTTGCCTTCTGTGCTTCAGACCAACTCAGCACATTTCCCAGGCCTCCCCTGCTCAGCACCCTGCTACACTGCGGGTCCTGTGCTGACCTCCAGCACTGCACCCTGGCTTGGGGCAGTGATGGGGAGCCAATCCCGCCCTGCCAGCAGGAACTGCCCCTTCACACCTCATCCAGCAACAGCTGATCTCCTGCCCAGCCTGGCCCACCAGGCCCAGGCCAAACTGCTCGCAGTGGTGCCAGCCCTGGTTGTTTTCTCCATGGGCTGTGGCCGGAGCAAGTGGCCGGATTTGGAGCAAAGGCTCAGCCTCGCAGAAGGGGCGCGTGCAGGCACAGAGCCAGCACTGCTTTGCTGCAGCTCAAAGGGCTTGGCTCTTCTGGCCACTCTTAGCAACTCATGTTTGTTTTGGAGGCTTTTGCCTCCTGAAGCTCTGCTCCCTGGGTTTAAGTGAATTTAGTAGTTTTATTTTTTAAAGAATAAGAACTTTGGGTGCCGGAAGATCAGCATCTTCCTTCTAAATAGATTTTTATCAACTTTTACTGTCATTCCTCCAGTTCACACAAGGTTTTTAACTATGCATTGTAGCACACAGCAAGAACTTCGCAAATTTAACCCATCTTCTTCACATTGCAGCATAGTTCTTGCAACGGAAATGGCTTCTCTCAGCTTCTGCTAGGGAACTTGCCTGTTCATTGACACTTTTTCCCTATCCACCTCCAAACCAGAGTCATATAAGCAGCTCCAGCCCAGAAACAGGATAGTCTATTGGCACCTGCACCAGCAGCTCCTTGGGGCAAGGCCCAGTCAGACACATCTCTGACCCACAGGGCTGTGCTGACAGGCCACAGCACAGACTAGACCAGTCTGTCTTGTCTGCTGACCTGAGAGAAAAGTATAAATGACTCAACTTCCAAGATGAAGTAAACAATAATATGCAGGTCATCAGACTGGCTGTGTGACTGCAGGATCCCAATTTACTTGCTGGGTCTGGATCTGTGCTTCAGCCAGGCAGCTTCAGAGAGGAACACCTATGCCCTAGGTGCACATGCTCTGCATCATCTTTAATGACAGGTGCACCTCTTATTTTTTGTTCCCCAAGATGTCCCCTACAGCTCTGTGCTCTCTGGTTGCTATTGCCTGAAGATGCACTTACCTGTCTTAGATGAATCCTGCCTTTCCAGAGGGTACAGCAAATTAGAGTTTACAAAGAGTTCTCAATAGAACAGCATTCCTAATTTCCTCCACTCAGGCAGGATGGTTGCAAACACAGCACTGGCCATTGATTAAGGAGCTTGGGATTCAGGTCCTGGATTTGCCATAAAATCTTAAGGGATTCATTCAAGTCACTAAATCCTTCATATGTGCTCTATATTGAGATGAAAACATTGAGGAGTGAATATGCAGCTGAGCAGGAATCCAAAATTCATATTTAAAAGCCTGTGGTGCTTTGCTGTGCAGACCTGCAGAACCTGGGTGACGTGAGTTGCCCACTGCCTGCTTGCCCCTAGCCCATTTTTGCTGCTGGGAGCTGAAAGAGCCAGCCATATGCCAAAACAAAGCAGTACAAGCGTTTTTGCATAGACACTCCCTGTGTTCCTGGTCTGTGGGCGTTCAATGAAAGCCATCAGTGACAACCCACAAACAATAAACTCATTCACATGGTATCTCTGGTCCCAGCTGGGCACGGCACTCAGAGTGGCAAAGGTGTGTGGAGAAGGGGAGCAAGACTTGAAATTCTAGTCTACACACTAAAAAGTACTACAAGGGTAAAGAAAAGACTTGTGCCCTGCCAGGAGCACTCCAAAAGCAGATGCCCAAAGGCTCAGAGCTTGTGAGCTAGCTTTTATCCTTTTTTTTTTTAAATATTTTTTTTTAGGAACAAAGCTTCTCTCCTAGCTTTAGGAGTAGGGCTCTTGGCAATTTTGGTAGTGACAAAGACAGAGCACAGACCCCAAAGTGGCAGGACTACAGGGGTACTGCTCCCACCGCCATTCACTGCATGGATCCCTGTCCCTTACTCCCAAGAGATGAAGCAAGCCCCAGTGACAATTCTGGGGACAGCAAAAGCAGCAGCCCAAACCTGGCAGTTACACACACACCCCCAGGCCATCACTGTTCATCAAATGGGGCTGAAGCCAGCACTGCTACAGCCTCGTGCCCATCTGCAGTGAGCCTGTCCCGGTGTGGAGAGCACTAGAGAGCCTCATTTGTGCTCAATGCAAATCAGAGCATCCTCATGTGCCCTGTTTCAATAAGAAACGCAGCTGTGTGAGAAGAGACAGAAATACTACACTGGCACAGGTGACAGTGTGTAGGATGGCTTGGAAGGGTGGACATGGCAGATGTACAATTGAGACAGGCTGTGGTTTCAGTCACATAAAAAGGTTTCATGTCCTCAATCCCTGCAGAGTAAACAACTCTTCGCTCCTGCTGCCTATTCCACAGCAGAGTCCTTTCTATTCTCCAAAACTAACCAGGGGCACTCTCACAGAAGAGAAAGTTACTGTATATTTTATGAGGTTATGCATGACATTAATTTGCATCTGCATTTAAAAGAAGGCTAAGCTTGGCAGCTGAAAGTTGCATTGGATTTGGCACAGAGCAGTACATTGCCCTGCTTTCTCCAGTTGCCACACCAAGACAATGAGCTAAACACAACAGCTGTGTGGATGATCAGCTGAGGAGAAACCACATATGTCTGTACAGAGCCTAGATCATGTTCATATAACCCAATCCATTTCCGACTCTGATAAACAAGAGTTTATAAAGGACCTCAGATTGCTACCAGGCCAGGGCTCACGTCTTTTATTCATGTCTCCACTCTGCAGTTTAATCCCAAGCACATCTCCCTGCAACTTGCAAAAACTTGTTAAAAAGAACACGTGCTGAAGTCCCAAACAGACGCACCCCCCTTCCCCCTCCCACTTAAAACATGTTAACTAGCAAGCAAACACTTCTTTCTACCAAGTCACCATTTTAATCCTTATCAACACTAAACTGCTGGCTTCTGTTAAGAAGACAACTTCTCCATGGGCTAACAATGCTCCTCTCCATGGTGGAGCACTGCAAACACTACTGAAGACCCTCTGATAAGATATGTGAGGCTTGTATCTTTGCTCAACAGAGATAGTAGAACATGAATGCCAAACACCTTTCTTTGAAGACCTGGGCTGCAAGTTGCTCTGATTTCCACTAAAGAGCTCTAACACATTAAAAATACAATAATAATCTTCCAAATCTCTCAGAGCTCACATCACTTGACAGTTTAGACTATGAGCATAGGGCTGCATCACCGTGACTGTGGTGACAAGGGGTCGATCTGAGAGGAACTGACAGGGATGGCAGATAAATAAAGGTGCCACCAACACACCCCTCATCAGTAACAGTGTACTCAGCACCTCTTCCCCTCCAAGAGTCTGGAGACAGCTGGTCACAGACCAGCCAGCCATGTCTGACAAGCATGGCAAGGAGTAGGCAAGAAGCCATAGTGTCCCTGTAACAGGGAGCACAAGATGGGACAGCTGCCATATTCAAAGGCAAAACACATAGGGAGTAAAGAGCATTGGCAGGAAACAGAGTAGGACAAAGAGATGAGCAGCTCTGTCTTTGTCACTACAAGCTGGGGGTACAGTGACCACCCCAACTCACACCTGCCCTCTGCCCTCTGCTGGTCTCCCTTCTGCCGTCTTGAGTTTATTGCTTTTTATGCCCCATAATTCCTACTCACAGAGAGAAGGTGGATTTTTAAATAGCATCTCCATCAACAGAAGCCACTCTTTAGGGTAGCCTGACAGAAAAACCCTATTGCATGTCAAGATCATCCTTCAGAGCTTAATCAGCCTAACAAGACTCAAAAGGCAGTGCCTTCCTATGCAGCTGGCCTTACAACCTTATTTGCAGTTGCTGGGAAATGAAACCCATTCTCAGGAGAGTTTCACAATCTCTCCTTCACTTCCCAACATGCAAGTCCAACAGCCCAAGCTATTCCCACTCCATTGGTACCACCCTGCCAGACACCAGCCCCAGCCTTCCACCCCACCTGGCCCTGCATGCTCCACCCATCAAGATTCCTGTGGCTGCTTCACCTGCCATGGAAACAGGAGAGACATCTCTTGGATGTGCCAAGTTAGAGTATGGATTAATGCACATCCTTGCCTGTATTTAAAGGAAAGCAAAGCTACTGTTTCGCTGATGCTTGCAAACTTAATTTCTTAAGTAGGAGGAGAGATCTTGCAGTCAAATTCCTTTTCCCAAAACAAGATTGCACAACAGCCTTCTTTGAGTCCATGCATCTCTATCATTATGGGACTTCCCTGCACAAGCACTCTGCCTGGCTAGTGGCAAGGATGAAAACTTCCCCTACCATGGCATCAACGAGTTATCCCCACTAAAATGGGCTTATTAATATCAACTCACTTGTCTGCTTCTCCACCTGCTCCTCAGGGTTCCCAACTCCCACATGTTCCTCAGGGTTCCCAATTCCCACACGTTCTCCTCCAGCCCAGCCCAGCCCTTCCCCCACGCCTCACCAGCCCCAGGTGAGTCCAGTTACAACCCCCACCCACTACCCCAGCTGTGGCCATCACCTGTGGCTGTCCCACAGAGGTGGTGATGCCTTGGTACCCCATTAACACACTCCTTCCCCCACCTCAGACTCGTTACCACTGACACAAAAAGCACTGGCAAGGCTCTGCAATCAGTTGTGCTCACTATTCATTACACATGTGCAGAACACATCCCCACTGCTCTGAGGGAGCAGTGTGCATATTTAGAAAGACAATATACAAAACATAGCTGAATCTAAATGAATCTACTGCTTTGCTACTGGAACTGAATGGAATTGTACAGACCCTGCCAGCAGAGATAAAAAAAAAAAAACGAAAAGCAAAGACTACACAATTTTTGTCTTGTAATATAATCTTTAACTTCACTTTTGCAGTATGTTACTATTGTGCTTATCAAGCCTGTAAAGTATCAGTTATAAGGAGGAAAAGGATCAAAATGCAACAGGCAGCATAGTGCCAGCCCTGTCAGAATACTAAAGTGAAAAAAATACAGTCCTAGTAAAAATTGACATCACACAGTGTGATACCTCAACATATAAAGTCCTCACCAAAGTAGGATTAGGGAACAAGGGCTATTACCTCAAATGCATCTACTGAGGTCTAAACAAACCCTTCTGGTTTGACAGTAACAAGTCCAAAGGAGGTCAGGCAGGAATACACTTGTTTAGTACCGAGTTCCCCACTTGAATGTTCAAGCTCCCTGACGAGGACAGCAGTTACAAGGAGAGTCACATTTCCTCTCAACAGGTAAAATTTACTGCAGACTTACTCCGTGCTTCACCTCCTCCAGGGGAAGCTTTTACGCACCCACACGCATCTGAGTGCCCCGTGCCCGGGCACCTCACCCCACCTCCTCCCTCCTCAGCTGGCAAGGAGTACTCAGGTTTGAGAAGTGCCCAACAGTGCCCACAGCAGCACAGACCTGAGATGCGCCGGTCTCGGTGATAACAACCCAGGGGCATCGCACAGGAAGCGCCAGAGCCATTGATTGTGGAGAAATAAATGGGCTGTGGGTGACAGCCAGCCCGGATGAGACCTGGCAGGGAGAAAGCTGGGAGCTGCTCACCTATCCTCTCCCTAACCACCAAAACTATTTGCGTTTAGACAACAGGACACTCAATGTCGTGCCAGTTCAGCCTGGGAGGGTGGGAAGTCCACGCAGATGGGCGGTTTAGGACTAAAGACGGAGCGGGCAATGTCAGACAACCGAGCTGCCGCACAAAACGCACCAAAACGCTGCTTTCAAGTGACAAAAAGGTGCCTATCTGTGAATCCGGGCAAAACGAGAAGTTTCTCCACATCTCCCTCCCTCCCTCCCTGCCGAATGTCCGGGGCAGGTACGCAGGGACTTCATATCCCCGGGCGGGACCTGCCCGCGCTGCTCCGCACCTTCCCACTCGCGGGGTCCGCTTCCCCTCCATCCCCGAGCTGACTGGCCCCGCTTTGAGAGACCCCGACCCCTGGCCCCATTCGCGGACATCGCCTCCCCGGGGAGCCGGCTCCCGTCCCCACCATCCGTCCGCGTCCTCCTCCTCGAAGCTAGACCCCCGCCCTTGTCGCCCGGTCCCACTCGCGGGACAGTCCCTGCCCACCCCTGGAACTGAGCTTGAGCTCCACTCGCGGGGAGCCCCTTCCCCGCAGCTGATCCTGGTCCCACTCTCAGGAACCACTGCCTGGGAAGCTGCCTCCGCCCGCCACATCCCACCACCGTCGCGTTTTCCCACTCAGGGGAACAACATAACGCGGTGGTCCGTGTCATTGGGTCTGTCACCCACCACAGACCACCAAACCTCTCCCCCTCCACCGCCGCCCCCGGCGGTCCCCGCACGGAGCTGCCGCGGGACACGGACCCGCGGGACGCCCCGCTCGCCTCACCTTTGTATTTCTCCATGGGGGTTCAGCGGGGCCGCAGCCCACCGGCTCCCGAGGGTTCCGGGACACGGCAGTGCCTGCGCTCGGCTCCGCTCCGGTCCCAGCAGCGCCGGCTGCCCCCGCCAGCCCACACCGCCCCGCCCGCGCCCCGCCCCGGAGCCGCGGAGCTGGCCGGGATCGGCCCCTCGGGTGGGAGCCGGACCTGGGGCTGGGATGGAGAGCTGGGGCCGGGGGGGCGGACCCGGGAGAGGAGCCGGGCTGGGGTCGGTGGCAGGGGAGGAGAGCGCCAGGGTGCCGGGCTGAGACTGTGCCGAGGCTGCCGGCGGTCCCCGCTGCTCCCCAGCGCTGTGCCCGGTGCGGGGGAGCCCTGCCTGCGCCCCATGTTTGGGATGGGGTCTGCTCCGGCTGCAGGGGACTTTGGGCACATTCAGAGGAAAACCCTGGTTATCCTGGGACAGCCGTGTGTGTGGTCCCGGTGGCTCCCGGTGCCAGGAGTCAGCTAGCGAGCCACCTCCTCGCTGCTCTGGGCTGTCAGGATGGAAAGTTGGGTTCTCTTTTTCCTCCTTCCCGGGGCTGCTGTATCCGAGAGCCAGTGAATTTGCACTCTCCTTTCCAGCGACTTCATTGAGGTTTCCTGCCTCCTGGACAGAGCCGACTTCACAGAACAGGTCCCACTCCTTGGATTCGAGTAACATTTTTGTCAGACTTCTACCACGACAGCCAGAGCTGACCTCAATATTAAGATGCAGATGATAATCTGTCCTCGGGCCAATATTTTGGAGACGCTGCAGAGATTCAATGTTTATATCAATAATGAAAACATTGAAAGTTACAATAAGCAAGGTCTACCAGGGTTATAGGGGAAATCTTCAGAATTAAGCCATCAGTGTGGGGACAAGGGAGCCATACCTGCCTATTACAGGGCCTTTGTAGCAAGAGGTGGGGCTAGGGGTGGGCAGCTCCACTGTTTCTCATGGAAAAACATACAACCATTACCTAGAAAATTTCTTGCTCTCCTTAGGAGCTGAAAAACAAGGAGCCAGAAATCAGCTCTGCATCATTCACCAGAGCTACATCCACTGGCTCTCTGTGTGAGCATCTAGTCCTCCTTTCAGTGGAGGCTGAGGGTCAGGCTCAGTTTATGTTGCTGAGATTAATTCTCATCACGCTGCTTTGACCCCCTTTGGGGTCTGGGCAGAACAGAACCTGGGCCTGGCTCAGAGTTGAAAGCCAGGAAATTAAGCTCTTCCTGCAGAGAGCAGTGGGACAGGTGGGTGGGTTCCCAAAGGTCACAGCCCTTGCACATGGACCCTTCTCTGCAAGTCAGGCTCTTGGTCATCAGCCCACATCTAAAGAGCCTGGAGCACTCAAAAGTGTCCATTTCCACACAGCCACCTGAGTCGGATGGTAGGGGGAGCATCATTGTTTCTGTGAGATAGCAGGGCCATGGTGTCAGCAAGGAGAGGGCAAAAAGAGCAAAGGAGAGCTAGACAAAGCTAGTGAGAGGCTCACAGAAAAAATATGTATTTTCCCACATTTGGACCTGTCATCCCACAAACCAAACTTTTGACATCCGTAGTCCAAGGCAGTCCTGGGATATGTTACTGCTGTTTATGTAGAAAAAAACCCCAAGCCTCATTAATATGGCCCTCCTTACATTTTCTGAAAATAGCCATAAGCAGTTTCTCTTGGCTCACGTGGGAAGCGAGCAGCCAGGCTGGAAGAGCACTGCCCTGCCACTCCTCAGGTCTCTGTGTTCTCCTGCTGCCCCCACCCTCCCAGGCAGTGCTTGGCAGGAGGGACACCTTGCAGAGGATCTGTGTGGCGGGTGGAACTGGAAACATAACCACCACACGAAGAGACAGGCAAGGCAAACACCTGAACCATCAAATCCAGCAGGAAGATAGAAGTCTGCAGTGATGGGAAAAACCCCAGGTTTAAATACATATATCTGTCATGTAGGAATATTTTTCTTAGAGCCCTTTCCAGCTACTTCTTGACTCTTACTTTCAAAATCCAGCAGGGTAGACCCTGGTCTTGCGAACCCTTGAAGTATACCTGTATCTTGAAGCAGGTGAGCAGGCATTAGTCAGCAGGACTAATTAAGGATGATACCAGTTAAAGAAACTAATTAAAGAATATTTGAAAGCTCAAGATGTCAGATACCTGTGATTCCTGCCTTCAGGACCCAGAGCCTTTACATTTTGTCCTTGTCCCTTCCTTCCTCTCCCATGATAAGGATGCTCTGGAATCCCAGGACTGCTGGTTAGGCCCCTGGCAATTGCTGGGCAGGTGACAATGGGACAAATAGTAATGCCAGAGGAATACAAGTTCTTCCTGTTTGCCCCCTTCCTCCTGCAGTAGGAAGTACCTAAAATATTTTGGAGTATTCTTTTTTTCAAACAGGCTGTTGTGTTCTGGGGTTTAATAAAACTGGGAAATACTCAGACCCTGCTTAGCATGAGGAATTAATATTCCCAGTGTTGTTGCTGAAGCGTAGATGTTTGCCACTGTGCTCAGCAAGAGAAAACACCTGAGAACTGGTTTTCCTGGTGGAGCTTCTGGAAGCCAATAAAATAACAGCCATCTACCTGCGCACCCATGTATACCTTGCTTTTTTCCTGATTATTATTAGGGATGCTTATTAGTGATGATTATTATTAGTGATGACTCAGGTGTGACAAGCCTTGAGGGCCAACCCAGTCCTGTTCAAGTCTTGTTTTTTGTGTGGTTGGTGTTCTATCCTTCAGCACAGAGTTGGTGTTGGGAAGTTGAATGGAGTCCTCTGCTCATTCCCCAAGAAGGTCTAAATAGCTGAACTCTGCTAACTGTCCTGATTCATATATCAAAGACTCAACATTCCATGCTGAAACTCTGAGCCACCCAGCCCCTGGGAACATCATTTTCTTTCTAGGCCTGGGATAAATGATGTTGCCATGTGACTTACTGCAGAAGCACGTTAAAGATCCTGGGCTACCCACTCAGGAGCATGAGCAACACTCTTTCCCCAGAAGTAACCTTCATGGGTGCTTTATAGAAGACCAGACTAGTTCCTTGATTCCAGGAAGGCACTGGAAGCCTACCAGGGTTTATTCAGTGAAGATGGGTCACTGGGACAGCACAGTTGTTCTGAGCAAAGCTACTCCCTGGAAAAGGGCTAAATACTGTTAGAGAACATGAATCCTTAATCTCAGATAGTTTGCAAGTATGCTGTCTACGGGTGTCTCTTTTGAGGACATTCTTCTTCTCTGTGAAGTGTTTCATGATTCCAGTCATAGAAGAGATGACCAAATTCTTCCCCAGCCAAAGCTGGCCTGGAAGTTGGTGTTGCTCCGCTGACTTCTGTCCAGCCATTTCTGAGTTTCACTGATGAAAGGCAAGACAATCAATCCTAACACAAACAAAACCAGAGCTGTTTAGCTGCTCAGCTATACAAAAGCTTTGGAGCTGATACATTCCAGCAATGTTTTGGATTCTCTCAGACATTAACTGTTTCAAAAGAGCATGGCTGGGAAGAGGGTGGATGGAGGGGGGGATTTCCCATTAAGGACAGCAGGACCAGATGTCTTTTTGATGAGCTCCTCTTGGCTTCCCTTTCCTTGACATTTCCTTTTCAGTTGTTGAGTCCAAACTGCTTGTAGACCAAATTACAAGGAGCCCTAATAGCATGAATTGTTTTCTTTCCCTCGACAGATAGAATACCTTCTTCTGGCCAAAGGATGAGACGTGCTGACCAGACAGCGTGCTCAACAGCCACAGCCTTTGTTCCTTCTGGAGACATCTCTTTCTTATACTTTTTTTTCACTCCAGACCCTCTACTCCCTCCAGAGAAGCCCCTCAGCTTTCCTTTGACAGTGTTCAATATGAGTTAAAGGAGCCCAAAGCAGTCTTTGTTTCCCATCCCACATGGGGATGCTCACACTGGCAGACCTCATGGGTTATCAATGCACTGTATTACAGCATGTAACACTCACAGGCACCACAGGACATGGCTATCAGCTTCCTAAGAGTTGCTGATATAAATTTCTGATATGTAATTAGCCATGTGTGGTGGTGCTTCTCCCCCTCCTCCTGGGCCTACAATCTTAGAAATGCTCTGTTTGGTCTTGGCCTTGACAAACAGCACCTGGGCTAAGCTCCTCTTGAGCTTATCAGGAACACTGTCTGCTTCCAGGAACTTGTGCTGTCTAATGAGCTCCTAGTTTTTAACAAACAGCCTTGGAAACTTATTTTTCTTGCCCGAATAACAATTCAAGTCGAAGAACATTTTTGTTATTGAACTTTCAAAGGAAGTTACTGACCCAAATTATGGCCAGGATGGAAAATCACTAAGACTACAGCAAAGTCTCTGGTGACCCTATAAACAGTGGTCCTAAGTGAGACCCTTGAGCTCTCCAGGCCCACAGTGGGCTGTGACCAGCACCTCCCTCTGAGTGAGGCCTCCCAGAGCCAGAGAACTCTCACCTTGGCTGTGCCTTGAGGCCCATCACCAAGGACAATGACGGAGCCTGGGCTGACACCCTCACTCCTGGAGGCTCAACCCTTCACCTGTTGAGAAGATGCAAAGGCATCCAATGTGAGTATTTCACTGAATTCAAGGAGCTTTTTTCCTTTAAGTCTGTGTGCCTGTGGGTGTGAATATGCTATGGCAAATGTACTATGCATGTTGCTCTCTTAGCTTCCTAAGTACTTCAGATTTGTAAGGATTTGAGTTACTGCGGTGCTTATAATAAATTCTATATGAATCTTTTGTTAAATTGTTTAACTTAATCTTTGCTGGTGATTCTTTAAGTGACCTTAAAACATTCATTCATGACACTAGGGTACAATTTTTTGAGGGGGTAGGATAGCAAATTGTAGTTCCCACTTGAGAAAATATTAGAAACTTCATCCACTCTTATGGATTTTACCACTAAACCAACATTAAGCAAAATCTCTCCCAAGCTGGAAAGGAAAAATCTGTGTGGACTATCAAGCTGTCGGTCGAGGACTCGCCTCAACAGAGCTGAACTCTTCGCACCTTTCAGCACCACTAAAACTTACCCAGGCAAGAAGAGAAACTAATTTTATCAAAATATGGGAAAACATTAATTTTTACATCTTGCTACATTTTCACTGGGATTTTTTTAAGCCTCCCTCATCATCGTTGCAAACTGTGGCCTGATGTCAACTGTGAGCTCGCAGCAGGCTATTTATTCTGGCATTTCCCCAAAACCAGTCTTTTTCAGTCTGCAGATTTTCTTTAGGCCTAAACCAATTCTGCCCAGTTGAAGTCAAGAAGCAGAGTTTCTGTGGTCAGCACTGAAGTGGGCAAGGGGCAAGAATGAGAACCTGTGGTCCACACTGGAGAGCACCAATAAACAGCAGTTTGTTTCAGTGGAGGCTGAGCACTACAGAGGAGTCCAAGTTTCCTTCCCTGCTATTCATATTAGATGTTAGGGTATGTCAAACTACCTGCCAAAGCGGAATTAACTACCAGGTAATAGGTCTCACCCATGTCAGTTGAAGTCTTCCACTATATTTTTTTGTTCCTGTGAAAAGAGATTCAATTAAGAGTCAAGAGATCTTCCTCAGTAAATACCAAAAAAACACAGTTTCCCTTTTTGCACGTAGAGCAGTGGAGTTGAATTTCCCCTGCCTGCCCAACTATCATTAAGTATTCTGTTTAAATAGGCCAGCTTCATGCCATCTATAATGAAGTTATAGTGTATTGCTCTGTTATGAATGATGAAGCTGTTGTGTCCTACGGGGAGAAAAATCGCTGTAATCCAACTTTCTTTTTGAAAAGGCCTAATGTATCCACATGAGATCTTCTGGCAGAGACAACTGAGAGAATATAAATAGAAGCTTAAAAGAAGAAGGAGGGGAAGGGGAAAATAACTCCAACAGGGCTGAGTAGCTGAAATTCACAAGTTTAATAGGAAGATGGATGACTGAAGAGCCTGTTCTGTGACACAATTAGGACTTTATGTGTGCCTTTTTCAATTATTTGTAGCTGACAAAATATCACACAAAGGCTGTTTCACACTGCAGGCCAGGTGCCCAGAAATGGTTTTTTTGGAGGAGGGAAGCAACTCGGATAGTCGCCCAGAGGCACAGGGCACTGCGTTGCCAGCAGCTAAGTTGGGCAGCAGTGTGTGTCACCCCACGTACAAGTGGCAGGAGTGGAGTGTCCTGCAATGCCTGAGGCCCCTGTACACTCAACCCACCATTTCCCAGGGAACAGAGAGCTCAGCCACAACAAACAGTGTGGGGTGGGAGGTGACTGTAGAGGTGTATGTGGTCCATCTGTACAGGTACATAAGGTCCATCTTGGATGCATCTTTCTGGTCCTGCCCACAGGCAGATACAGCAAGGGGCTGTGTGGGTTTCTGCTACAGAAAGAGGTTTCTGGTGATAGACAATTCTCAGAACTGAAATTACATCTTGTCTGGGAGCCTCTTCTGCCCCACTACTCACTTCTCACTGGCCACCTACCAAGTCTTATTGTTGTGGCTCTTAGTTCTCCGCACAAAGCTACTGTAGTTCAACCACCATGGAACATTTCTTGAAATAACCTGCATATGTTTGCAGAGAGTGTTCACACCTCCAGTGGCTTCAGTGCTGTAGCTTAAGCAAGTAACACAGAGCAGAGGAGAGGTGGTGAATTGGTGAGCCACAGTGGCTTTAGTATCTCACAAGAGACTTGCAGAAGATCTTACCAAATCTTCAGGCTTCAAGTGTCTTAATTTTTTTTTTGCTTACTCCATTCCACAGTAAGCTAATCTAACCAAAGGTGTTTGGGGCAATGATTAGTAAATTTAGTTTATTTTAGTTTAGTTAATTTGGGGTACACTTTCCTGGGTGTTCCCATGAGGAGAAGAAGTCAGATCCTGGGGCCTATAGTGTGGTTAATTCTGCTTTGGTGGAACTGTGGTGGGGCAAGGCCAGACCTGTGGGATTAGAGACAGAGTGCTGGGAGTCTGCCAGGCAAAGATAAAGCAGAGGTAATGGGCACGTTTGTCCATATGCAGCAGTTTGATTGAGGAAAGAAAGATGAGATAAGGGGAGCAGGATTTGTGGACAATGGAGTGTCATGGGAATGTCCGTCCTCAAGGGAGATGACTCCAGTGGCAAGATCAGAATTGGGGAGCAGCAAAAGGCAGGGATCCCTTGGGCTGTGTTAGCCCTTACTAGGACAAGATTGCCTCTAGGAATATGTTCTCCTGAGGGCTCATTGTTGGCTCCAGTCTTCAATGGGTGGTTTACCATTTCCTTTGAAGGCTCAGGTGGCTCAGTAATGCAATCACCGTGGGGATGGGGCATGGGGCAAAGCCCTCCCTGTGCTCACAGCTGGGGTGATTCAGGGCACTCTTCCACCACGGCCTCCATGGTGCTTCCCTGGCCCTCAGCAGGACTAGGAATGGCCAGGGCTACCTGTCAGGACAGCAGTGGCTGTGACTTGAGCTTACATGTTACAGACGTGCACTGCCAGAGGTGCAAATGATTTACAAACATGTTGCCACTGAGTGGTAATGCCTTCTGTCATCCCTTCCCTTCTGTCAGCACTACTGACAGGGTGGCTGCCTGTTGAGGCTGACAGGCTTGTTGACATGACTAAAAGTCCTGCCCTGGTGATACCTCCATCGTCACTCAAACTGCCCAAACACAGGAAAACTCTCCAGAGGGTCCTCTGTTGGGATTGCTCCCAAGGGAGAAAGAGGACAAACGTAATTTTCAGGAAGCGGAACAATTAGTTAATTACAGAAAAACCAACCTTTGAGTGTCAAGAGGTCAGAGCAACATCGGAGCATTGAAGCATTATGCTTTGGGCTGCCTGAGCACCATGGCACAACATTTATCACAGAATCATTTATTTGATCCAATATTTATTGGCCTCAACAGATGTTTATTTTCAAATACCTACTAATGTTTCACAAACCTCTGCTAAGAGGATTAATTTTGTTTCTGTATCTTTTTCTTTTGGAAGGGGACAGAGGGAATAGCAAAAGCCAAAACACAAAGCACACACTTTAAAATTATTCAAAATATCAAACACTGGCTTCCCTCCTCCCACAATATCTGTGCTCTTAAATGCATCATTGCAAGGGGAATTATTCATGTAGTCTCATCAATAAATCTTACTTAAGTGCTTTATATTGCAGCCCTCATTCATCTAGCTGCAACTCCCCTGTAAATGATAATTAGGGTAACAGCTAACTGAGACACCACAGAGTTTGCTCCTGGCAGTCATTGAATATCCCAAGTATATCAAGGCTATAAAGTAGGCAGTTCATTCATTGTAAACCCTGATTCAATTATTACCTTGTCTCCTGTTTCACAGCAAACACTTTGGTTCACATAAAGCCTCAGAGCATTTGTCAATGAATTCCCTGAATGGACTCGGCTGCACTCTATTTCCTCTGTAGTATCTAGCCCAAATCCAGAAGAGTCAGCCAAGGGGGGAGCCCTCTTTCCCTCTGGCAGCCTTACTAGGCAGAGGGGTTTGGTGCTACCATTGACTCTTCCCTCCAGTAGCTGGTTTTGTGGGGTCTGGGGTAGTGCAAATAATGGAAATACATAACAGATCTACTCCCAAGTGTGGAGACCCTGAGCAGGAAAATCAGACTCCAAATCTGTCAGTCAGTTCCTGCCAGACCTGACTTGCCTTTTGATGTTTCTTCACTGGCTGCCCAGGGACACACTATTAATTTACATCCAGCCCCTTACTCTTGCCAACTTTGAAGGCTGGGAATTTCACTAAGAAGAGCTTTATTCTGTAGAGATCATCTTCTGATTTAAGTCCAATTGCAAGTTTTAGCAAAGACATTATAATATCCACCAAAGCAAGTGTGCCTAGCAGGGCTCTGTCCCAGCCTCTGCCCTGAACACTAACATAGCACAGACTGTAGGGCTCTCAGAGCTCAACCTGCTCTCACTCCATCCGATACCCTTCTTCAGGGAGTCTCTTCCCCAGCCTGATGGGGAAATGGAGACCCTCTCACTTAGCAAAGCCACTTGCAGAGGCAGTAACACAAGGACAATGCAAAACTTTTAGAGCTCTTCCAGTTAACCAGCCAGTGTGAACCTTGGCCCTCTGGCCCACAGACCATAGTCTATTAAGACAAGTGGCAGAAATAGGCAAAAGCTTCTGGCCACACTTGCCAATGCATTGTTCAATCAAATGCCTTATTGGGGCTTAACCTGCCTCACAGACTGGATGGGTCCATAGGACATGTTTGCTCCCTCTGGCAAAACAGACCACAAAGAGTATGAAGGAAACTGAAGCCTAGAGAATTTCAGTGACTTGCCCAAGTTCAGTGAGCTGAAAGCATTGAACTTATGTGTCCTGACTAGCTGTCCAGCCACAAAACAATGAGGAATACCTAAAAGGGAAAAAAAGGCATTGATGTTTCATCCCTTTGCACTTGAGCACAGTCCTGAAGTGAGTGGAACAGTGGGACACAGGATAACATGACAGTACAGTGGGTCTCCAAGCAAGGCCAGTCTGCAGCTGGCTTCCTTTGCCAGCAGAACAGCCACCTCCTCCAAAAGATGCACGCTGAAGGCGGGATTTAGTCCACCTTTTTGCTACTCTCTTTCATCATGGGGTGACAGCTGAAACACTCTTGACTTCACAAAAATATCTGACTCCGGCGGTGTGAACACAGAAGCTTTTGGAGACAATGATACCCGCTTGACTACTTAGTCCCAGAAGGTGCAGTGGTGCTGCTGGAGTTGAAGGAACTAAGGGAGGGCCACCAACTGCCCTCTCTGCCGTGGACTTGAGACTGTAATTTCTTGACACACAGATTGCAATATCACTGGCATTTCAATGTGTTCTGCTCTAAGTCTTTCTTCAGACCCCACTGTCCACTTGTGCTCACCCTACTTTTCATGCCAGCTCAACCATTTCAGGAGGCTGCTGCTTAACTCAAAGCAGGGAACTGACTCAGTTTAAAAAGAAAAAAAATACCAAAACCCAACAACGCTGTGCAATGAAATAAAAAGTAAAAAATGTTTTTTTAAGCAGGATCGGTTCCCGAATGTCACTGAGAGCGACCCCACAAGCAGTCATGCTGACATATCTGATGGCAGGAAAAAGCTGTGGGGGCGTGGGAATAACTTAAGCTCGCTGAACAGCCGCCCAGTGCTTTGTCTTATGAAATCACAGCCTGAGGAGAGACTGCGCTGTGCTGTTTTCCTGCTCCCCCTCTCTTCCTTTCCCCCCGGAACCCTCGGGCCCCCATCACTACCATGACTACATCCAGCCTGGGATGTACATTTTAATCTGCAGTGTGTATATAAAAGAGAGCTGGAAGCAGTGGCTGTTTGAGACCCACCTGACCTTTGGATGTACAGCAAACTTCCTGTTCCAGAGCTGCCGGCTCTTTAATCTCCCAGTCTTTAAAAAATAAAAGTGAGCCTATGTGAAAAAATGCTTTGTAATGGGAACTCCTGGAACAACTTTTCTCTCTTGCCCTCTGACTGAGCCATAGAAAACAGTCAATATCTCCCCCAAGAGTCCTTTTTTACAATAGAAAAATGTCAGGCAAAACTGAAGTTTCATTTCCCAGCCTTGGAGTCAGCATCAGACAGGCACAAGAGCTACAGAAAAATAAAACAGCAAGGGGAAAAAAACCTCAATGTTGATAATTCAGAGTTTGGGGAGATTTTTGGTGGAGAATAAGAGTCTTTTGATGGAGAGCAAGTCGCACTTGGGAACTGGGTCTCTCTTCTTGCAGGAGGAAGTGGTCTTGGGCTATACTTGACAGCAAATTAGCATTGACATTTGACTTGTTTTGATCTGAGTTATTTACAATGGTATTATCTGTATATTTTTTACATGCTGTGAAGATTCCCAGTGCCAGATGCCTTGCAATGGCTGTAGGATGCAGTGCATTCCACAGTCATTACTCAGGGGTCATAAACCTCACATTATTCGTGGGGAGGAGGGGAACAGGGAAAAATAGTCTAACAATTAATTAAAAAAAAAAAAAAGCAAAGAAACCCTGGACTTAGATTTCACTGGGCTTGCTTGTGATTTTAACTGAAGGGAAATTAAAAATATGCTTAGTCTGGCTGGCACTGTCACACCGTGGGGTTGATGACTGGAACGGATCCTTGTGCATTTGCTCTACACATGGAAGTGCAGACACGGTGGAAACATTCCCAATGCTCTGGGCTGGGGGAGGCTGTAGTGGAGCAACTGCTCCATTACACTGCTGGGTCAATGATCCCCAGCTGGGGACTGCTGCTTATGATCTCCAGAGCTTGGGCTGGCAGGACACGTCCTGGGGCTGGCACTGCACTGGAACTGCTGCTGCAGGGAAGGAGCCAACGCTCAGGTGCTGGATTTTCAAGAGTGTAAGTGATTTAAAAGGGAGACTTTGTTTATTTGAGTTTTTTCTGGGGTTGGGAAACTCTCAAGAAAAGTTCTAAGGCCAAATCATAGACCTACACTTCTGTTCTTTTAAGCATGTGCTTCATATGCAGACCTTCCTTACTTCCTAAAGGGGTGAAGATGCCCAGGGAACACCTAACATGGAAGTGCTTGGGAGCTGCAAACTGGTAGGCAGGGAATGGAGTCCATGACTGTCCAGGTGAAGGGGAAATAAGCAGCACAAAATTTTTTGAAGAAAGGTCTCTCTTAGACCCCATGTTTGCCCTTTGGATGAACAAGAAGACATTTAAAAATGTCCCTGTGCCTTCCTAACTCTTTGGCTGAGGTTTGCCCAGCACTCCTCACCAGTAACCTGCACAGAGGCGTGTGCTGTCAGCCAAGGTTTGCTCACAAGAGACTATGGCTTCCTAAAAATCCTGAAGTTTCTCAGAGCTGGTTCTAAAAAGAGGAGGATAGAAAATGGATTATTAAGTCCTCATTCACAGCTGGTCTGACAGTTTAAACTCCAAGTAATTAAGCAAATGCTTAACTTTAAATACTAAGACATGTAAATATCTTTCCAAGATATGGACTAACATTCTGCTGAATTTGCAGGCATTGAGGAAGAAAACCAGTTACTCTTTGAAGCTGATACAACAGCATGGTCTAGTTGATCTTGCTGATATCTTGGGTCATTTTAAACCACAACCACCAACAAAACTAACACTTCTGTGTGGTTTGCGTGAGTATCTATTTCTAGTGACTTAGTTACGAGAAGCCTTGTGTCCATTTCAAAACCTTCTGTCGTAATTTCACAGAATTTCACCATAACTGTCATCTATTTTGCTCTGGTCACTCATATCTCACATCTCTGGTTTTTGAGAGTGCACCCTGTTTTGTAAGAGGACTTTAATATAACTCTGCAAAATGAAAAGAAGTAAAATAAATGAGGCAACATGGATCCAGAAATTAAGAATAAAGCTCCAAACTTTATTCATTGACTTGAATACAACAGTGATGCAGATTACTGTGGCACGGGAGTGCAATATGTGCTGTTTGCAGTATGACAGTGGAAACACTAATTGTACAGAACAGCAACCCAGCTCAACTTCTGATTATGCATACAAGCAGACTTATTGTACAGACGAGACATTGATTCACTTTTACAGAGACTCAGGGAGAGAGACAGATGAATGGAAAAGACAGGGACACCTCCCCAAAACGCTGGTTTGTAACATGTGGAGGGAGGAGAAAAGAAAAATAAAATAATAAAAAATCCTATTGCCAAAGTCTACTGATTTAAAGGAAAGTATACCTTTAAAAAATTAGTTGCAGTTTCCAAAGCTTAAAAAAAGCCCCCAGCTGTAAGGCCCCCTTACAGGAAGAGTTGTCCACAAAGACCACGCTGCTTGGACAGGACTGACCCGGGAATGACACACAGAGCTCCTCGGGGTGTGCACAGTGGCCAGAGGCTTTCCTGGCCCTGCCAGCCAGGACATCCTGGCCCAAGGGGTGCAAGTGCCAGTGAGAGGCTCCACTGATGTCAGTGGGTTTGCATCTGGGGTGGAAGTGCATTCTGAAGGTGTTCAGTGACAAAAGCCCAGGCAAGTGTCCAGTGGGACCTGTCAAAGCGCCTGAGGGAGCTAGAGACTCAGCCTGGTAAGGCACCGCTGGAATTCCCATCGCTGCTCTGCTGCTGAAATACTGCGTTTCCTAAGGCCCAGGAGCAAGGTCCTGGGGGCAACACTTACATGAACTGTGGTGATCCTGACAGAACAGGTTACTGTTTGCCTTCAGTCATCTCTCTTTTACTGCAGAAGAAAGACCACAGTGCACATGGAAGTATTACCTCTTCCCATAAACAAGCATTTCTGAGCAAATCATTAGCAGAAATCTATTTCCCTGTTAGAAACCCTCTGGGCAACAAATAATTTATTTTGCATACAGGCAAACAACATTAATGGCCAATTACATTCCCACTTCCTGCACTGATGCGTACATTAAAATTAACAATACTTCTGCCAAACTTGGGCATCACAAAGCTCCTGCCAGCAGTTGTCTGACTGAAAACTCAGTATCTTTGCATTGTGATAGATTTATTTTGTTCGTTTCTGATAAAGCACAGAAAAGGTGTGTGGGAGAAATCACAAGGCAAAACTCACCAGCCAGAGCAGAGCTGCAGGCCACAGCACTAAGGGTGTTTCTACATTAAAGGAGAAAGGGGCATTGTGCTGCTGTCACAGTGCTCAGGAGCTCTCTGCAGCTCTTCATTACACAGCAATGGGGTAAAAACATACCACATGTTATCAAAGCAGCCCTTGCCGTGCATCTGCCCTGAAGACTATGCTGGACTCTAGCAGGTGTGTTGACAGGGCCAAACAGTTTGACAGGGCACGAACTGGACTGGGGTTAACTGAATGGGGAAGGGTGCTGTGGACTCAAGCCCTAAGTGTCCCTCTGGCATGGAAAGATGAGTGGCATTTTGAGATAGATTAGTTGCTGTTCTTGTTTCCTGCAAGTGTTTTATTGCATCATCATTATCACTGACTCGTATTCTCCACTGCTGTAGGTAACTTTCAGGATGTGGACATTCTCCTTCACAAACACATTCCAAAGGAAAGCAATGAATCATGGAGTGAGAGAGAGGGTGGTTCCCATTTGGTCTACTCTACGAGGCTATGGTCCAAATATGCCAAGATCTCCTCCTAAGTCAGGATGAGCCAATGTAAGTTATTCCAAGATGAGTTTAGAGGATGTTCATATTTTTACCATTTTGGCACCTAATTTTTCTACTGCTGGTTCTAACAGCTTCAAATCATTAATTTTAGTATAAATGCTCATATGCTGTGAACTCCAAACTTGATTTCCCCACAGCTTGAAACAGGTACTACAGGTTCATACCAGTGTTTTGCTCTAATCCCTCTAAACATCAACCTGGCAAACCCTGTAGAAATCAAGCTTATGCCAGCCCTCCTCCTTTCCAGACTTTAACCCTTCACTGTCCATTGATACTACCCTACTAGGAGACACAGGGCTTGTGAAAAAGGACTTCACTTCAAAATGTGTCTGATTTCAAAATGTGTCTGATTTCAGTGTAGCAAACTTTTACAAAGGAGGCTCCTGGTGATCTCCCTTGAACAGCAGGACATCTGAACTACTTGTCTCAGAAAGGATTTCCAAACTGCAACAGGAAAGGGCAGCAAGCACTTCCGTGTTCAGCCCACAGGCCTAGGACTTTGTAAGGAGAGATGACATATGTCTTGACAGAAGTAAGAGCACTACTGGAGCTACAGGGCTGTCTTGTCCCACATACAGCTACTGAGGAATACACTGCTCTCCAAGCCTAACCTTTCACAGCACACAGCAGCCAGGTCCACATGACAAACCACATTTAATGAACTCCAAATGGGGAGTGCGTGTGCTACATGTGCACCTGCTGTGTTGGAAAACCTGCACGTGTACATAATCCCATTTTGTACACGTGGTTATTCTGCAATACTCTGCTCTTACACCACTCCTAAAGCAGAAAAGGAGAAAAAAGGAGACAAAAGCAATCAGTTTTCAGTCTTCTTGGTAATGACATTATGTTGACAGCATTGATGGGATGGGACTTTATCATAAGCTCAAACTCTTTGCAGGACATAGAAGAACATAAGCATGTTCTGAAGGCATATTCATAGACTCATAGAATGGTTTGGGGTGGAAGGGATCTTTAATGATCATCTAGTCCAACCCCTGACAAGTCTCAAGGGAATATCAAAGAGGGGAATTACAAAGAACTGCTACTTGATTGATACTAGGAGAATGATTAATTACTTACAAAGAAAATTCTCCCTGGGGCTACATTTAATTTTTATTAGGTAGGAAGACCAGATGAAAGAACAGAAAACGTTGTGGTGACAATCACTAAGAGCTCACTGCAGAAAACACACACACTCCCTCTGTATGGCTGCAGTGTGGGTTTTGTGAGGTGTGTCTACATGTAGGTGGTTGGAAAGTAACTGTGGGCATGAAACTGAAGCTCAGAAAACCCTTTATGTTCTCAATCAGAAATAAAGCATACTTAGTCTAGTGCAGAGGGCTGTGAACTGTCTGACTGCTGCACACCAGTGAGATGTGAACCAGCAATGGCCCAAAAATCCAGTTAGAGACGAATTGTTTCTGCAGCATCTAAGCTGGGTTCTCTTCATTCCTTCCCAAGCTTCAACTGCACTTTTAAATTCTCAGCTGATGAGGCAGATACAAATTACCATGCCATTCTTCACAGCCTAGGAGGCTGCGTTCTTTTTATTCCCTAAACTTTTTTTTTCTTTTTTTTTTTTTTTTTTTTTTTTTTGCATAGGAGGCAGAGGTGAGGAAACAACCTGGCTTAGTCATTTCTGAAATGACTGGGTAGTGTATTCATATATGCTGTGAGAAGTTCAACAGTAATCTAGAGACAGGGGCAGAAAAATGCAGACTGGCAGCTCACATCCTTGAGAGAGCAAGTCTTCAGATCTAAAAGGTGTATTGCCAAGGTGACTTGGACTAAAAGACCTTTAATGCCCAGTAGTTTGCGAGGCATCAGCACATATTGTCTGTAGGATGTGGGCTGAACAAAATTTGGAGAATTTTAATAATTTGAATGCATTAAAACTCATATGCTCCTCTCAAAGTTAAGCCACACCCTTCAGGTGACAAACACTGAATTCCTGAGATCACAGCATTCACAAATTCTGCGACTGTAAAACATTGCTGGTTCTTTCATCATATGGATTTGGTTTCAGCAGCCACTCAAAAATGCATCTGCCAGTGCCCCTAACTGACCATGCCATTTACTTCTCAGTGTTCCTCTAAAAAAATTTCAGATGCATATTCTGAAAAATGAAGTTAAAACACGTTACACTGCTCCTTGCTGCAATCTTAGCACTATCCAGAGAGCTCCCTCACAAGGGTGTGTGTCACAGTGTTCACTGAGGACTTCTGTTCAGTGGGGACCGTGATGCCAGATCTCCATGTTCTCCAGCTTGTCCCACAGATTCACTATTCCCTTAGCTCTAGGGACTTGGAGCAGGTGGTGATCCCTTGTCTCTGTCTCTCATATACTGAATCTTCATCTCAGATTTTATCAGAAGAACCACAGTGATCTGTTGCAACAGGACTTCCTAAACCAGCAAAGAAGAGGCAGGATTTGGGCTGTCCTGCACAGTTCATGATGAAATGCCATTTGGAGATACAGAGAACTCAACACAGTGATACTGAATCTCACAACTACATGGGACTGTTTCCCATTCCTAACTTCCAGATTTTAACACCAATGTCTCATATAACAGAAAGGTCCTGATGTCTCCAGTGCCTGAAGTTTCTGCATTAAAAAGGAAACCTTGATATTTTTTGACAGACACAGAACTTAAGTGACCCTCTCCCTGTCAGGAGACAGGCTCATTAGTGCAGTATGCATTGGCAGTTAAGCACCACAGAAGAGAAAAAGCTGGCCTGGCAGCCACAATGCATTCATTCAGTTACTTTGGTGCTCATGTCCTCCTCTGTATAGGACTTGCCCAGAAGCAGTTAAGGTATATACAGGCAGTTTTTTAAGCTGCAGCATATTGGAAGAAGAGTGAAAGCAATAAGGAGTTCAATGCAGCTCAGAAACTGTCTTGCATGATTACTCTGTCTTCAAAAACCAAGTCAGGCACAAAAGGAAATAAAAATAACCAAGGCTGGAGCTTTGATGCTTCAAGAGAGGAAAAACAAAAAAAGTCTGTGCCTTCTTTTCCAAGCACAAGTGAAAAACTACATCAACTAAAAAGAGTGCTTGGCCCCATGCACTGTGCCATATTGACAACAGCAACTGCAGGTTAATCAAAAAGCCTCTATCAGCAGAGCACGGCACCTTGATGGTACCTTTTAATTCATAAACATTCCTCCCTAAGAGGGATGAACTCGCATGTTAGCTTGCAGAGAACCGTCTTCCCTGTCAGTGTGAAATCCTACAACTCCACTGCAGTCTGATGAGCTGTACTAGTAATTACTAGCAGGGAGTTTGTCCCAAAATCTCTGGGTGCAATCCAGGGCACACTTAAAAAAGCGTTTTCTCACTCTGTCACTCCCACCCCCACTCACCCATCTCCTGGAGTAAAATGACAAGAAAACTGACTCTTCTCCATCATTCCCATTACTTAAGTGATCTGAAATTATTCAAAGGACTGGTTAAGCTCCAGCCTTATTAATTCAAGCAGAAAGTGTGGAAAAGGGAAGACTGACAACACACACAGCAATTCACTTCCTATATCCTAGCAAATATATCCAAGGAATCTATTTCCCAGAAATCCAACTGGTATGTACTGTAAGTGAGCAGAGCACCCACCATTGCAGATTGTTTTACGTGAAAGAGATGCCATGTCAAAAGAGTGCCAAGTAAGAAACAGTTGGGTGAAAGACTTATGTGACCATGTGGGTAAGTTCCAAGGGGCTTCTCCTTCACTACAGAGCATCTCTCTGTCTTCCTCTCCATATATACACACATATCTACACACACATACACGCACACACAGAGATAGATGGATAGATATAAATACAGGTGTGCACACAGGCAAACACGCATACATACATATATATATTTATATATGTGTATCTTCTTTTCCAGTTCTTGGAGTGGTTACAACTACTTTAGTCTGCAAGGCATCCTAAGGGCACTTCCTGGCTCTAGCAATAAAGTCCATCATATTGTGGAGAGAAGTAAAGGGAGTATCATTGAGGGAGAAGATCAGAACAGTTTTCCTTGTTGTATCATATCATGTAACAGGTTGACACCTCTGAAAACTATCATTGTTGTTTCTGAGCCCAAATATTTTCTCCCTGTTTTCCAGGAGGGCAAATGTTCATCTTGTTCAGTTGCTGTATACAGAGGTGCCACTATGTGATTTTCCCTTTTTTGGTGGATAAGTAGTTGCTTCCAAACAGTTTGGACTGTGTGATACAATATCCTATGCATCATTTTTTGTTGGTTTGTTCAAAGTGAGATTAAAAGAGTTTTGCTTTTTTCTTCATGTCGTTGCGTCTCCAGAGAGGTAACTTGTCAAACTCCTGTATCGTCATGCCAAATATTTCTTGAAAAACTTCAGGCGCTAAGTGACGCTTAAAAAGAACAGAACAAACAAACAAAAAATAAAAAAGGAGAAAAGGCAATAGTAAGTCAAAGCCAAAGAGACACAAGAGGAGGTAGGAGTGCCTTAGGGATTTGTTGTTGCTGTGCTAAGAGCCATTGCTGGAAAAAATAACGCTTTGACAATACATGTATCCGAGTCCTCATGAACTTGGGTGCCCCATGAATCAATTCAACTTCGCCAGCTTTAAGTCTGAGAAGTCTACAAAGGAAATCAGGGGAACAACTTCACTTGCTGAATAAGCAAGAGACACCTGAAGCCATCCAACAAGCAGTGATAGACTAGAGAATAAACCCAGTTCCTGCATGCCCCTGTCCCAGGCTTTAGCAAGTCACCTCTGCTTATGCATGGGGGTCCAAACAGACACAGGGTTTCAGGAGAGCTCTGCAGAAGGGCTGCAGGTGGACATGCCACATTCAGAGTTCTGAGAAGGCAGATGTCTGGCCAGACTAACTGTCCAGCACACTACTGCTGGTGAAACATTTTTTGGTGCTGTCCTGTGCACAAGTTACTCCTTGTTCTGCTGCTTTAGAGTTCATTGGATGGGACTAGAGTTCCCTGTGGCACTAATGTAACACAGCGTTGAGTTCTGATTAGTGATCACATACCTACGAGCCTGAAAATGGGCATAAACCCAAATTATTACCCAAACTTTTGTGGCTTCTTCCATTCATCTCCACAGAAGATTAACTAACTACAAATGACTTAAACATCCCCAGCATTCCACTGGGCTGCTTAAGTCTTTCTAAGCCACAAAGTTGTAAACTACTTTTATTTGTTGGCAGAGGTTTAAATCCTGACATTTTTGGATATCATCCAGTCTAACTAAGTCACAGGACTCATGACTTTTGATAGTCAAGGATGGCTGATGCTGACTCTTAGCTAAAGATCCAAGATCGAACAAAGTATTTCTCCACTCCAATATGGATCCTATGACACTTGTGCAATTTTGGGCTTTTAACAAATCCACAAGTATATAATTAAATGCTTGAAAACATAAGGGAGTTGTGAGAAGCTCAGTCCATGAGCAGGGAGACAGAGATGTGGGACTTTGGCTCAGCACAGCTCATGGAAATGTGGCTGCTTCCTCCCAATGTCTGATTCCTCTTTCCCTCCTTAGTGCTGAGAAATCTTCCCAGTCTAGCCAGGACCCACACCGCAGTGTTTCGGCTGTCACAAACAATAAACAACTTCAGCAGGAAAGAGCATTTAGGAACTTGCTTCTCTTACCTCAAGCCTGGTTCTGTCTACATCTTTTAGTATTTTATTTCGCCCTCTGTTGGTCACCATGAGTATTTCATATGGAAAAATCTGTTAACAATGTATAAAAGGGGGGAAAAAGAGATATTTATATTCTGAAGTAGAAAGAACAAAACGTGTAGACATATTTGTCCTAAGCACCTTAATCTGCTTCAGAAAAGTATGTGTCCAGCACATCTCCCATTAACATTTCCCTTGACATTGCAAAGTATGTCCAGAACTTACACACATCAGAGACTGGCAAATAATCAATTCCTGATTGCATAATTTTACTTTTGTTTTATGTGCACAGGTTCTTTGAAGTAAAACTTTTACTGTCAGTGGGTCTCAAATCAGCCTAACGCAATAGAAACAATGGTCAAAACCTCAAAATCAGTTTCTGGAATCATCCCTGGCAAGTAAAACTCTCTTGGATTTTTTTATCTTAGGCAGACACTTCCATGCCTGGAATGACTTAGGAGAGCTCATTTACCTCTGCCAGAGCCTCTCTAGAGTCCTTCTTATTGCATGTCTCTGCAGACTGGGAAAGCAGCATTCCCAGACCCCTCATCCAACATCTACTGAGGTCAATGAAGTTTTTCTGCAAACTTCAGTGGTGCCCGGCCCAGCCTTTACTGTCATTTATGGGTCTTGTCTTACTTGCCCACTGGGAATGAGAGTGAGACCACCAAAACTCTTCTGGAGAAACAGCTTAGCTATTATCAAATGCTACTAATTACATAATTTTAACATCAGAAGAAATTCAACCTAATCAAGTTTTGTGCAGTACTTAGAAATTTAAGTTCATTCCATTGTTAACAATTATCCCAATGAACTTTTCAAAAATATAATAAATAACATTCAGGCATCAATGAACACACCACTGATTTTATTGTAAGTAATAATAACTTAAATAACGTGTGCTTACATACCAAACGTAAGATATGATTCTTATGAGAGTCTGACAATGTCACAATTGTACAATTAAGTCTATACTTGGAATTACATTGTTTATGTTTGATACTGGAAATGGCTACCATATACAGCATCATAGGAAACTAAAATGTAACTTTTCATATTTAAACAGGCAGAGTTTAAGTCAAGATCTACGGTCGTAAGTACATTTTATATTTAAGTATTCACAACAAGGCATGTCTTAATCTGGGTTGGCAGGATGCACAAATTCTGTCCTTTCTGGAGAACCATTTAGTAAGATTTGGTCCTTCCTAAGTTTACTAATTTTCACTTTTCATGTGTTTCATGCTGACTTTGAATTGCCTTCTTTTAATTGATCAGGTTTAAGTTAGTGTTGGATCAGTGATGTGAATAAAAATAGTGCCAATTCACACATGCTGAAGGTGTGGCATCACTTTTATAAACATCAACAGAAAGTGATCTATTATCTCATGAAAATTGCCATAGATTTCATCATTAATAATACTGACAGAATTTGTCACCCAAAATAACATCCCAAACCACGGGGTGCATCAACAGCAGTGGTGGCTGTAAGAATTTCTATTGCACTGAAAGAGAAAATACTTGGAATAAAAAGTATCTCAGGAGCTGGGAATGCCCCCAAATTCTTATTTATATAATATATAAACCCACTTGTAACTGTACATTGCTCTGGGGTCTCAGCTTATAAAGCCAGGGTTATTGCCTTGTACAGTTCGTCTGGAGGTGACTCGGAAGCACAAGCAGTAATCTGGTTTGCAAAACGAGTTCCTCACTTAACTGTAGAAATTCTGATCCTTGTAACTTTGGCAAAATCATGATTTCATGGAATGTTCACCAGCAATAAGGATTTAAAACACAGCTCTGGTTGAATTCCCTCTATAAATTATGATCATTTTTGACTCAGGCACCTCTAGACATAGCTGTAAAAGCATTTTAATTTGTATCTTAAATTATAATTAGCTGACATTGTGTCTTTTTCCAATAAATCTCTTGAAGAGTTTCTCATATAGGGAATTCAACATTATTGACAGGTGTCAGGCTAACTGTGCCGAGATCTTTATAAATAACAGATCCAGACAGACAACAAATCAAAGCCCCTTGTATTCGCCTGATTTTTCCTTTAAGAAGCCTCCACAGTGTATTATGAGCCACAATATTGTGCATCACTTTTCGAGCTGGACAGATCCAAGACCTTCCCACTGAATTTGCTTTTTCGCTAGGGAAAGTCTGACAGAGAACTACGGAGCACCTTCAGTACCCTCAGTTTGTTTCCAGAAAAGCTTCCCTAACCCAGGAAGCAACCTGGGGGGCCCTCAGCCTGCCTCAGTGCTAACACCTGGAACAGGCAAAGTCCAGAACAAAGGGAGAGGTTTGGCACATAAGGAGCAGGGACTGAGGTCAGGTAAAGAAAAACAAGGGACTAAGACATTTTCCATATTTTATCTGCATTTCACAGTCAAACCTTCGCTATCTTGAAGGAAAGTGAATAACATCTGCACTTGCCTTTGGCTCCAACATGTTAGGCATAGATACTCCTCTGTCCATTCTCATTCCAGGGACATGACCATCCGGGAGGGACTGCATCAGATACAGGTATACATCAGACACATAGGTTACACACACAGAGGGTAAAGGCACTCAAGTAGTGGTGAAAACAAAGGTGAATTTGCTCTGAGACTTCCTTCAAGTCTTAATACTTAGTCTTTATAGATAATTGCCACGGCTGGTGTTACTTCTCTGAGGCACACAGAGGGATCCTTCAGTCCTTTCTGTCACCACAGCCTCCCACCAGTGCTAAGGCTGGTGAGAGCTCCTACCTGACCCCACCAACATCCCTTTCCAGGTGGATCTGGGCACTCCAAGAGAGTGGTGGGCCCTTTCCCACCCCAGTGACTAAGTAAAGTTCTTCTCTAGTCAAATCTACAGAAGCATTACTTCAGATCCCACCCAGCAGCATACAAAGTGTTCTTACACCTCTGGGCTTTTCTTCCTGTCATTTACTGTATCAGCTGAGGGATTTGTTTGGTTTTTTTTTATCTCTACAATGGGAAATTTTTACTATGAACACAAACAGGGATAGGGTTAAAAGGTGCTGTTTTGACAAAGGTACTGTTTCTAAGGAAATAACATTTGGGGCACAATACATGGACAACTCTGCTCCACTCCCAAAATCTTATTCTCTTTCCAATCATCATGATTTTGATACACCATTAACAGAATATCCAAGTAAATAAACTATTTCTCAAATTGCCATTTCATATTGTGATTGTGCTGAGGAGCCAGTCAGACTCAAACCATCCTGAAAAACCCCTGCAGGCAGTATTTGAAGTAAAAGAGTTTCCATTTGCAACCACACTTCTTTCTGGCTCATCTATGATGGCAGCACTGTAGAAAACTATTTATCAGCCATCTTGTCTGGAGAGCAAATTCCAGGAGAAAAATGAGGAATTCAAACCTCATGTTATGGGAGAAAATTGCCTCTTGAAGAGACTTTCTATATGTCTCTGGCATCATTACTAGACAGGCTGGAAATAAATCCACCCTCATGTGTCCAGAGATGGCTACTACAGATAACTCATGTATAAACAGACAGTGGATTTTACAAGCAAGTCATAGAACTGGTGTGAGCTGTCTCAACCCAGCTCTGGGGAGGTAACAAGGAGGAATCCGAGGCTGTGCCTGTTTTTTTGTTGATAAGAATCTACATTGGTGATTATGCTTCAACATGCAGGAAAATCAAAGCTATAGTCTTAAGAAACCCTTCCCTGTAGCAGAAATTCAGACTTGAACAAGTTGATGCTTTATGTTCTGCTGTCAGTTGATTGATGAAAACCCGTACTCTACCTGGAAATCTGAAAAGCAAAAGAGAACTCTCATCAGCTTTGGAGTGTGGAGGAACAGGAATCAGTCACAATCTACCAGATAATCCTTGTATCTTCTGGTCTACCCAGTCTTTCCAAAGTCCCACCTGATTCTCTAAAGCCAGCAACCTTCCTAATCTTGGACTTAGTTTGTAGATTCAAACCCTCCAAGTATTGCAGTTCTTTTTGTTTTGAGCAGGCTTCTCATTCAGGAAAATAAGGTCACTTTGGAAATATTAAGAGATCCATGGCCACAATCAAATGAATAAAGAGCCAATTAAGATCCAAATGTGTAGAGCAGGATTCAGCTCAAGTAACTTCTGCCACAAGGTCTAGATTCCTTCACAGCCTATGAAGAGACACAAGCACCACCAGAAGCTGCCTAACCACGGGGTATCTGAGATAGTCAGGATCAATCCCACTTTGGGAAATAACTAGCCTCCCTCTCTCAAAACATTTCAAAATGTTAACTCTCCAAGTTTCATAACTTTCATAAATATTGTCAATTTTTATTAAGCTATGACTGATACCAAGTCTAGCTCAGTCATAATGAAGATCATGAGCAGCAATGGGCATTAGAAGGCACTGGCCCCTTTCTTCACTGTGGACGTTCTTTTAGACTGCACAGTGGATGGTAATTTTCAGAGACAGAAAACACCCTAACAGAATTTAGTTCATATTCCTGATATTCCATGTGTTAATTGCTTTCCATTTGATCCAATGCTAAAGCAGTCCCTTGGCATGAACAAGATCAGTTCCACACAGCAGATTTGGCAAAATAAACCTAATATTTTTAATAGTATTTGAAGTGTTTAATTGTCAAGTTTACCAGAGGAAGTTAAAAAGTACTGAGCAAATACAAAGTAACCACATCCCCAACCTTAAAATAAAACAGCAGAAATGATCCATAATAACATAATAACAGAAAGGCTCCTCGGCCTTACCTCGAACAGCACCACTCACATCCCCGTAGCTGTTGTACTGACCAAAGTCTGTAGACACTGGCTGTAAAGGGAAAAGAGGGATATGCACATAAATTCCCAGTTCAGGACTTCACAAGCAGGCAGGTATATGGGGCAAAATAAACTGCTTTATGTCTTTTATTTCCCCCTGAATTTTCACATTTCTCGCATTGCTTTCTTGCCTTTTGAACAATGTTAAGTTTTGTTTAACTTCAGCTGGTCTTATAAGAAACACTAATTAAACTGAAACTCTAATGCAGTTAATATGGAAATAAATACCATGGATAATTAAAGCCACCTTTTCCTTCTCAAAATCACCATCTTCTTACCCTGTGAAGTCCATTTTTTCCATACCCGGGGAGAGAAGAGGTTTTGGAGGCTGAAGCATGTGCTGTGGGATAAGGAAGGGAAAATATTTTACTGGAAAAATCCCATGGAAACTCAAAAATTAGAACATTTGAGGAATCAACGAGCATAAAAAACACAGTTAAAGTAGCCAAGCAGACACAACCAACTGAGACCCATTGACTTTAAGAAACTAATATGTCAGCCCCAAACTCAACACACACTTCCACACATCCTGTAGTTCTACACAGCTTTATTGTGCCATGGAGGCAGGTCATCACAAAGGGACACTGTGGTTTTGCCAGGCTCAAAATCAAAGTGTTCTCCACTGAGTTGAAAGTAATGCTCATGGATCAGCCAGCAGAGCAAAATAACTTTTTATTCCTTAGCTAGATAGAGTTTTGCTGTGCAAGTTAAGATGGGATCAAGATAAAGGACAAGCAGAATCCAAGATAGCAGTATTTGGACAGGTTTCCTGTTAAGTCTCCCAGACAAGGCCACTCAATTCCACTCTCCTCAGTGGCACATGTGGTTTTATATATCATTATACCCTCTGAACCCTTCATGAATTTCCCATCTATCCTTCCTACTCATCTGTTATTGCACTCATGCTCCCAGCTGCTGCTGCTGCTGCCCAAGCCAAGGTGCATATGCCCAGCACACTCCATTCTCCCTGTATCCACATGCTGCAACTTGCCATTTGTTGCTACAAAGGAGAAAAGGGATTAGTTTTGGTCCTGTAACACTGTAGCTGACAGATGTTTGGATAGTGACTTCAACAGGAGAACTATGGGAAAGGGCAGTGCTGACTGAATTCAAACAACTTGAGAATTTGGCCCTCTGAACTAAAATTATGGAAATGTCAAGGGTGCATTTTCCAATACAGATTAAAACATGGATAAATTATAAAGATTGTCAGCATAATGATGAATAGTAACTCTACAGTTAATGTAGCTCCTTCAGACAAGATCTTTCAAATAAAAATGTGATTTTTTTGGGGGCGGGGGGGGTTGATGTTATTTTTACCACAGAAGGGTGGGGAATGTAGAACTTGAGGCACTGTTGCTGCCAACAATAAGCCGCCTTGGGAAAGATAACTCTTCTTTCACAAAAGGCAACTGATGACTGAACTGATTATCCCTGCAAAGAGGGATGGACACATCTCAACTAAAGGAATCCTTCAACCTGTGCTAAGGTTAATAAAAAAATCATAAGCTCTGAGTTGAGCAGGTACACTCTGGCCCTGAAAAAATTACAGATAGTACAGGAGAGCCACAGGCCTCCTCTCCAAGGCCATCAAGGCAACACACTGATACAACAGGGAACACAGTCTGCTTGGCAGCTACTCTATTGGATGACTCCAAAGAGACTCATCTTGTTCCTTCTTGGCTCAAAGTACAGCTGCTGTGTTATAGTCCATAGTGAATGAAAAGAGTGACCCCTCCCCCCCGCCCTTCTCTGGAGGTCTGAGAAGGCCATAAATGTATATCAAAATGCGGGATAAGGCAAAGATTTTAAGCCATAAATTAACCAAAGTTAACATTTTTGCTTTTGTTCTGGAACAAAATAGACCCAATCAAAATGTCAGCCAAGGTCAAAACACTCGCTGTGTTCAGAATATGCAGTCCTACTGGTCAATGTGGCTGATTTTCTTTCCCTGGGACAAGAGACTGAATAGGAATAGGAACCATCAGATTAGGCAAAAGGCATTAGTGTAATTGATTAGCCCAGCCTATTAGTATGTATGTGATGGTCACTAAACACTTTGTCTCACTCCTTATCTATATTAGAACCATTCTCTCCTTAACATTGCCTGAAAATCCTCAACCTCATATTTCTTCTAATAAAAAACCAACCTTGACACTCCTACCCTCACCAAAAGTAGGTAATAATTAGTCCACTCTTTCAGGGCAGATCACCACACATACACATATCAAGCAGTCTTGCCAGCTGTCTCTCTTCTGGGACACTGCTTGGTAAGTGTGTACATGGTTTTTATTTTTCACTGTTCATGATAATCTTTATTGCCTTCAGGAATTACCTGGAGAATCATAACGACTGGCAGAAAGGGCTGACCTACTGCGACTCTCCTTCTCCATCTCTTCTTTCAATATTAGCTGTCCCAGACCAGAATTGAGCTATAAAAGGCAATTAAAAAATACATCAATAAGATAAAGCTGATCAAGACAGTAGTAGAAATTGCCTACAGAAAACAAAGGGGCATTTTCTTCATGGTGTTCAGAAGTAGCATAAGGACAAACTAATAACCACCTTCATGAGCTGCTCCTCCTGCAGCTGTCGGCGCCTCTGTAGCTCCTCGTCATCTTCCTCTCTTCCGCTTGATCTGCGTCTCATGTCAGCTCCTGCTTCCATAAAACCACAGTACAGAGAGAGTTTTGTGTACCAGTTCAACCACAGCTTGAAGATTTCAATGCCAGCTCAAAGTACTGGTCAGTCTGATTTGCTGAATAAACAGAGCAATAATTTCTCACAAAGTCAAAAGAATTTTTCAAAACTCACTCTTAATAAAACTCACTTGGATAGCCTGCCCTATGGTTATCAGGCTTGCTATAAAATAAACAAGAACTTAAACTGCACGTGAGCTCCAAACCAAGCAACAGTCCTGGATAAAAAAGCCATGATTCAATGTAGTAGAGAAAAGGAGCTCCCACTGCTAGTGCTGGAAACATGGGGCTTAATAGCACCAGTAATTAGAGCAGTGGCTGAAAATAGTCTGATTCACATTTACATTTCTATGTAGACTCAGAAAAGCAAATCTGAATTAACATTTGAAATGGAAAATTATACTACATTAGTCCCCTAAATGAATACTCATATTTGAAATAAACAAGGCATTATTTTTAGTCTAAAATGAAGTAAATTAATTTGATCCATTGGATAAAGCTAAAATTAATTGAGACACAGGTGTTCTACATTTTAGTTCCTTAGGTTTTACTGAATAATTTTTATTTTCTTGAATATTCCTAAGAAATAATCCAATTTGGATGTCAGGACACCTCCATGAATAGATAGGATGTGATACTGTTGCAAGCATTTAGACAGCAGTTGTATGTTTGTCTGCACAGGCCATTTCTGTTACAGTTGTTCACCAACTCTGTGCTGGAAAAAAGTCAGTATTTCAAGTATGCAGTTGTTTTGAGTATGCAGATGTTCTATCCCTGTGACTCATGTTTGCCAGATTGCAATCCTATCTAAAGGACATTTTCAAAAACCTGCTACTGCATGTGCAGCCCCTTCAGTTGGTCACTGAGCTCTCCCACCCTGTGTCTCCTCTGCCAACACTTCTGTGAAGATCCCATTGTGATGAAAGCCATACATTCCTTCACAGAAACCTGAAATAAGCAACACCTCAGTGCTTCAGACGTGACTTCATTAATGAATCAGGCTAGATAGCTTATTTTATGCTACAGGGGTCAATAAAACTTAACAGAGGAAAAATACAAATTAAAAACAATTTAAAATGATGATGCACATGAATTAAAGAAAAGAAGGTATGTTTAGTGCTACAACACAGAAGAAAAATACAAAGTCTGTAGAAACAATAACTCTGAAAATCAGGACTTTTTTAGTCTGTTAATTGTTCCAATTCAGACATTGCTTCTTGCCATGAAATTAGTCATGTGGTTGGAAGCAATCATATTTCTGTGGCATAATTACTATTAGCTTGGGACTAAAAGATTAAACAGAATAACTGAAAGAAGTCAGGCTTGTGTGACACACCACATGTTTTAAGCTACTGCACTAGAGTTCACAAAATTTGCCTGTGGGTTAATCTGTGTGATCGGTTCCAAAGTCCTTTAACAAAACCTCTTCTACTCAGTGCAATTCAATAGTTACAGGTTCAGACACTCAGCAGTCTCACCAGCAGAACTGCACTTTGTGGTGAACATCTGGAGGGGACACCATCCTTACTCCGCCCTTTCACAGCTCCACTATTAGTCTACTTTGTTAGCAGTACCTTTCGAGCCGCATCGTTGCCCCATGTGTTTCTGCATACCTATGGCAGCAAGGGAGGGGGGACCTGGCCAGTGCTCCGTCTCAATCTTTGGGATCTCGTTGGGTGCTGGTGCATGAGCTGCTGGGAACTTGGAGGACTTGATGATATCCTCGGAGGACTTGCTCTGTGCTGCCAAAGCAGCTGCATCTAGGTGGCAATCAGGGAACTTAGCTATGTAATAATCTGTATCAACACAAAGGTCTTCCGCATTCTGGCAAAATTTTATGCTTCGCAAGAAGCTAATTTTCACAAGCACACATTTTCATGTTTTGCTCTTCTCATTGCAATTTGAAGTAATGCCTTTCTCTTGCCAACAGATTGGAATCAAACCTTTCTCTCCCCTCCCATTATCACCCCCCAAATAACCCTAAATCAGCTTTGAATTTTATTAGGGTTCAGTGTAAGAATGATTAGGCAAGAGAGAGAAAATTCAGCCTAACAGTATTTGCCAATATCTCCTAAGGACAGTTGATTATTAATGAAGATGAACTCAGTACTGATCTGTCTTCCCTCTAGGGCAAGAAAACAAATAGTTCAGAGGAATAGTATGAATTTTAACACTACTGATGCAAATTATTTCCTATATTTCTGTGAAAAGTTGCAAAACAAACAAACAAACAAAAGAAACCTGAAACAAATATATTTAACTAGGGGATTTTTTTTCTGCTGCATGCTCTTGCTCATAGCATGCAGTAGTAGTAAAAGCAGATGTGAACTTATTAATACAAACTAAACTCCATTGAGATCAGCTTGGCAGGGAAAGGCACTTGCAATGCACTGAACCTCATCAATAAAATAGCTCAGCCACAGGGCATCCACTTAAGATTCCATTCTAAGCCAAAAGTCTCGTGAAAGCATATGAGGATGTGCATTATGGCTTTCACTTCTTGACATTAACAAAGAAGAAAAATCCAACAGAATTTAGTCTACATTAAGGCCAGCCTTAACCACCTCTTAGCTGCAAACTGTTAGCTCAAATCACCTTTGCTTGTATGAAGTAGTTATATCACAAGCAAGGGTTCTGGACTTTTTTCTCTTTTCTCTGTTTTTTAAAAAAAAAAAAAAAACAAACAGAAAAACATCTGTTAACAAAAGGATGCACTACGGTTCTCATCCAACACCTTCAGGGTAGTTTAGGAACATCAGTATTAGATATCATTGGCAATTCTGACCAGTTTATGACTGGGAAACTCTAAGCATAGTTGCAGGAGGAAGCTGGTAAGAGTTTAGAGTTTACAAAAGCATGACTTCAAACAGTACTTACGTATTAGAATTGGTGATGTCAGTGGTTAAACATTCACATGTTAATGGGAGGTGAGGAGATACATTAAAACCATAAAAATAAACAGAAACAATGTTAAGACTTTTTCCAAAATGAGCATATGGTTTGAAACTTAAAAAAAAAGGAAAGAGGAAAAACCCCTGATGTGATACCAGAGCAGTGTAATTTGCAGTGCTCACTCCTGACTATAGAATGGTCCTCTGGGCTTTCCTACTCAGCTCAGCTCAATGGCTCTCAGCCAACTGTTCATCTAAACCCTGTAGTATTGCTAATTTGCTACTTAATCCTAAATACATTTCACTGGATAAAAGGTCTGCAAAAGGATGCAAACTCAGAGTATTTAAAAAGTGGAGTTATATGTCTTTCACCACAGTAAATAAAAGTCATCTCCTATGCACAGTTTTGTGTTCACAGCAGAAGGGGAGAGTGAACACACCCCAGTACAATGAGACCTTGTCCTGTGGCACTAAAGACAGGCAAGGCAGGAGTCTTCTGCCTCCACTGGTATGTCAGACTTGCTGTACCAACATCAACACCAGAAAGCTTAGAGCACCAACACTGCTGGCCAGCTCAGAATCCAAACACCTGGAAAAACAAGTACAGTGTACTACCTGAGCTGTCTCACAGGGCTCGAGAGTCAAATTAGCCCTGTAAGTGATAAGTCACCTATAATATCTTCACTAATTAAAGATTCTTATGTAAAGCCACAGGTACATTTGGAATTCCACTCTGATAGTAACATCTCCATCCTTCCTGTTGAAGTAACTTATTGTACTGTGTCTGTTTAAAATAAGGATATTTCAAGAAGTCCCTGTTAGAGAACAGTTTATCGTTAATGCATTTTAACATGACCAGTATGTGTATTCTGCAAATATAAATTTAAAGAAGTGAATATTGGAAGGCATCATAATGCTAAAGAAACAGCAAAATCCCAGCTAGTGGTAATTTTGCCATTAACATCCACGTGGCCAAGATTAAACCGTATCATCCAAATGAAACAACATGCTTTAAAAAATAATCACTTGGCAGGACATGCAACAGCTGTTTCAAACTTCAACTATCAAACTTTTATGCTTATACAGTAAAAACTGAATACTTTAATCTGCACACCTTTTAATTCAGTGGATATCCCAGTTTTGAAATAAAAAGGGAAAGATCATTTACCGTGTTGTTTGTAGATAGGCGGTTTCCTGTAAATGTTGACACCTTGATCTGTGATATCAAGAAACAGAAAAAGGGAATACGAAAACTACTTCAGTTGTAGATAACTCCAGCACTAAAACAACAGACAGACCAAATCAAGGATGTAGTACAAGAAAAAGTCAGAAAGCTATTTCTAGTATCATAAAAATCAGATTAGTTAAAGAAAAGAAAACATAAGAACAAATGAAAAGTCAAAGACATGTGGTATGAAGTCCTTTGGAGCTGACTCTGTAATATGTAGATGCATCAAGTCATGATTTTAAAGTGGGATAAAAGTTAGAGAAGAAATGTAAGCAAGCAAGACATTTCAATGGTGAAGATACAAGCCATTTGGGGAAAACTACCCCAAATAACTTTTGTGGAAAATTGTGCTTCAGCTCAATTTTCTTTCCAACTGACTGGCTGGATTGAGCAGAGGAGAATGCAGTGAGCCTACAGTTCACTTCAAAATCCAGAGAAAGAACCAGCTGCCTGAACAGCCACACTTCAGCAAGTCAACAGGATGCTTTATGCAAAGGTAACTGATATGCTAATTCCCAAACCACAAGGATAGATTTTATTTCTTTTTTGGTAACTTTTTTCTGCAAGGTCCACCACATTGCATATTATCTATGTGAATCAGAATAAAAACACTTCCCAGAACTCAAATGCAGTAAATCTACAGCAAGTCTAAGAGAAAACATTTTGACAAATAATAATCTAGGAAAAGGACCATTTTGTTCTAAACTACTTTCCCACCCAAGCCAACACTTCGCATATTTGGCACAGCTACAAATACAAAAGTTAATCCAAAATCAGCACTACAGCACAAAAATGTGCCAAAATCTTATTAGAAGACCAAACTGAGCTACTGGGAACTAGAAAACTAGTGTCAGAAACCCATTTTGCTGCTTAATTCCACCTGGAAAAAGTTTTCAGTTACGTTAGAATGAAAGATGAAAAGGAATTTCAGAAATACATGCAGCAGTGTATCACAGATCCAAGAAAGTGCTATAGGAGACAACTTTGCCTTTGGCGTTAAGAAACTAACCCTAAAAATCTATTGATGAAACAGAGGCAAATCTTACTCTGCAGAGCTCTACACCCCTAACTATATAGGCAAACTCACTGCTCTCAAAGACACTGTGGTACCTCACTCTTGTGTGTGATCTGTTATGGCCACTTGACCAGCAAATAGGCACAAACATTACAAGGGTATTCATGCAGTGCTTTTGCGCACATCTACACCAGAAAGCTCTAAGGAGGGCAGGGGCACAGCTCCTTCTGTGGCTGCACTGCTCTCCCACCATGCTGGAAATTACCACTCACAGCTGGTCATGTAAATAGGCTTCAGCTTATGCCAGTCCCAGTGAGCCAGGTTAGCTTAAGCAGTTAAACCAGCCGACCTTAGCCAGGCCAGGTCACGCTGACTGAAGGGAGCACACACAGTTTATCTGCCAGGTTTGAGGAAAGGAGGAAGAGCAGTAACTTCTGGCAGTGAAAAGGGATACCAAGTTGAAGGGGACCTGAAGAATAACTGGGTATATAATAAGGCTTTCAGCTAGCACTGACATAGGGACACACAGCCTCAAAAGCCAAGGCAGATGATCTTCTCAAATGATGGAATAACTGTGGCGCTCACTTCAAAACAGACACTGCCTTTTGTACAGAGGACATCTTAAGGCATATGTATCCCTGTAGGTCTGCAGGTCTCTCTGAGGACACCAAACCATTGCACTAAACAAGAAAAGAAATATCCTCGCCTTCTTTTGAAAAAGGGATACCAAACTGGGACTGTTGGGTTCAAGACTGAAACAAATCACAGCAATCTGAATGAACAACATATATAATGGCTCACTGGCCACCTCTCTTCTGCATGTGAATCAAAACCAACTCCTCTAAAATTCACAGAGCTATACTGATGCTCAGCTGGTGCAACTGGGACAAAAATCAAGCCCTACATAGCTCATATACAGGTCACAGGCCAACAACAGACCCTGAAATACAAGGCATTCTAACAGCAAAACACCTGACCAACAGAACAGGCAAAAACCACAATGAACCCCCACATTTCCTAAGGCACTACTTCTCTCAGCAAGCCCAGGAGCAGTTCCAGACTCTGAGGGTGAAACCCATGGTAAACAGTGTGAAAGGATGGAGACAAGACAGAAGTTACAAAGGCTACATTCTACACTGTGACAGGACACCGAGACACATACAGTGCCAGCTCCTACCTGGAACATGGAAATGTTTAGGGGCCTGAGCGTAAGTTGGAGTGAGAGGGCGACTGTCAGGCCGATAGGGGCCAGGGGAGTTCCGACCGCTGGACGGCTCATTGCCTCCAATGAAAGAATGGAGAAAACAAAATGAGAAGAGGGAGAGCAATTAAAAAAAAAAAAAAAGGCAAGCCCAATCAAACCCAAACAAAACTGGTGGAATCAAAACCTCCAGGGAGAAAAGAAGTTGAACCAAAAATATAAGTATAAACAATAAGGAGAACTGGTAGCCCTGGTGACATTTTTTCCACCCCCCTGATATTCCTGCAGAGACAAAAATCCATGTTCAGGCTGGAGTTGAGCAGCTCAGACTCATTCTGACGGCATGCAGGCAGGAGCTGTGAGCTCTCAGCTGGTGCTTGGATGGGCAGTGTGGAAAAGAAGAATGGAAGGTTACTTGGCAATGACTTTTTAGTACAGAGATTGATATTTGTAAGTAAAAGGCGCAACCACGGAGCAAAGTACTTGATATGCAAACCCAAAGCAGATAGAAGCAGATGCTGGCAGTTACTACAGTTCACTAAATCAAAAGTGTAGAGAAACTAGACACAGAAAATAGCTGTTAGGTCACTTGGCCCATATCAAAATGCGTAACTGTTCCTTACACACTCTTTCACTGGTTTAGCAAAATTCGAATATGCCAAAATAATTTGTAAAGCAGTGCAGCCCATCTTGTGGCTGCATCCACATCGTTGGTGTCTCTCCAAATCTCTGTCAATGCCAAATTGAACCCTGATGACAACACTGCTGATTCAGCAAATCTGAATCTAACGCCTAAAAATTTTAGTTCCATTTTGCACATACTGCTTTTTCCATTGGTAGGATTATTCTCAATGGGACTCTTTCTTTGCCTCCTAACAATGCACCTCATCAATCCAACAGCCCTCAAAGTTCCTGTGTCTTGCCATGGCAAGAGGGCTGCTGCAGAACCATCCTGGTTGATCCCCAAGTATCAGGACTTTATAGCCAGATATTCAAACATGTGGCTGTGTGTGTACCTTAAAGGAATGCTGCTGCCTTTTACTCTGCCCTTCTTCAAACTCGTGCAAAACTCACATTAGGGAGAACCATCCATATGAGTGCTTATTGTACATGAGTGAGGGTGACCACAACAGTGAAAAGTAGGGGAACATTCCCTTCTATTTTTTGAATGTCCACATACACTTAAAAAACCCTAGAAATGCTGATTGAAAAACCAAGGAAAAAAAAACCGAAGTGGGGGGGAAGAGAGAGTGGTAACAAGTACAGGAGAGCTACAAAACACAAGAAAAAATAAATTGCAGGCCTCCTTTCACCTACAGGTTTCCTATGTTCTGTTAGAAGATCCAGAACCTGAGACTCACCACACTTCTTATTTATGCTTTTGGGGTGGAGGGATAGTTGTGGGAGAAGGAAAAAAGAAGTTTTCTTTTAAATTGACACGAAACTTCATCTTTTACTTGAATGATCATCTGTCAGTGCAAAAGACACCAAAAGGGAGAAACAAAATGCTCTTCACGAACCTTGCTAAGAGAGATGTGCCACAGAGGCCTCTACTAGTACACAAGTTAATCTATCTGCATATACACGTTTTATAAATTACACTCCCAGTTCAGGGGATTTGGCTGTACAAAATTTGTCCAGAAGAATGCATGTGCATATTTTGGTATTCACCTCTTTGATATTTCAGCCCTATAAGACATGATGTTCTTTCAACCACACGAGTTGATAATGGTTTTCTATTTTGGGTGCAGCAATGCTGAGCGTCTGGCCAGGTAACAGTAAGTGCTAGGTCTATTAACTCTGAAAAGCAGTACCAATCATTAATTAAAACATTTTTTTCATATCTCAATCTATGGTCCTTTACTTAGCAATTCCAATAGTGTGTTCTACTTTTCCAGCCTTTGAGACACTGTGATGGTCAAACACCTCACTTGCTTATCTGATTTTACTTATGTCTTTTGTTTCTACTGAGAAATTATGAGTTACTTTTCAGCAAAATCATAAGTTTTATAAGGAAGAAAAGCCCCATCAATACTGATACAGCCTCAAGATATAGTTACTTCTTTATAGAGACATGTCACTCTGCCTTTCTGCTTCTGTTAGCAATTAGTACACTCAATGAAAGAAACAAAAGGCATTTATTGACCTGTGGACTTGTCACCACAGAGGAGTCACAAATACTGGGAGTCAATGTGGGCATGTTCAATTTGCAATGGCTCTATCACCAACACCAGAAATACAGGGAAGAAATCCTTCTCATACCCCTCTCTATTTTGCTCAGACACAACTAAGTATACTCACATCCATAAATGTGTGCTGGCTAATCTTGTATCTGGGACACAGATCATTTGTTTAGAGAGAACTGGTAATGTTGTATAAAGCATCAAGTACCAGGCAGACAATCACTGTGGTACCATCCTGCATGTGATGCTTTACAGATGTCTCTGCTGGCTTGTATTTCCTGGGGTTCCTGTGCAGCCTCTCTCTCCCCAGTGACTCCTACTAGTAGTGACAAATAACTCTACTTTACACTTTCTAGGACAGCAGACTCATTACCTTCAATCTCTGCAGGAGGAAATGGTACATCTACTTAGATTCTCATTAGACCATCCCCGAGGAGACCACTCTCATAACGAGGCTTAAGTGCTTCAGATGCAGCTGTAAAACCACCCACAATTTATGGAAGCAGTGCCAACCAACATCTGTGGAATGTGCATATGCACACAGGGAAGGAGTTCCTAGCTGCCTGCACCTGCCTCCCAGGGCCTGCCTGCAGCTTTACATAAAAGTTGGGGCTGCTCTGAATTTGGGTTCCTTGCTGTGCCTGCACAGGAAAGTCTCTTACTGTCTCAGATACACCATAGCTATTGTTAACTCCTCATAGCAACAAGAGCACTCCAGTTCACTAACACTGTAGAATGAACTAGTTCCCACACTCAACATGAAGTTGAATGTGTGTGTGTATTTGTGTATGTCTGTATGTTGGTGGGGAGGGAATGTTAAGAGAGAACAGAGTAAACTTAATGTAAAAATCAATGCGTAGAGCACAGCAGCCTCAGAAGTGAAATTCAGAGGCTTTTTTCTTCTTTCATTCTCTTTGCTCCATCAGGTAGTTGTTTTCCATAGCAGTCAGGAACATAATTGCTTGCCTGTACAGAACACAGTGTATTGCAGGTTCCTGCTGCCTTCTGAAGTGCTCACCACTGGGCTCACTGTGTGATTCACAAGCTCAGTTCACAGAATCAGTCCAGAAAACCCACATGCAACCAATACTGAGCCTTCTGTCAGACTGAAGTCCAGTTGCTCTACTTCTGAATAGACATACGAAAACAAGCTCAACAATACCTGAAGCCCTAAGACCTATTCAGGTTTTGTCAAACCATCATTCATCACCCTGTCCAGATGTGTAGCCCTTACTACACACACAAACCTGAAAATTATAGAACAGCCAAAACAGCTGTTTTTCAGAGCAAAACTTTCAGCTGCATCCACAAAACTCTGGAAATAGATATGTACAGAGAGCATTTGATTTCAGAGACCTGCCTCAGTGAAGAAAAGCAGGAACCTGTGAAAACCAAGGCCCAAAATCACTACGAAGGTGGGTAGATTCCTAAGAGGAAGGGTCTGTGAGCAAAGGAATACACATTACTTTGGAGCAATTTCCATGGAGATCTTATGGGGCTTTGCAATATTCTTGAATGCCTTTGAAAAATTCCAGGCATGTGACATGAAATCCTGGCTCTCAATAAGAGTTTTGTCTCTGATCTCAGAAGGGTCAGGGTTTCTTTCATTCGTGGACTTGTTTTGATTCTTTCATAGCAAAGACAGTACTTCATTGAGACAAGACCATATTCAATGGGGAGTTCAAATTAGATTAAATGAAGTCTAAGCTGATTTATATTACATGCTCTTCCAGCTTGTTCAACATACATCAACAAACTCTAAGACTTTCTGAGGCATATTTAGCCCCTTTCACTCCTCCAATTTCTTTACTTTTGCCTTTAAGCCTTATGTTGTCTGAAAACTCACTGAAAATGGTCTGAATATCTACTTTTCTACTTGATTATACAAAATAACCCAGGTGTAATGTGTCATACGATACTTTAATTATCATTATGCTGTTTAGAAATCACGCCCCTTTACTAGCTTAGGCATGATTCATATTTTCTGACTCTCAAAGGGAAAACCCTCCAAAACTATAGCTTTATGAAATCTTTCTTACGAACTTACATCAAGTTCACCTACTTGCTAAAAATACAACTCAGAAAGGCTGACAAAGTGTAAAGGAGATCACACGATGCCTATTTTTTGAATCACTGCAAACATATCTATCACATCTAATTAATCCCAGCCAGTGCTATTGTCCTCATTTCAGGTATATTTACAAGGCTCTAATTCCTTATTAGACACAGAGATGCTACTCCAGGAAAAAGAATGCAGTTCTTTACACTTTGAAAACAGACACTTAGAATACCCAAGGCAAAGCCCTAAAGATAGGAGTATCAGGGAGCTGCCTTAGATACAGCCAATGCCAGAACAATCTCCCTTTTCTGCCACACTGTGCTCCTTTCTCTCAACCAGCTGTTACAAGGCTGCTCTTTCAGTTCAGCCACGTGATTTGCAAGAGGTGGGTACTGCTACTTGCCCCTTCTCACACGTATGACTTCCTCACTGCCACAGGGAGATGAACTTGAGCTTTCAGGAGCTTTGCCCACTTAAGACACGTAAATGCTGCTCAGGCCTTCAAAATATTGTGAATTTTTACAACATCTTCTGTGACATCTCTGATAAAACCCACACCCACTCCTTTGCCAAAGCACTTGTAATCCCACTTGGCCTTCTGTATCAATAACAGACAGACACATTATCTATACAGCAGGTAATTATTCTTTGAAATCTGAAAATAAGCATGGATTTCCCATAGTTCTTCTCATTTATCTGTTGAAAAAGCTATTTTCTCTACAGAAACAAAATGAAAATGCCACTTGAAAGAGTGTGAGCATTAATTTCTATTTACAGCAAAGAAATGTTGAAATTGCAAGGACTATGAATTAACTGCATGCTGAAATGAGCACTGTATCTATTTTTAAGGGTCCCATTTTTTTGAGTGTGTTATTTTTTGAAATAGTGAGTGACATAGTAGGACAGTGGATGGTGCAGATTAACAAAAGTCATCTAAGAAAAGTCAAGAATAGAATTAGTAATGGTGATTTGAATGCTTAAAGAGCTATGATGTTCAGATCTGTTAGCATTTCCTGAAAGCTCATGGCAACAACTTTCTTGAAACTGCTTTTGATTATCTCCAGTTTATGATTATCTACATTCATCAATGGTGCCAGATTAGAATTCATGTTCAGCCTACTCAGGGGCCTCTTTTTGAGCTCTTGTGGGTGTTACAAGCTGTGACCTTCTCTCCCAATAGAGGACGTGGCCCAGTCAGTGCTGCAGTAGAAATTAAAGTAAAACTACATTCACAGAAAGCAAGAAACTTATTCAGCTTATTCAGCTAAAAAATAGTTCCTTGAAGGGACACAATGAAAGAATAATCCTCCTCCAAATTAAATAATGGAAAATAAAAGATTGAAAAAAAGACCAGATCCTCAAATAATGTAAATCCTTGCAATGCCACTGCCTTTAGCAGAGTCTGCTGATTCACAATAGCTGAGGAGAGGCCTAGAGATTTTGATTTTACTTTGCTGGGCACTAATTACTGCCAATGTGAATAATAAAGATTAACTTTATTGTTGCCATTGATCTTTGCATAATCTTTTTGTTGTCTTCTCCATATTTTTGATCACTTTGCTCTCATTTAGGCAATATTGTAGTCAAATTTTCAATGCAGGGTTTAAGAACGAGGAACTAATAATTAAATGTGATATGCTGACTGCTGAAGTGATTGTTATGTACTGCTTTAGAAAGAAGCTAAACTAGGCACACAGAGGTTCTAAATAGTAAATGATAATGCTTTTCTGTGTATTTCTACCAGGTAAATGCTTGCTGGCTGTTCAACTAGGGCCCTTAGAAATGACATATTTCCTCCGAAAAAGGACATTATGTCTATACTAACACCGTTCTAAGTGCAGCAGCACATTTCGAGGCATGCTCAGCTACACAGCCAACCTCACAGAGATCCACCTTATTAGCTTTGCCAGAATGCTAATGCATCTCCAGCCTGGAGGGTACTCCCTGGAGGGGCCTGGCTCCTTACCTTTGGCATGGGGGATGAAGTGGTGTCGGAAGGGGGAGTTGGGGCGGGAGTCATGGTGAGCGGAGCTGGGGCTGCCCGTGCGCAGGGATGGCACCCGCTGCACACGAGTGGGCAGCAGCTCTGTGGCAGCAGGGAGCAGGGCAGAACACAGTGAGAACAAAGAAAAGCAATAAGAGAAAGGCAGGGAAGGAGGCTTCAAAGGAAGGGAAAGAAAAAAGGCAGTGAACAATTAGGATTCTGAAAAGAAGCAAGGAGGAAAACAAAAATAAAGGTTAAAGAAGTACCAAAGGGTTCATAAATGTTAGACAAAACTACAGGAAGTGTTAGAAGAGAGGCTTAGACTTGAACTACATCAGTAATTTAGCATAACATTATTGGTTTAATGAGCTTCACATCTATGCCTTGTTACCCGAAAGTAGCCTGCTACCAGCATGCAAACATCACAAACATTGACGCTCAATTAGTTAAGAAAGCAGCTGGTTCGGAAAGTGCCTGACCAAAAAATGTCAGCCAAGAGGCAAGCAAGCTGTTTTCTATTGTTTTAAGACATTCCAAAAATGCTGCCAACAGCAGCTGGGGCACTGCAGGAGGAAAAGGCTGCAAACTTTTTCAGAACATGTAGCGCTCCTTTTTTGAAGAACCTTATGCTGACAACGTCAGTACAACACTTCACTTCTCTCTCAAGGGCTAGCTGAGAGCAAAGAAGTTACCTGGGGCCACTGGGTCTATTCACAAAGAAATTATTCTTGCAAATAACATGGTGAAAAGAAGTGCCATTAGGAGAAAAAAGGTAAACAAACATGTGCTATTATTCAACATGACTAATTATTGTAGGAAAAAATTACTATAATAAAATTATTAAAGTAGTATTAATGATTACCCCAAAGCAGGGTAGAAATCATCAAATGATAATTTGTGACAGAATTACTTCTGTGTCATATGAGGAACAGTAACAGGTAAACTGAAGATGAGGTCATCTGAACAGAGATAAGTTTGAACAAGTATCTTCTCAGAAAATCCCTCAGGCTGTGGACTTCTGAAGATTTTTATGTTTGGATCCAGACTCTGACTTGAGCCCATCTGCCCATCACAAGAGTTATATCAACAGAGACTCCTGGGGAAGGTCTTTGACTGAACACAGACAGTAAAACTCCATCACAGTAGAGTCTGGAACAGGCCTTGGATTTGTTCCCATCCCTGATACAACTGATACAAATAGAAAAATCCCTGCAGAACTGCCAGAATCAAGAGACAGAAGTTTGCAGCTTTTTCACATTTTCAAGTTTCTTTCAGTTCTTTTGGTTATCTTAAAACACAGCCATGTTGTCAGCACTAAGTATCAGACACAATTTGCTTCTGTCCCACCTCCCCTGGGTCCTTTAAATAAAGCATTCACTGACAGACACAACTGGCTGCTTTCAGCCCACCCCCACTAGGAAATTGCTACAGCATTCAAGTTCCACAGTGGTGGCTCTATTATAAATCTTTAATTTTAAAAATGTAGCTTTTATTGCATATGGGCTTTTGGCATCCCAACTGTTCAGCTGTAATCACCCAGGAAGATGAAACCATGTAATTGTATCACTTAATTTAAAAACAGATCACAAAGATTTAATTCATTACCATGCACAATAAAATCAGTCTTGAAAAGTCTTCATTGAAGAGCATTTAGCAATAAATTCTTATGCTGTTTGGGTGTGGATAAATAGTTCATTTTCATATCTTGCTTTTACATACACAACCAGTAATTTTGAATGCACTGGGAACCTGAATGACCTGTACATTTTCCAGACTGCACATAGAACTTGTACATCACTGCTAAACCAGGAAATGAAGTTTGTGTTTTGAAGTGTTCCCAGGCAAGGCCTATGGCTTTAATTAAGAAAGATACCTTGTGAACCATGAGCCCATGTTTTAAAAAATGACTGGCAATTTGGAACATATGGGTGTTTGGCTGCTGAATAGGAGATTCCAGCTTTAAATGAATTTTTAAAAACTAAGCTTTAAATTTAAAACCAAGCCTTAGATGAACTTTTAGGAGGCAGTAAACCTACATTAATGACTTCTGTATAGTCAAGCCATAATTTTTGTTTCCAACGTGTTGCTTTTCCCAGATTCCACAAGGAAGTTTGTGATTCACTGCTGCAAATTTTATTTCCTTTCAGAAATATACAAATATTTTAAAAAGAATTGATTGGAAACAAAACTAGAAGATACATATTTATGATGTAAGCAACACTCATTAGCCTAGTGCAAAAGACCATGACAATTGAGAGAAAAAAAACCAAAACAGGTAGAAAACGAGATATTAAAATACACAACAATTTCTCAGTCCTGAATTTTCACTTGTAAGAGAAATAAGTGCTTCACTGCACCACTAAGTGGCGTGATAAAGAAACAATAGTTTTACATACAGTGCCAATGCAGTGCCCTTACCAGGTCTGTGGAAGTGCTGAGGGGAGCGGGACATGGTGGGTGTGTAGCTGTGCCGGCTGTACACCGGAGAGTTAATGGAGCCCTGGCTGGTAGACCTGTGGATCATGCGGTCCCGAACATCCTGGTACCCCTGCAGAACAGAAGCATTCACTGATAAATCTAAATGCATGTTACACATCTTTAGCAGCACTTAACTTCCATGGATCTGAAGGCATCAGCAACAGCTACTGAAACAGCAATACCCCTTGAACTGTCATCCTACTTCATTAATACTGTTCTACAATGATCTGTTCCCAAGAGTCCAACCATTTTTATAGTCAGGGACAGAGTTCAGTCGTGGAAGGTTCCAGCTCCACCTGTAATGTCTGTTAAATTCTGTATAATCCTAGATTTGCCCACTTTCCCTGACTCCATAAGGGAAGCTGCATCTAGAATATGTCTGTCCTGCACAAGACACACGAGCCTTCAGCTGGTTAACCCGACCAGCAGGAATCCAAGAGCTACAGCACAGAGCTCTTTGGCTAAATTTACCACATGTCACAACTATCTACATCAACAGGTATTCAGTATTCAAATTAGATTTCCCTTGCATAGGAAAGCATGACAACTTCTTGTATAGCAAAATTCAATTTACTTGGTTTCCTGAGGAAAAAAGCCAATAAAAGAAATAAATAAAACAAAACAACCCCAATACAAACAAACAAAAAAACAACAAAAAATCCTCCAAAGAAACCCACCCCCCAAAAACCACACAAGGTAAACCAAACTAGGACAAAAGGAAAAGAAGTGATGTTAATGCATGAAGATTCACAAGAAATATTGTAGTCACTTTAGCAATCAGTACAACTTTCAAGTTGCAAATGAGCAACACTCTCCACCCCTAAAATGATACACGAGTTATTATTTAAATGCTTAGAGTAGCATTTTATCTCAGCTCCCAGGATCTGAATCCGGCTGTGCCACAAGAAGGAGGAATGTACCACAAGTGACGCCTGCTGGACGGAGGGCTCTGCTTTACAGTAATCAACAGTGGAGGAGTGGTAGCTTTTTTTTTGTACAATCTTTCAGTAAGAGCTTAAGGTTTCCATCTTAGAAATAATTTTTTATTAAGTTTCACTATTCAGAAAACATGTCTATGTGGCAAACAGAGAGGAATCAGACTGATAACAAAACCAACACCTGGAGTTGCTCAAGTGAATAATCCTAATCTCATTAAGACACTGTCCCCAAAGGTTCCACCAGACTTACTTCTGCAGAAGGGGTAGGTGATAATGTCCTTGGAGACTGCAAAGACATAAAAAATAAGGTTATGAAATATCATTGCATTTACTGGGCCAGCAAATGGTAATCTAAACATTGCTGCAGGTACTCTGATAGATGGCAATGTAAAGTGGAAATGCAGAAATCACTGAGGCCATGCCAGCAGCAGAACCTGCTTTGTCCACATTACTTGGGAACTGGTCCATAAATCATTGAAGTTAAAGTTTCTGGGAGAATCTCTATAAGCGTGAATAATTCAGTCAAATATCATGCAAGATCATCTTAGTCATCTAATCATTGTGGTAATTAAAACATAGCTGTGAAGATCAAAATCAGAAAGAGTTATTAATTTAATAACCATGCCTGTTATGAAGAAATATTTAAAATGGAAATCAAAAATAAATAAATTTAACTCAGAGCTTTGCATGGAAAATCAAAATACAGAACATCTTTCAGGATGAAGCATGTTTTTCCTCCAACACACACACTCAGGCAAAAATGTGCTTCTCCCCAAGGCCTTGCATTTCATACCCATGGAAAGGAGCACGTAGTTGTCATCAACATTTCTTTGATGTGACCTCCTTTAACTCTCTGTGTTCCTCCATGGTTATGTAAGAACAAGCAGGAATTACAGGCAACTATATTGAAAGAACTGCACAAAGGCCAGTGGGCAGAAATATGCACAATATTATGAAACGTTTCTGTAGCACCAATAGGGAAACTGAGGCAAGAAATACCTTTAGAAATTAAACATATGATTATGTATACCTTGACGGTATGAACAAGAGTAAAGGCTGTGTATAAATACCAGTTATGTGTCCTTTAATCATCAGACAATTTGAAGCTGGAAGATGAGGACTTGATTATTTTCTTTGTGCACAAACCTTCGATATTATTTGTCATAATAAACTGGGCAGGAGATTATGCTTTTCAATAGGACCATAATTATTACAGAACGATTAAGATAATATCTCAGAAGCAAAACTGCTGATTCTGGTCTAGCTACTACAGCAATGTACTACAGCAGTGGTGTAAAACATATGCAGACTTTCTGGTAATAAAGATCCAGCTACACATTTTGCACTGAGAGGCCATTAACTCTCCCAGAGCTGGTGACACTGGGAATGCAGAGGATCCAAACAAAGGAGTGAAATTTTTTTACTGGATACAGAACATGTCCTTTTCAGTAAGTTTCCATAAAGCTTTTAAAGACTGCTTTTGCTACTTCTATCAAAGCCTTAAATGTCTTTTACATTCTTATTTTCCTAATTCTTGTAATGTAACAGCAGCAGCTATAAAAACTGTGCCACAGAAAATATCATACACAGTGCTTTGGGGCACCATTCTGCACAAAAACTGAGCGCTAATCTAAAACTTTCAATGTGAATCAAAAAGCACAGGTTGTGAGGTGCATTCCCACATTTATCTACTCGTAATTCGTGTTTTACTCTAAATAAACAAATTTCCACCACGTGCTGTGTTTACCTAGATGCCAAAGTGATGGCTGCAGTAAAAGGGAGTCACAGCAATCTAAGACTGGGAAGGCAGCCCAGAAAACAGCCTGCTGAATCCAAGTACCTTTTCTTTCGCATACTTTTACTCCCTCACTGACACCATCTCGTTGCTTTTTGGGAAATGGAACCACACCCTGCAGCCAAGTTACTGTTTATCATGCACAGGTGAGCTATCCTACCTCAGACTCTGGGGCTGCCAAGGAATGCTTGGCTCTTCAGGGTTTAGGAGGTCTTTCAAAACCTTGTGTGTTGCAGAAGATTATACTATAATCCGCTTGAAACACACTGTAATTGACTGATAAAAGCAGCTCTTTTCCAGAACAATAAGCCAGTGGAAATACAGAGTGATGACTCCAGAAAGGAAAGAGGAAAATGAAAAGGAAGGGGAAGGGGAGGAGGTAGAGAAAGGGGAAGGAGAAAAGGAGGGGGAAGGAGACCCATTCTGACCAAATTTACAGTAAAGCCGTTACTGCAACAGGCCCAATGCTCTATTGCTTTGAATATCTGAAGTCTCACAGGTAATTTTGTGCTCTGGGACGTTTCTGCAAACTTTTACAGGTGTCTGTAACACAAGTTCACAGTGACGCCATTTGAGCTGTCTTTAACTGACTTACCAGGTGGGATGCCTGCTGCAGTTCAAAGCATCTATCTCATTAGAAAAAATCCTTTTCTCATTTTACGACAGCTTGTTTGCTGAAAGCTGTTAAGGACATTCAGCACTCTCAACAGACAGGATACTTGAAATAAGGGACATGAAGTTAAAATGCTGCTTCTCTCAAAATATATATATTCAACAAACACCAGAGCTGAGAAAAGATGCCTTCAGTACTCAGCAGGTTGCTGCTCACAGGGCAGAATGGCAGGACCTGAAGAACGTGAGTTCCAGATGCTTTCTGTAAGTATTATCACTCTGCTAGGAGCCAGCCTCGGCAGCAGAAAATTAAATTGCAAATCTCGTTCTCTCTCAGTGTGGCTCCCGCTCGGGACTGCCCCGCCAGAGGGAGCTGTGGGAGAGCGCTGCCCGCCGAGCTCCGCCAACCCCGGGATGCTCCCGAACAGGGACCGCGGAGGAAACCTGGCAGAGCAGCTCCTGCCACTGCAGTGAAGATGACACTCTCATGCTGTGTTTTCTCACTTTCTGTGGGCAAAGTATGTCATTGTCTTGTAAAGCATTCCCTATAAATGAGGTTTGTCTCCCTCTCCGGATGGATTTTGGTGCCTTTTGCTCATCTCCCTCGTACACTTAGAAATCTTTCTTAGCCGAAACCGATTTTTCTTCTTCTTTTTCTTTTTAAATCATGGTGAGGGGCATTTCTAGTGTACAAGCATAAACTTAAGGTCACCTTTTTATTTAACACCATATACACATCCTGTGCAAAGAAAATGAAAGTTAAATCATTCGAAGTCTGCAAATCCCTGCCATGACTAAACACTTCCTTTGCTTTTCAAGGATGATCGTGACTGATGTACGATGTACCAAGATTGTTGCCACTCAACTACCACAACACAAACACAAGGTAAGGGATCACTCCACCCCAATGGGCTTGTGTTCTCATTAGGGCAAGGGAAGGAAGGAGAAACAGATACAAAGAGGTGAGGTAACTTGCCCAAGGTGACAGAAGTCAGCAGTCGCATTGTGTGAAAAACCCAGATCTCCTGAAAAGAAGGTGAGAGCCTCTTCTGTTTCCAGAACAAATTTCTGTACTCACTAGAAATTAACTGAATTTAATGTTGGTGAAAATATGGTATAAGAAAACCTCAAAGGCTTTTGCTTATTTCCAGAACAAGCATAAAAGCAAGCAATTTACACCATACTGCTTTAGCAGCTTCCAACATACTGCTTTGTCAGTCAGGATTAACAAATAGTTCCCCTTCTCTAGTGAGATTAGTTCTTCCCCTGTGATTAACAAGAGACTTGTGTTTGTATTGGGTTTTGTGCAACAGGTCAGGCCTGTTGGAATTGGTCAGAGGTCTCCAATGCATCTCTCAGTGGGTCTGAACCATGTGCCTGCTGGATACACTACATAAATCAGAGGGGGGAAATTCTATAATGTGCTGACCTGTTAATCTCTTATTTTATTCCTCAGCTAACAGCCTTCTGAATTTCCAACTCATGCTTTACGAAAGTAACCCTATAAAACATTAAAGAACAACTGAGAAAAACTGACACACCTGTGACCTGCTGATGGGCAGAACACTTTGCCAAGAAAGACCACTGGTGCCTGAATGATTTACGGTAATTCTCTTTTCCTCAGCTCAAATCCACACTCAATTCAGTCACAGTCAGTAAAGTCACTGAGATTGCAAGGAGGCAAATCCATTTCCAGATCCATTTAGATTTGCATTCAAGAAGTCTGATATACAGACAGATGGCATTACACGACAAAACCTGCTTCACAGCCTGCACTGGAATCATGTAAATGGTAATTGCATCTACAGAAATTCACCTGAGAGAACTGGGGACTGTACAATCTGAAAGATACCTTTAAATACAAATTTAAGAAAATAAATGAGATAGCTTTCTCTTATCATTGCATGATACAGGAATCCTTACTGAATGTTAGCAGTTTAAAAAGTGAGACCGGTATTACCATAACACAACTAACCTGCTTCCTCGGGTGAGGAGCACTACATCCTCACCCGGTTCAGATTTTATCCAGAATGCCTGGCAAAGTGCTCCAGCAATATATTTCTCTTCAGTATGTGTGAGATAAAGTATCCTGCTGCTCTTGGTCCTGCTACTGCCATGGAATATCATGGCAGTGTTCCTCATGTTCCAAGTGTCAGTGCTCCATAGCACAACAGCAGGTTGGCTTTTGCCTCACATTATGGACTTTGCTGTACCCAAAGACTACGATACCCATGAGAGTTAAGAGGATGCACACAGAGCGCCTGCAAGCCTCCCCCCTGCCATTGCTCTGCCAGTGGCTGGTGTTAATGTCAGTGTCCAGTTGTGCCGTTTCACACGTGAAGCATCATCATGAGTGTTCCCATTACCCCAGACAAAACAGACAAAAAGCACTGTGAATAGCAGCAGCAACAGTATCTAGGAGTGTCAATCAGAAGCGAAGCAGGCTCTGTATAAAGCACACAGCGGAATGAGTTGCTTGTTGGTTCATTACCTCTCCAAGACTCTGTCTCTCCTGTCTGTCCTCGTAGGCGGAAGTGTAGAATGGCTCATAAGTAATTAGGTCTGGACGTTCAATGTCATAAATAGCCTTGACTTTGGGAATGGCTGCTAAATCCTTGTAATCAAGGATTTCATTGTCTACTTTTGCCTGAAGGTCAAAGACAGAAGATAAATTAACTTACACAAATGCACTGGAAATTTCTGGTTTACACAATTTATGAGTTTGTGTATTTGTTGTCACACTGTTGCCAGGGAAAACTCTTTCTGGCACTCTACATGCAAAGTGAATGTCTCTTGTTCTTCTCCACAAGCCTCCTTTGCAACAGCTCACACTGTTTTCTTGGTTTAGGGAAGAAAGGACATGGCATATGCAGATCTATATACAAAAGCTTCTTATCCCCAGTAGTGAGCTGAAAACTTCCAGCTCTGCAGATGACTCATTTTGTGGCCTCAGGCAAGTATTTTCACCTTTCTGCTCTTGTTTTCCCATAGGTAAAATGTGTGATAATATCGATTTAGTTTGGAAATTAGAGAGATTACAGGGGGATTCCATGCTGAAGACCACAGACTGTGCACACAAGAGGAAACAGAACTTATTAGAAGGAAATAAAAAGACAAGGAGGACTGTCAGGACTGGGTATCCAAACTTCCAAATGAAATTATTACATTGCACTCATCACTCATCCTATACCCAAGCTTCTGACTAAGGCATCCACTGCTAACTGCATGGTACAACTATTTTTTCCACTAAGACTGCAAAGAACTCTTGACTAGTTAAAGAATGGAAGTAGGAAATCAGTTCCAAAGTCAGCTGCACAAATTAGGAGCTAGAAAGGGGCCTTATAGTTAGAGAGCTAATGTGTTTCCTTCCTTATAAAAAGACTTATAAAAGATATCATCATACATTTTTATTTACCTTACAGAAATATATTGAAAAAATAGTTGATTAAAATTCAAAGAGGATATTCAAATTGTTTCAACATTTCTAACTAGATATTTGATTTACTCATAGTGGACTGAGTAAGGAAACTCATATTCAGCTCTGTTCTGAGTACTAGCACCTAGTATTTCCAGATTAACGTGCATCTGCCTTCCCAAGCTCTCCAACAACCACTGGTCTTGGTGGTTCTTAAGCAATGGCATAAACTAGAAACAACAGAGAACAATTTTTGCTAGAAAAGCAAGGCTTGAAATAGCTGGGAAATTCACTGTCTGAAAATAGCCTCAAATCTGTTTAGCTTTTACTTAACAGATATAACACAAAACACCTTAGCAAATTTAACTTTAAAATATGTAGGTACATTAATACATGTTATTTCTGTAGTATTTTTACCACAGTCAATGAGATGTAAATATGTCTGGATATTCTTAATCCAAAATAAATTGCTACAGATATTTTTGTAGACTCCAGTCCAGGCCACCACGCTGACCTACAGACTGATTTTGAGCAGCAGTTTAATTTCATCACCTACAGTTTATGAGTTGATATTACCAACAGAATGGCAGTTCTCCAGGGCATACTCTGTGTTTTGATACCTGCAGCGTGACCTCTTTCCACAGATCACCGAATTTTTGTGGTTGTTGAAATGCACAGAACTACTTAAACTCAGGACTTCAGATTTGCAAATTTGGTCATTTTTTTCTCCGTTATTATACATGTAACTGACAAATTTCTGTGTCTTACACTACATTTTCACCTATATAATCTCAAGGTTACCTATAAAATCAGTGAGTCAGCATTATCATTAATAACATTTTTGTTCTTAAATTAAAACCACCTTTCCTTTCCCAACCAAAACTTCTGAAACAGAAGGCGTTGGGTCAGCCAGGCTTCCTTCAGTGTAGCTGACCCAAATCCTGCAAGTGCAGACAGATCTCTTGAAAACTGTGTATCAAAGTGCACAGATCTCCTCACATAACCCTTACAAAGGTCACAACCCACTTGCTTTCTGTCCCTCTTCACATCACCAAGTGACTTCAAGAGATTTACTGTATCTTTTCAAGGGAAACATGACCTGGAAAAGACATACACTGCTCTTGAAATCCTATAGTTATAAAAGCTACGTGGAGAAAGTTTTAACAATTTAACCACTGGAACAAAGGCACTGGCACCAGTATAACAATGATTCATTTCAGCATGAGTATTTCATGTACCAGCAGCCTATTCCTCAGATGGAATACTTACATAGATAGTGTGGCCTGGAGAGCCAGGTATACTGGAACCTGGTCTGGAATAAATGCTTTCTGATGATGTTCTTGTAGGCTGAAAAACAAAAAATAACTTTTGAAAGCAACTTGAAGCCATTAACATTGGTAATTTTGAGTTTAAGTGAAGTAATCTGCTTACATCTTGAAATTAACTGAATTTAGGAAAAAATGTCAACACAAATGCAAGCATTCTGGCAAATTTCACAATCTTGTGATGTGAGTGGGTCTTTTTTTTTTTTTTTTGGTAGGGTAAGGAGTGCTGTGAGAGGGGAAACAGGTTTTCTAATTCAAGCAATGTCAAAGACTAGACTGACAACAATAATGAACAAAATCAAACAACACCTGCCAGAGACACAGCAGGAGCCAAAGTACCATCCAGGATAGCCCCACTGGTCATTTTATCAACATGTTAGTCCACAAACCACCAGAGGTATCAGCAATTCAGCAGACAAAATGTTTTGAGGAGCACAACACACATGGTATCACTTTCCAGGTGTTCAGTCACTGGATTTCCATTATGAATATGGAACTCAATTCAGTCCTTCTAAGCAGAAGGACCTGAAATCCTTTGCTTGGAGCTGTTCCCTATCTGAAGCACCAAGATGCAGCAGGAAAGTCAAACTATTGGTAGAAGTTCCATGATTCCCTATACTGCAAAAGTAATGATGTTGAAAGACAATGTCCTGCAAACTGAAATTCACGGGAACAGTCTCATCCCTACAGACCAAGTGCTGTTACATTTGGTAGAAGTTCCAACACTTTGTCAGGAATACACAGGGATGCTCTAGGGGAAATTTTCTGAGAGGAGACAAAATAACTTATCACCACGATGAGGGGATCCTGAAAACCTGATGAATTTGAAAAACATCTATTTGATCAAAAGTCACCCTGGCTATTGTGGCAATTACTCCTAAACCTGGCATGCAGCAGACACACAAAGGTAGTGAACCATATCCCACTTGCAACTGAGAAACCACGAGCAATTTTTGCTCCCTAAGTGACTGCAAAGTATCAAATCTCACTAAAAAGTAAGGCAGCAGCAGGTGACTCTAATGACACCAGTGCTTGAAATGAAATCCTGCTGAACGGTCCTTACCTCATCAGCCTGTGATGTTGAACTAAGGGACCTCCAGGCACACACTGAAGAGAAACAAGGCTTGACAGCCTGGCTCACTGATTTTAATTAGGAAATACTGGAGTGAACACAAAGAGGCTACTGGACCTTTCTTATTTTTCAGCATACATTTCCTGAAAGGATCCTTCAACTGACCTCAGACACTTTCTACTTTTAATTTCATAGCCAGGAAAGCTATTGAGACCATTCCTCTATAAAATGCTGAAGCCTACTCATGGATCATACAGCAGACTTTCTCTGACTTCAGCTGTGGAAATGAAATTACCACACTCAAGGAGGGTCAGAGGAATAAAAGGCTTTGAATATGTTCTACCAGGAAAAAACACGAAGATTCAGATCAAACAGAAAGCAGATGTGGTTGTGGACTGACAGAGTCACAAATCCTCTCCTGAGCATGTTTGAGAACACTTTCTCAGCTGGACTTTTACCTCTTTCTGTCTGTAGCTGCAAATTCCTACATCTCAAAAGGGAACAGACATTTCTCAGCTGCCCTTAAGCTCCTCCCATGATGCAATCAAACCAAAAAATCCAACAACAACCACTTGTTTCATGGAAATGTTACAAGAATTAAGCTGGAAAATCTGGCTGGTGTGGAGAAACACTTTACTCCCCCTTCCATTCTTCCATTTCACTCTGAGCGGAGACACATGTAGCGTGTTGCTGCAGTTGCTATGGGAAAAAATTGTTTTCATTACAACATAGGGAACAGTATTAAGTACTTGAGGTACTGTTAGGGGTGTCTCTGTTACCTTTGGCTTTTGGCAGACACACTGGAAGAGTTTTGTCTGCTCAGTTCTCCTTGTTGTAGGAAAACAAGCATTAGAGGCAGTTATGGCTTCTCCCCACTTGGCAGACCTTTTGGATCTTTTGCAATTGCTTCAGAAAACAAGACATTCTGAGCCCTCAGTCCACCTTCCTTAGTCTCATCTCTTAGTGTCACAGCTAAAAATCTTTTCATTTATGGAAAATTCACTTGCATTTATCACTTTAGTGAATTTATTAAATGAAGTTAAGAAGACCATTTCAATCATATCCTGCTCACAACTTGTTTAGGTGCTCTTAACCCGGAGTACAGGAGCAGTTGTCAGATGGACTGGCAAATTGTAGCACCTGTTATTCATTTCCTCACTGTGTGTCTGCTCCAAGCTGCTCATTACCATCCCACTAATAAGGCCATGAGCCAGACATGACACCCTTTAAACCAGTTTTCTATTTTCTGCAATTCTTTCTGCATACATCAGTTTTACCTTCCACCTATTGCAAAGCTCCACACTGCCTGGGCAGGATGCCATCCTGCCATCCACTGCCTGGGCACACACTGCTCCTTTCCTGAGGAACTGAATCCAGGCAGACCTGGAACTCTGAGGCTCCTCTATTAGCTCTCAGTCCTGTATCTTGCTTACATTTACAACATATCCTCAAAGACTGCATGAAAAAGGACTTCTACATGTACTGCCACCCTTCCTGCCTCACTTTGCCCTATTTCTTGTTTTGAATTACACAGGCTGTTTCCATCACAGATGGCTGTTTCCTATTCTGCTGCTTCCCATATGGTCTGGAATCCTTCACAGTTTTGCACTTTCCCCTAAAGACAATTGCATTGCACTTAAAAACATTTATGCTGCTTGCCTTAACAAACCTACACTAAAGATTCCTTGATACAAGCTGTTCCTCTGGCATACTTTTAGTTGCTATGGTTGGCTCCTCTCCTAAGAGACCTATCATAACTCCTGACTGAAAATCTGTGACCAGGTATGGCTTTTGTCAGATTAAACATTACATTTTCATTAGCAATCAAGAATCCCTGACACTGTGCAACACTATTGTGACTTTGTATATTAAACAGGTGGCAAAAGCCACACTGGAGATCAAGTTCTCTATTGATATAACTGCAGTGGGGTGTAAATTCCACCTTAGAGAGGAGGTGATCAGAACACAGGTAAATAACAGGAATAGTGGCTAGACCTGATGTAACCTTTAACATTGGAGATGTGGAGATAACATATGAGCATCTCTTGCACACATTATTGGAAGAGAATAGGTAAAGAAAAAGGAAATGATCTTTAATACCAACACAATAATTTAGAGGTATTTACTTCCATCACAACAGCCCTGTGACACTTGTTCTACACTCCCAGCAACCAAACAAGTTAAGCTGCCTTACTTCTTCTACAAACAGATCTGGAACATTTTTTGTACGATTGTTCTTTTTCTTGAAGGATTCAAATCATGGCTTTTCATAATGCCACCATTGTGCAGAGAAATTTCAAGGAAATTTCTGTTAAGGACTAATCTTTTTTTTTTTCTTTTCTTGTGGTACATGGCCTTTCTCCACTTTTTTTCTGACTGTAGAAGAGTCACCGCTTTTTTTCTTTCCTCTTCCACGGTATGGATGTAACAGTAGTAAATATATCATTTTGGGACATCTGTACCAAATACAGAAAGTCTATGAAGTATATGAAAAAAATCAATAGAAATTCAGTCAATAAAAATTCATGCATGTCATTAAAGGAGCCAAAGAAAAGAAAAAGATCACAAAGCATCTAAAGTATCTGCAAGACTTCTCAGTATTTCCCACATTATCACAGAGTTCTTATTTTTACGTTTTTGTTCTTCATTCCATGCATTTGACTTCAATGCAAAAGTTCTTTACCAGTTTCATTTGCAGACTGGCAGAGGTAATACCAGCTGTCATGCTCATCTTCTCAGGTTCACTGTGAATCGAGTGCTCAATTATCATACCACCCATGCATGTGCCCCAAATTGAAAACCTTGATATTTTAATACTAGACTACAAAGCTTAAGATGTTCATCTGCATTTACCTCTGTTTGTCATGTCATCATGCACGGTGCATCATCTAAACAAATAACTTCTTAAAACAAAAATCCACGCTAGAGCCATTCACATCGTCCAAAGGCTGCTCCAATGTGGTGGCTCTGGCATTCTCAAGTACAGATGTTCAGCATCATGCTCCATAAAAACTTACAGGTGCAGGCAACCAGATCAGAACTGATCCCAAGAACATCTGGCCAAAGGGATGCACTACTGCTTAACAAAGGCACCGTCCCCATTTACAGTACCTGCCTTAATTTTTTGATAGAGTTCATTATGCAAGGCGGTGATAATAGCTGCAGAAGAACGAATATGTTTTCACTTAATAATATTTAACATTATGGTTCAATCAAATTCTGGGTCCCTCAGAAGCTACTTTAAGGAAAGCATGTTTAATAAACTAACAGAAGATTAGGATGGAATACCTTCTCCTAGGTTGACACGACTTTGCAACAGCAAGGGATGAATTTGGCTTTCTCAGTACAACACTTATTACTCTGATTATCTGCTTCATCAATTGCAAGGTTTTCTAGTTATTTAGGACATGGAACCAGAGTTCCTAAAACACAAGTGTCATTCATATTTCAGTAATTTTCAGTGGCTGTGCACAGGACCAATAAATCCCCTCAGTGTCAGAGTATTCACTGTGCCTGTCTTCCTGTTCAACTATACCATTCTCCCTACAAGACTGTTTCCTTCAAATGCATGTTTTCCTTATTTCTCTGAACTATATATGCACCAAGAAAAAGCTAGTGAACAGGCTTAGTGCAAACTCACACAGACACAGATGTTAGTAGGTTATGACTAATTTTTCTTTCCTTTCTAGACACAAAGGCCAGAGAAGAGAACGAATTTTCAGCATCACTGCAGATATTTGGTACCAAAATTTGGTACAATATTTGGTACAAAATTTTACAAGACTACTCATGCCAACTTAGCCTTCGTCAAGAGTCAGTTAAATGGAAAGAACAAGAGAATAAAGTGGGAAGTCCAGAACATAATGAATTCAACACAAGCTTCACAGAGAATTTGCAGGATTTCACCCTACCATTTTCAAGCTGCAATTTGCTTGTAGATTCAAGCCTTTGGCCCACTTTTATAGCAACAGCAATGATGCAATCTTTGTGTCTACTCTGTGGAACACTTGGACCCAAAGTCTGCCTTGAGATACACTTTGTAGAATCAACATGTAAATCTAAACAGAATTAAGTACTGACCAAACTTACACAAGAGGATATTCATCTGACTCTAAACTATTTGCATCCTACACAGTCTACAAAGCAAGAAAGAGAACATTCCTTTATTTTAACGTGGGCTGTTCCTATTTTGCCTTGCATATTTTCCTAATACATAGGATAGGATTTGGTTTTTTAATCCTAAGGCTCCTAGATTTCCACACTGGAAACTCAGAGTCGTGCATGCTAAGCTGAATACAAGAAGTCACTACAGGGGGCTAAAAGATGAGTGAAACGGTCCCACAGTTTGCTCTTCTCAGACTCCAACATTCGACTCCATAAAGCCTTGGACTGAAGTGGTGTTGCTCTCCTTAGGAGCACTGATAACAAATTTTTGTGCTGTATTTTCTTGATACACAGATCTGTAGCTAACAGAGAGAGATCTGTAGCTAACAGAGAGAGAGGTGTTCAAGAGTAATTAGGTGACTAAACTGCTGTGCAGGACAAAGGGTACAGGGCTTGCACTAATCCCCACGGAATCACCCCCTTGGATTCAACCACCTAAGCCCCCCCTGCAGACTGGATCTAACCCAGACATGCTGCCCTGCCTGACATGTGTCCACATCTGCTTTGCCACATCTGTGAAGGCTGCACGAACTGACACAATGGAAATCCAGTGGCATGGACTCTCTCAGCTGTCTGCCCACTGCCAGCCTGTCCTAAATCCATACTGGAGCATTCTGACCTCAGCACCAGGTGAAAACCACCTCAGGTGCACCTGCATGCAATACAGCTGCACATCCCCCACAGCAGACACAACCAATAAATACACACTGCCCTGAAGGAGAAGAAATGGAAGTGGGTGGTGTCTGTAAGTGCAAAGCGAACACAACAAAGTCTGAAAGTAGAAAGCTACACCAAAATCAAGAGTACAGGGAGGACCTTGCAACTGAGATGTGGATGTGTGCCAGATCAGAGAGAGGCAAATGCTCTCAGGCAGCACATAAAGTAAGTCCAAACCTGGAATTTATGTAAGCATTTTCTGAACTAAAGTATTAATGTGTATTTGGTCACTGCATATAAAAAAGGAACTGATTTAACTGATGGCATTTTTCTTTCTAAAAACATAAGTCATTGTTCATGGAAAACTATTTTTTTAACCATCACTTTTAAAGTCAGATGCTTTTCACCATTTTCATTGCATTATATTTGCACTCTAATTTTTTATTTCACAAGAAAAACTTTCTGGAATACTGGAAGACCAATACTATAGCCCCCCAAAGCTCATCTGAATCAAAAAAAAAAGAAAGTTAATTTTAAGCATTTCATTAAACAAAATAAAAAATGGGAGAATTAACAAGCAACACTGAAACAAGTGATGCAAAATACAGCGTCAGTGCCCATGGTGGCAAGTGATAGCAGGAAAGCTGTGTGGCAGGAGTAGTAGCAAGCACAGCAAATGACAATAATGAAGAATCTTCTCAGTAAAGAAGATCATTATCAACACTATGAAAACACAACAGCAAACCTCTGCAGAGCGTGGCCTGCGCAGAACCAGACTCTTTGGATAAAAGAACTCAGATGAGGAATGCTGTCATGAAACACAAAAGGGAAAAATGAGTGAAAAGGAAAGCAGTTTCCCCAGTTCAGTGGTTAAGCTCTTTTCAATCAAGTTACTAATAATCTATTTGTGTTATAGTATCTATATTACTTACTGATCACTGTAGAACCATAAACAGCCAGACAGTTGTAAATAAACACCTAAGCAATATTATATATAGCATATGGTTGCTCTGTTTTCTGTTTGTTTTGGCTTTGTAATCTTCCACAAATATCCGTGGGGGGAAGATCTAAAGCAACCACTGCTTTTATGAACTCCTTCTCAGATCTTGCCCAGCTAGAATGCTGATTAGTTTATATCACAATGCAGTTACTGAGAGAAAACAGAACTTGCTGAAAACTTCTGAAGTGACTTCAGTGATAAAAGGGCTTTTTTGTTTCGTTTTGATTTGTTCTATAGGAAAAGGAAACCCAGCAAGCAAATAGGAAATGGCACTGGCTTTTTGCAGAATCACCAGAAAATCTAGGCCTGACCCTGAAAGTGGCTATTTGTCAACTCAAACCAGAATCCAATTCTCACATTATGTCTAAATGTATGTCTTAAGAAACTGAAATTCAATCAAAACACAGTTCCTATTTTAGTGCTGGCATGCTCAAACAGCACATAGTTCCCCCAGTTCTGTTTGTTTCCGTACCCACCTGTTTGCTACTGCCTTTATTCAGGTCAACACAATGAAGCACATATCAAAGTCATCAAAGTGAACTCCAACTGATTTTAAAATAAAGTGTCTGACTTTACACCAGAGTAGACAATCTGTGATGTAGTGTTGAGGCTAAAAACGCTCCACCTCTCAGCGAGCTTAAGGACGGTGCATTTGCCACTGCCTTTTAAAGATGTATTAAAACCCTGCATAAAAGCTCTCATGCAGGAACAAGGCAGCCTTGGGTAGCTGTGCTGTAACACTGCTCAGATGTTCTCTCAATAAGCCTTCTTTTGCTTCACTTCATTTTCCTGCAAGGACTCATTAGGGAAAGCCTTGCAGGTGAATTAATTAATTTATTTCCCACATTTCAAATAAATTAGCTGAGGGGAAAGAATACTGACATGCTCAAATGTGTGACAGGGAAAAGGAAAATACTTGAAGAGGATCATCGCCACTTCCATGGGGAATTAAGTAAACCAACTGATTTAGAAGGTCAGCTGGAGAAGGTTTGTAAGGCTCCAGTGTAGTCAGGAGTGCTTTGATAAGACTCTTCGGGCCAAGTGATATTGTACCCCAACCATTTACTACAAAGCTCAAGAGTTCTGCCACTTAAGCATGGCCAAAACGCTGTCAAATTTACATTCAAATTGTAAAATGAGGAAGAAAATCCAGTCTGGCATAATCTTCCATTTTCTTACAAAAGGTCAGCACAGAACAATATGTGGATGTTACCTGCACACCTGCTTGGCCATTCTAGACCACGTTCCCATCTAGTGCCAATTATACTTTTGCCCACACTAACATGGACTCTGCTCAACAATTTATCTGCACATTACCTACTATCATAATAAATTGTCTGCAGGGGATGTTTTACAGACCAGTGTACTGGAACAAATGCTAAAGGATGTGGCTTCCTGTGACTACAACCCACAGGATACTGAAGGTTATCTCCATATCAGTACCTCTTAGTTTCCCTGTCTGAAAGACATTTTATTCATATGCAGTCTCTAATATTCACATCTTGACAAATCAGCAAAATTCAAGGTACCAACTGAAACGTCAAAAAGAGTAAATTGTCCAGATGCTGAATTAGTGAATAAGGGCTTAGAATTGCCTGGTGCACACAAAAAGCCAGGCTCTAGCATTCATCAGTGCAGCATTATTGTCACTGAGGGTTTGATCCAAAAAGTTTGTCTGGATATGCTGAAGTGACTCCAAGGGTAACTGTGGCTCTTCTTGGCATTCAAATTAGGATCACTTTAGGCTGAGGTTTAATTTTATGGCAAAGGAAGAAGAGTTCATCTTGTCTAAATGCTATGAATAACCACACAGAACAGGGGATAACTATAGAGCCATTACACAGATGTGCAAAAACACTAAAATATATGGCAGCATTTGTCCTGTTCATATCTTCTCCTTAAGAGTCTCTCTCACAACAACTGAGATATGAAATGAAGTGTCTTAGATACTTTGCCACGTCTGTATGTCAGTAAATGACACTATCTTTAAGGCAGTGCACTGAGACAGGTATGTGAAGGTGGTAAGCCTAAAAATCAGAGCAATACCTCTGAAGTGCCTCCACTGTATATTCTGCCAGAGTTGTGACAGCTATGCGAAAAAAACATGGAAAAAGTCACTCTTTTTAAAACAACATTCAATTATCGTGTGTGCAAAATGTATGGTGTGTCATTGCCATGAGTTCAGCTTACCCGGAGCTTATCTTCTGTCTTAGTGGATTGCTTACAGTCGGGATGCCAGACAGTGGAACCTGAGGGAGGGAAAAAAACCCTTTGTTCAGAGCAAAGCAGATGACTTTTGGTCATGATAAGTCAGTTATTGAAGAGAATCACCTCATTGCATCAGATGGTGAATCTGTACTGTATGAGCTATGTGAGTAATTCCCATTGAAGTCTAGTTCATGAGAAATACAAGTGAAACAAAAAAATATTCAAACCCCTGACATATCTACAGCAGACTCATCCCAAGGCTGTCAAAGCACTTTGCACACATCCTTAATTAAAACTCAAGCAGCCTCAAGCAGCAAGAGAGTCAGTAAGCACCAGCTGGAAGAAGAGAAAGACAGAGAGTTCCCCTGGCAGGACAGAGGGAACTGGGCCATGGTCTCCTGTTCTGTTCTCCCCTTATGTACTGCACCACACATAAAAAGGAAGTTGTGACTCTAAATCCATTCAGTGTCATAGTCAGTTACTGTAAAGTATCATTCAGATCACTTCTTCCCTGCACTTCAGCAAAATGCAAAAGGAAAAGCAAAATGCAGCAGAGTCAGGACTGTGAGGTCACCGTGACAGGTGTGCAAGGCAGCACGTGACAGAGCCTCTCCCCAGATCAGCGTGCACTGTACCTGCCACTGGCACACACATCACTCCTACCCCTGGCTCTGCACAGTCAGTGGCACGTGTGGCACTGGTATTTCCACGTGGCATATTCCAGCTATGCATCCTACTAAAAAAAGTCAAAGTCTCAGCCACTTGTTTCCCAAAATATGGGATTCTCTCTTACGTTATAAAAATGGAAATATCCCGCTGTCCCCAAGGGCAGAGCAATGACAGGGGCAAGGAGCATTTTCATTCCATTTTAGTTCTCCTTGAGAACAGAGTGTAAAATGTGGTCACTGCTGGGAAACTGCTGGCAGGTATTAACCAGGCTGAAATAGAGCAGAAACTAATGCTGGTTTTTAACACTGGCTGCAGCTGCAGTCAAATATAAACTTCACTCTGGTCACCACAGAGCTAGTAGAGAACCTCAGCTATCTGCAGGGGAGAACATCACCTCTGACCACAGACAAACCAAACAGAGAAGTCAGGTCTCCTGCTGGTGACTATTAGCTCAAGTGCGGCCAGAGGAAACCCCACCCAAGAGCCCAGGAGAGGTGTGGGTCAGGGCCCTGGAAATTTTGTTCTAATGAACCCTTATGTGGCTTGGTACAGAAGTAAAGACCAGCAGGAGACATTTCACTTCCCAGCAGTACACAATATAATCATCATCGGGAGGCAGGAGAGAACACTGTGACTCTGGATGAAGGGTCTGGGATGTTTGGCTTTGAGTCCAAGCCGAGGAAGAAGAAACTGTGCGTTTGGCAAGGGGAAACCATCAGACAACAGGGAGAAGTGTAGCAACAGCCTTCCCTGTAAACAAAGAGCAGCCTCAGAGCCAGGACCCCACAGCGCCTGTCAGAGCAGTAGGGAGGTGTGCCCTGTCCACTCGGGAGGAAGAGAGTTCATGTTAAAAGGCTGTAAGTTCATGTTATCACTTCTTAAGTGATCTGAGTAACACTTCACTGAACATGACACCTATTGCTCAAGGTTGAACTAAGACTCGGAAGGTTTAGGTTCAACTCTCAAATCTCACTGTGAGCTTCTTTCCTGTGTGGCTGAGAAAAATCATCCCCATTCCCCTGTGCCTCACTGTTAGGTTAACAGCTGGAGCTGATGATCTTACGGATCCTTCCAACCTTAATGATTTTATAATTCTTTTCTATTAAACTACCCCAGCAACAAAGAAAAAAGCTGTCACTGCATTTTGGGCAGTATTTATCACAAACTGGCACAATTTTAGGGACACCCCAGCAGAATGCTGCAGCTGTTGAAAGTGAACAAGAAATGCAAGTCTGCATGTCATTGAGATTTAAAATCCCAAATCAGACAGAGCAGGCTTAAGAAGCTAAATATAAGTATTTTTCATGATTTTGAACTCTGAGCTGCCTATAGTTTGTACATACTATTCACCCAAACATGCCAAACTATTTTGAAATGCTTGGAATGGTGCAAATTCTCAAGCTGCGTCGCTCCTCTTTTATTCTACCGGAAATAGTTCAGCAAATTGTAGTTATTCCCATATGTTTGTTTGCTCACTTGGCAAACACCAACTAGCATGTTCAGTTATTCAGCTTTTTACTTTGCACGTACCATTATTTCAACATCAGCATCCCTCTAAATACTGGGCAACATCCTATCAGCAACAGCCCTCTGGGGCAGCCCATACAATAATGTATTACCAGGAAGTCAACGGGAAAGAGAAAGTTTCTCGTGCCGCTTCTTTCTCATTTTTGTGTGTTGGAGCAGTGCCAAGCCAGAGTGCTTCTGCTAGCTTTATTCAAACCATCCTTAACACAGAAAGCCCCAAGACAGACAGCTTGTTTTTCCATGTTCTCCCTTTGCAGGTTTCCCACACATTTCTAGTATAAGTTTCTACCACAATCTTGTCAGGCTCCTCTATTCTACAAAGCAAATTCCAACACAGTGCTTTCATGTCCTGGGGAGAGGACAATCAGAAGTGAGATGGAAGCTGTGTATTTTTACATGTTTAAAAAAAAATAAAAAATTGTGATTTTGGTTTGAGCTTTACTATTGTGGTGGTGTATTTTATTTCAGAGAAATGCTTGGAATGCTGTTATTCTGCACTCTAAATTATTTGGATGGAATCAGGATATACATTTCAGCTGAGAGCTCTGCACAGGAAAAGCTTTTAGGTCCTCACACTTAAAAGTACACTGGAAAGCTTTGGCAGAACAGTCTGATGCACACTCAGCAATAACAGTATTTAGTCAGAAAACAGTTTGTGAACAATAAGGCAACCTGGGCTGCTCCTCTCCTGAGACAGAGTGAGGGCAAGGAACATTGATTCACAACCACAGAAAGAGAGTGACAGCTTAGAAGAGAAAAACAGCAGATGGAGCAGGCAGGTTTCTCTCCTATCTCCTCTCTTACCACCTAAACTTGGCCAGGACAAAGTCTAGCCTAGTTTAAGTAGAAGCAATGCCTTGTATCTTATTTTGATATTTAGGAATTGACACCAAAACCTGCCCAATCAACCTGAACTCCCACTCTCTGCTACACTGGTACCAATTGCATGAGTTGCAAACAGCTGTTATTTAAAACAGCAAAGGATTAACTGATGCTCACTTTGATCTCTGCCTGTACTTTATCACACTGTGCTGTGAGGAAACTAAGATGACTACCAGTTGCCAGATGCTTTCAAAGTAGTCTTTGCAATTTGTCGTCAGAAAACTGTACTTCCCACCCAGCCCTCTTGCAGCCTCTCCTTGCTGCTGCAATGCAGAGCTGGCACACATTCTGACATCCAGTTCTGTGCACAGCTGGAATAAGATGACTGGGGCCTAAGGTCAGGGAGAGATGAGAGAGAAGGACTACAAGGGAGGACAAACTACAAAATAAAACAAGTTAGCTTCAAAGGAATTCCTTAACAATACTATCTTATTTTGGAATTCCTCCAGAAAGAACCTCTCCTCAGGATCTGAAGAGATGGCTGCAATCACACTTTCATGACTTTTTTCCTATTCTTCTGCATTCCTTTCAGGTACAACAAGAAAGTTTTCTAACCTAAGTGCAATATACAAATTCCCAACACGTATCTGCCTTTTTCACTTTGATTTCTTGCTTACATAAATGCATATTATACATTCTTCTACCAATATTAATGAATACTACAGCAAGCAATAAAAATAATCGCAGCTTAATAGTTAATGTGCTGTCTTCTCAGAGAGTAGGTGGGATTCAGATCAAGGCTACTTTTCAAAGTAAAGTTCACATTCGTTTTTATGAGAAAAGATCGTGAAAAAATAAGCTTGGCAATATGTGGGAGTGTGAGACTGTTAACTAGAAAGAGGAGATGGAAATGAACTTTCAAAAAAGAAGTGATAAATGGCAATAAAAAGAAAGACATAACCAGATAAAAGGGAAATAGGCAAGGCAAGTGAACATGATTAAGAACCAGGGGAGATACTCTGTCAACGTGCATGAGGAATGAGATCTACATGGTTCAAAACAAACTCACTGCAGCCTCTGGAAGCTTTTTCCTTCACCTTTTGCAGTTTGGATTGTGATCCAGAAGAGCATAGAAACTGATCAGCAGAAATTGGGGGAAATCCCTTCACTTTGTCTGGTCTCTCATTTACCATCTGGGTGCTACCCATGGCATGTGGAGTTCAGAGGCAGCCTAGCACATTTTTGCTACAGAGCTTAAGTGAACAGTCTGCCTCTGATGGGGTGCAGACTCACTGCAAAGCCACTGTCATGACCACCTAATAGAGCAAAAGGGTTTCAGTTGAAAAAGTATGAGAACACTATTGAAGAAAGGATGACTGTAGTCCTCCTTGGCCGTATTATACATGGAGATGGTTTCTAAACTCATGAGGTCTGAGGTAGAAAAATTACGAAGTCGGATTTTCTTGTTTTAGAATAGAGACATCCTTACCTTGCAGATACATTTCTTCTCCTTCTGTGAACATTTGGTTGCACCTGCTGCATCGTGCACAGCTTGGATGATAATGCTTGTCACCTGCCTGAACAAAAACAAAAGAGAGACATGAGGGACAAAAGCATTGCACAGCTTTGTGAGCACTCATTGTTTGCTGACAGACCACTGCCCTCGTTCCTCTAGCTCATCTGTTATGATATGACACTGCCCTCACAATGAATGTGATAATAGCGATCAGAATGTAAGCTCTGCCACTGCTTCAGCCTTGAGTTCTGTCCTGGCTCAGCAGAGGCCAGCAACAACGACTTGGGAAAAATGTTGTGAGAAACAAGACAATACAGACCAGCCCTTCCTGTCACACCTTCCTATACAGGTAATAAGTGGCTTCAAGTCTTCCTGGCCAGCAGCTACATCACAATGTATCTGTTCTCCCTGATTTGACAAACACCTTTTTTAATCTTCATCTCTCTAACAGTCCAAGGCAATGAATGTCACACTGCAGCCAGATATTTGTGTACCCTTCTCATTTTGTCAAACAACACATGTTTTCTCAACTGCTCTATTGTTACAGAAGAATTTAGACAATGAGTTTTTAACCTGCCATTTCATTCCTTGGCTTCCTCCCCGACAGGGCTGATATGGAGAGAGCTTTCTAGAGCCACTTCTGGGACCATTAACTTAATTCACAGATGCCTGACTTCAGAGGATGCATTAGCACACAGAGCTTGAGCTGACTTTGAACTACTGATGTAAAGATGCCAAATACCCTGATCCTGTTACCCAAATCCAAATCCACTAAATCATTCATTCTCTTAAATACATTGATACCCATAATAGGCAAAGCTGATCAGATTTCAGGACTACAGGGACAGAAAAAATCAAGGCACAAATATTAATGTGAATTCTCCAATCAACTCATTGGCTTTCTCACATCAGAAACTAAGCATGCAAGGTCCAAATCAGGCTTTTAAATTGAAAAATACTTAATCCTAAAAATAATTAATACTGACAAGTAATGCATTCTAAAAGTCTTTAAAACTGTACCTGGCTCTCCAAACAAGTTAACCTCAAATACTTTTTCACAAGAATTCATTAAATATTCCTTATCCTCTGAGATGTGATTTGCACAAAGTATCTGTTTACTCTATAGCTGACTTGTAAAATGTCATCAAAACTATTTCCTACCTAATTAAAGACTGTAACATTACTAAATTCAACCTTTTGCTATGTCTGCTGAGATGAATAACACCAAATTTTTGATTCACATTTGACATTGATTATTAATATTTAGAAGTATTCATATGAGATGATGAAGTATATGGATTACAGTACCCGACAGCCCCCAGCAAAACAGCTCTACCACTCAGCTCTTCTACAGGTAAAGCTGCACCATTTAATTTTCATTTAACAATTCCCATCCAGGAATTTCCACAATACAAGGCCAGAGAAGAGGGCTCGGTGTGCTGTTCAGCCATACATTTCACTGTTCGTTTGCAAAAACCCTGCACTTCTCTTACTGAGATCCTTCCTTTGCTGTTGATTCCTGCTTTTTAGGGGCAAAATCGACCAAATAGGGAGACTAATGTGATTTAGGGTTTTTTGCACAGCACATTTAGAGCTACCAGGCAAAACAGGGTCTCTGATAAAAGGGAGAATGAAAAGTCACTACAAATTATGCCCACTTAAGGAAGAAAAGCTAATGAGGGAGGAAACACAGAACTGATGTTTGACTTAAAGCAACAAACCCAATATTGAACTGAGAGAGAAAAACACAGTTAATGCTTATTCTCCTTCTATCATTTTCATTACTGGCTGTCCTCTTCAGCACTGACTGTCTAGCAATTATTAACCTTTAAGGCATCCAATTAGTTTCATTCAAGACTGGAATTTAAGAAAATGAAGAAGCTCTGAATGTATCTGAAATGTGACAATGTAACCCTGGCATTAAACCACAACTATCATGATCTTGAGTGCAGACATGCAAAGAACAGCCACTTTCTCTGTGTGTGTGTGTGTGTGTGTGTGTGTGTGTGTGTGTGTGTGTGTGTATATGTATGTATGTATGTATGTATGTGTGCAGCTTAGGGCTGTGAATATTGAAGAGGATTCAAAGGTAGATCTCCAATTCAGATGACTCAGCTCTCAGCAGATGCAGACAACCTTTCCTGGATTTTCTGCCTCACACAAATACTATTGCACATACAAAGGAACTGCAACTTTATCTGTGTCTGGCAAAAAGAAAAAAAAATCCCAACTTTTCAGAATTCCTGAAGTTCTTCAGCAGAGTGGGGCCCACAGAGCTCCTTGTCATGAGTGATTTCAGATTTTTTGATTTAAAGATGATGGCAAATCTCATGTCCTGGGAACCGCTCCCAGTTAATGAGATATAAAAAGTTCCCAAAAAGGCTGAATCATTGCCAAAAAGGATCTTCTCCAAAGCAGAAGACAATAATTGAAAAATAGATTTGAAATAATAAAACAGGAATCTTTTGGGGGAGCTCTGACTGTCTCATCCAACTAAAGAGTATCTCTGTAGCATAACTCTGTCATTACTTAGAGATCAAATTTCAGTAGGCACATGGCTTTTTCTGAAATGAAATTTTTAGTTTCTCAAATGATATTCAGTAGGGTAGCTAAGTAGTCACACAGTCTGAACTGGAAGAGTACAGGTGTGTTGTTCTTGTTAATTAACCTTTGAAATACCCTGTCTGAAATGGGATTATGTCCTGTGAGATGCTTACCAAATTCCCAGACACAAAAGATGAAACTTTCCATTATCAGATGAAGAAGGTTTTGTAAAGGAATAATTCGCTGCCAAGCACCATGATGCTTAACTAAGGCAGTGCAGTTTTAAGAATAGTGGTCAGGATCCAGAAGGGATATCTATATTGATGCATTTAATTTTTGTGAGTAAAGGGTGCCAATCCTTTCAGTTTTCCATAGCTGCTCTGACAGTCACACCATCCCAGGCTTCTGAGCTTCCCTTTCCTTGTTTTGGAGGTAATTCATACTAATTTTGGTAAGTTACTTCTATGAGCTTGATCCATACTTTGTCCTAAAGAGTCTATATCCAGTCTGTCTAGCAACAAAACTGAGTCTTTCACTTGTCATTATCATGTGATAAATATTCCACTTATTCTTCACCTTATCACAAAGCTTTTAACAAGGATCCTTTAGGAAAGGGAGCCTGGATTCAAGTACTCATCTGTTAATTGCTACAAGCAGTTTACATGTTTTTAAAAGCAGCCTATTTATAGGATAAACAAATCCAGGATTCATCACATATTATGTGTAGACCCGTGGCTTCTCTTAAGATTTTTTTTCCTGGAAAAACTTCTGATAGGCTACTGTCAAGGGAATATAGTTTAAGTGATGTGCATCTGCCTCTTTAAGACAGCCAAAGACATTGATTTCGAGTTTATTGGGTCCTTCCCCAGGAATGAAACAACTGACCAAATTCTAGCCCAGTATGAGCAATGAATGATCACCACGCCTCAGATAACACAACCTTGTGTCCAAGTGCTGACACACCCCGCACTGGAGAGGTTTGGGGGGAGTGACCACAGCAGCTGCAGTTGTTGTTGAACATTTCCAAAACAGCTTCATGAGTTTTCTGCCTCAGTGATGTTTCTACAACTCATGAGTGAGGGCCTTCCTGCAGCGAACGCCCACTGGAAAACATTTTGAATCTCAACTAACTCAGGACTAATCTTGCTGTGCTTGACTTGCTGTGATCAGCTATGAAAATGGTTGCTAAAAATCAGTAATTTATTATGTATTAGTCAAACATTTTGGATCTACAAGGCAATGAAATAGTCACACTTTATAGACATCTCCTTTTGCCCTTCTAAGGCTACTAAACCCTCATTCAGTATGTCCAGTGCAGCTTCCTGTGACCTTATGCTGCTGTGCTCTGGATTATAGGATTTGCATCTCAATCCTCATGGCAGTAGCAAGTAACATAAATTAAGTGCACATTTGCCCCAAACATTCTTTAGCCAAAGTGCAAGAGGGTTAAAGACATTTGCCCATCTTTCCTTGCCCCTTCTCAAAGTCACTTCACCTCCAGAAATCCTTTGCAGTTCACTTTGCTATACAGCCACTAGGTTTTGATTTACCACACTGCTTACAATCCCATCTATTCCAGCTTTGGTCGAGGTCTTTGGGGTTATCCAAACCATCAAGCACAAACTGTGACCCACACCTTAGAGAATTGGCCCTAAACTAAGACTGAGTAAGCTGAATTAGTTGCTGTAAATACCTTGGGTTTGCTTAGATAGAAGTGCTAAAACTAACCAAAATAATATTGAACGTTTTTACTGCTGCTTTGAATACAAATTCTTAAATGGAATTGAATAAATGGACAGCAATTTATTGTTAAGTGAAATATTAAACCCGTGTGTTGCTGTCACTGCCTATAAAATCTCTGTTAAATCACCTGGCACTTGCATTTGCCCTAGAAGAAAAGAGCATCAGTTATCAATTTATAGCAATATACAACTTCTTCTGACTTTCCAATTTACCTTCTACTCACATTTACAAATCTAAAATAGTTTCTCAGGTTAAATCCCATTTGAACACAGTAGACAGAAAAAAATTAGCTTAAAAAAGTGGTAGTATGTACTCATTTACCAAACACTTCCAGAGCCTTAGAATCGCAGAATGAAGGAATAGTGGATAAAGGTATGCTATAAGCATAATTATGAATGGAACTGTATGGATGCTAAAATTGAGTGACTTTCTGTGGTTCTGCAAGTCTCACTGATTGGTGACTGACCAGCAATTTATTTATTTTCTACACACTACTAAACATATATACTACATGCATTATACACATTATTTGTATATTAGTAAATAAAATAGATTTAACACTATTTTAGATAGTATTAAGGTTTTATTTATCATGGTAAGTTCAAGACTTACACTGGAAACAAGTCTGTAGCAACACTGAGCTTCAGTTTCCCAGTGTTTAATAACATTCGATGTCCTAGTTACATATGTATATATGTACACACACACACACTTCAGAGAAACACTACCATGGAAAACCACTATAGAAATGTATTCCGCCTGACCAGTCCTAACAATAAAACCACATAATCACCTCTCTAAGGCTTATGAATGCCAGTTGGAGGGTCAGTAACCAGGATTCATGGATAGTGGGTTACTTAGAGGAGCTGGATGTGTATATTCCACAGAGGACATGTCATAAGTAACATGAGCAAAAGCACAAGCTCTATAATGTAGCATAACAATACCAAGACCTATAATAATTGTTGATAATGAGAAACCAAATTTTTCATTGATCACCTTTTCAGACTGAGGAGCTATAAATTTTCAGCCTTTTTGCAGCATGCTATTCACCTAAATTACCACAAGTTGGACATACAAACCCTCCTTATCTCATTAAACCATTTAAAAAGCCTCTGTGTACTGTTTACAGAGGGCTCTGAAGGCTTTCTCTAATTGGAGGGGGTTGGGTAATAACCCTGCACATTGGTCTGGAGTGAGAAGTGTTGCAGAACGCTGGCACTGCCTTACACCCTGCGTGTACCCAGCTTAAAGAGACCTCTTGCAGTTTAAAAGGCAAACTAAAAGGCTGGGAGGTATTTGAAGCACCACTTAAACACCATGCACTGAGCTCCTATACAAGCCCTTCTCACACTGCTGATGCTCCAACCTCTTCACAATGTGCACAACACTTATTTGCCTTCACTTTGGGGACCTGCTGAAATGTACTGTCACTCACAGGTGTCACAAAAGTCAGTGGTGGGTATTGCAAGAATTATTCCAACCCAGGAGCTGCAAATACAGCTGCAGACAAACTGACACAACGTGCCCCAAACACCCAGCAGAAAGAGTACCTGCACTAAGCTCACATGCAGCATTAACCCCATGGGAATAGCACTTCAAAAGCCAGGGACTGTATTTTCTGAGTCTAACCCCTCTGCCCCCGCTTCCCACAAGATTAACTTTTATTCTCTGAGTGCTTGTACAGCTCTAGTCTGATTAAATAAATGTTTTCCTCTTTGGTGAACGTGAGAGCTTAAGATTTCCTATTACTCATGCCTTCAGTTCTGTCCTTCCTTCCAGAACAACAGTGAACAAGAGCCAGAGAGAACAATAACAAGAATCCCACTAGGAGACCTCACATGCCAGTGGGTCTGGTAGAGGAAGAACTAATTACCAACAGACATGTTCTGCTGGCCAAAGGACACAATTAAGTGCATATTTGTTGTGTTACACTTGCACAGCTGCACTCGCTCACTCTCCTTTCAAAGATATCTTCTCAGTCACCTGACAGCCATTAAACATGTAGAAAGTTTCATTTTTCTAAGATTTAGTTAATACCACAAAAACTGTTACGTAGTTGAAAGAGTACATTTAAGAGTAAAAGCAGTCCCCTCCTTTTTTTTCTTTAAATTTTTATGAACAGGTATAATAGGCCCATTTGATGCACAAACCTATTCAAATATTTATTTCTACCATGACTCTGAGGAGAATGACCTGATTACTCAACTCTCTTAAGGGCTAAGGAGCAGCACAAAGAATAATTCAGACTCATCTTTTAAACCCCTTAAGGAATGTTGTGAATTGTAAAACAGGAACTGTGGCAGTAGCCTACCATCTTCTAGTGAAGCTTTATTTTAATTACTTGCAGAGGTCACAGAACCCTCGACCCTGTTTGATGTTCAGTGTAACATCAAATTCCATTGTTTCCTTCTCTGCAGGCCTCTGTGATCTCATGAGTGGCTGGAATAGCATAAACACCATGAAGACCAAAATTTGCTTCTAATAACATCCTGACACAAACTGTCCTCTCATTTTTCCCAGGGTCTTATCTGTTTAGCAAATCACTACAAATATCTGTGCTCAGATACAAAAATAAAAGTGCAGCTCCTTTGCTTCCAAAGGATTTTGGAATCTACCATAATGTTCTCTATTACTACCAAAGCAAGTAAAGTGGAATAAAATGTAAACACTGAAAAAATTCTAGACTGATAAATCCTTTTTTAATAAGTATCTTTAAAACTAGGACCTTCTAAAACTGTTTTTTACACTACTGTCACAACACCTGAATAGAGAGCTCTCAGGACAGTCTCTGCCGCTGTTCAGAGAGAGGACAGAGCAGCAGGAAGCAGAGCTCACACTGGCAGTTCCCAAGCTGCTGGAGATGCAACGCACCAGACTGGGGGAAAGTGGGAAATGGAGCGTGAGGCCATGACTGTAAATCTGAATGACAACATGCCTGCAAGAGACATGGAAGAGCCTCAGGGCCTTCCACTGATTGCTGTGCTGCCTTGGGGAAGAAAAAACCGCAGCTGCCCTGCTGTTATGAACACTTGCACTGTTAATTCATGCCCAGTTTCTGATTTTACACAAAAATAGTGTCCAGCATTCCAACAGTGACTGCCAATGTCATGCTGCTATATTTCTTAATAGAAGGACTGTAATAAACTTTGAAACTTGTTAGTGTTAATTCCACAGGCACATGATATTGTTATACCCATTAGCTGCTGCTAATTGCAATGCAATTATTCATTGCATGGAATACTGTTTTTTCTTCTAGCAAAAATGTGAGTAATGATTCAGGCTAAATCCACAGCTGTGCAACTGCTCTACTGGCATGAAGGAAGAGTCCTCATGGCAGCTGAATATCAACTGGACTCACATTAGTAAGATCCCACCAGTTACTTGTGACTGCTCTGTCAGCTCTGCTTTGAGTTCTGACTTTGCTGCAACACCCAAAGCTGAGCCAGTTGCACAGGCAGGTGAAATGTTTAACTATAAATTATGGTCTTCATGGGAGCTGTTCATTCTGTCTTTATGGGGCAAATCCACCTATTGCTACACACAGGACCAAAGTTAAGTATTTATGTTACCTACACAGTTAAAACAGCAGGAGGTCAGTACAAAGAATTCCATTCAACTCAGAAATGTACCCACAGGTGCCCAAAGTGGCTGGTTAGAATTCTATGGGCAGTACAGGGGAGCAAAGCAATACCAAACACAGCTTTATTACCTATTGCCAGGATTTCAACAACATCTCTGTTAGGATCTTGAGTTAGATTTATGCACAGAGAAACCTAATCCCACTAACAGAACATGTACTTAATCAGAAACAATCCAGAAGAAATATATGTACTATTTTTGATTAAGTTTCATTCCAATCTAATTGCAATACAAATCTGTGAATTCATACCTTTCATTACCCTTATTTTAGGTGCACACGAAGGCAAAATCCAGGATCCTACATTTAATTTTCTTTTAAATCCTGTTTATTGCAAAGATTATTTTTTTAATTTTGAACTCCTCAACAGCAAGTATCTGGCAAGACCTGACACAAATCCCTCCTCTATTTCTTAACAGTGCTGGAATAGGTTCAGTTCATAACTACAGGTGTGGACTTTCTATACCTTTTGTAATGTTTAGGCTTCACAAAGCATTAGCTGACTAAGCATTCCTTTATCCTGTGTGCATTCTGTCCACCAGGAAAAGATACTGCAGAAACTGAAGGACCTGATTACAGCCCCATTCAATATTGCTGGATTAGTCTGTGATTAGAATTAACCAGCAAAGCCAATTTATAGTAACTTCACCATAGTGTCAAGGGCCTTTTTAAACAGCCCCATACTGGAATAGCTGTAATTTTGTCTGAACCAGCCAACAAAACACCTGTGCTGGCTCCCAGGAGTGCTGTGCAGGTGTGCTGAGCAGTATGTGCAGCACAGTGTGGGAGCCACTGCAGACACAGCTCCAGCCTGCTGAAGGCACAGCAAAGCCTTTGGCCAGGGTCACTGCTGAGCATGAGCCCTCTGGCACAGGCCAGGGGACTGCAGGGAGTCCTGTGGATGGATCCTGGACCAGATGCACACAACGTGCAATCTTCCAGGAATCTCCCACTTTTCAAGTTGTCTTCATGTTTTGTTTCATTGGGTGGTAACAGGACCACTGAGTTATCAGGAATATGAGTTCAAGAGTGAGACACAACCTTGTTTTTGCTTTTAACTCTCTGCATGAAGTGACTGTTAGTCCCTCAACCAGTTCCTCTGGCTGCACTTCTAACATCAGAGCTCGATGTATGTGCATTAGGAGATCACATTAACTGAATTGTATTTGCAGTGGTGCAAGAGAACCTCCAAAACCATCGGAAGGAACCTCAGCAACTGTTGCTAGTCTTTCAAGGTACAACTGGTTCGTTTCATTAGAAAGAACTTTCTCAGTCAGTAGAACTATAGCTGACTTCAACTTGCTGAAATTTAGCTAGAAAAGTCAGTAACAAACCTCCTCTGTATCATTAAAGAAACCCAACAGAACTATATCATATACCAGAAGGTTTTGCACCTGAGAGCAGGTCATAAACACTAGACCTCACTCTAACATAAAAAGCTTTTCACCAGTTCCAAAAGTTAGCAATTACCTCCATTCTGATCATGATTTGATTGTGTATAGACAAACAGAACTAAAGAGCAGTGTTAGATATGCATACATAATTACACATGCATGTGGAATTTGAAAGGAACACACATATTTCCTAGATCTTAAAGTAACCATAAAAGGAAAAACCCAGCATTTTTAAGGCATCCGGCTGAATGTCCCAAGTTCTGTATTCTAAAATATAAACAAAAAAGTTAGCATGGTCCATATGCCTGATGCACAGAAAAATTATGAGAACTGAGATAATATTAAATAAATTTTTAAAAAAGGCCATGACTAAGTTGTTAAATTAGAAATAAATGTAACAAATAAGAAAGGTAAATTTACCAAAGAAACAACTAGAAGCAATATATTTAAAGATACTATTTTTTTTATTAAAGCATAATGTGAAAAAAAAAAACAAAACCCCACAGATGAGGCAAAGATTCCTTGTGAGCTGTAGATGAAAAGTGATGAAAGATGACACAGAGAAGGCAGTATTTGGGATATGTATCTTTAGGGTCTGTCTTTGATGATGACAAAAGATACATATTTTCCTTTTGTCATTGTCCATTGAGCAAGATTTTTTTTTTAATACCGTTTGTCATGAGTCAAGATTTACAGATCATGAGATCTGAATAATATGAACTCAAAGAATCTGAAGAAAAGTATAGCCAGCCAGTTTTGTGACAGATGGCTCTGCTAGCAGGGGAGGCTCTGCTGAGCCAGATACCTCCAAGATTACTTCCTTCTACCCACAGCGTGAGGAACTGCTGGCCATGACAAGAATGTAAACCTTTCCTGGTAAATCTGCTGATGACTCGAAGGCAATGCTTGTTTAAACTCTCTGAACCAAGCAGGTATGGTTTAGTAGTGTAATGCAAAATGCCTTCAAATCGAGAAAGCAGCACCCTGTGAGACTGAGGGCCCTGTTATGGGCAACAGCAACAGGTAGAGGCAGCTGGGGAACATCATTAATAACCTTCCAGGAAATGCTCTCAGAGTACCTGAAAGGGCTGAGTTTTCTGATTGTTTAATGTATACAGAGAATAAAAAAATAAAAGCAGAAAAATATTTTTGCTTTTGACTACAGATACTGCAACATCGCCATTGCAGCATCACTTGTGAGTGTCTATGTGTGGATTTACAGTGGGGAACCATCAACACAACATGAGCCTTCAGCAATGGCCCTGAAGGACTCAGAGTCAAATCATTATTCCGAGAAAGGCTTCAGAGGTGACCAGATCACAATGACAGGCGAATAAAGGCAGAGAAAGGCGGTAATAGCAGGAAAAAGCATGAGCTTTCAATACCATTGAAAGCACTGACATCATCAAAAAGCTGAAATTAGATGAATTTAACCTCAAAATAAGGTGAAATTTTTAAAAAGCAAAGGTAATTTAAGCAGCAAGAGGGAAAACTTTTTGGCCTTACAATCACTCTGAAGCCTTCATGACAGGATAATTTCCCAAAGGATAAGCTTTAATTTGGTTTCTAGGGAAAAGTGCTACAATTTTTAAAAGAGAAGGTCAAGCAAGATGACTTTAGCAGTGCTTCTGACCTTAATCCATTACAATGGGCATTACATGGAGAGAAGCTTTCACACATACATCAGGCACCTCCCAGGGAGCACAGGTTACACTGGGAAAATTTCCAGTAGAGTTAAATCAGTTCACAGAGACCTGTCCTGGTTAAGTAGCAAAACTCTTGCTATAGCAGGGGCTGTGTGGCTAGAAGGCAGCTTTGGTTGATCTGGTTTGTGGGTCACTGAGACAGTTCAAGGGCAGGGCCAGAAGTTCTGGGGTTGGATATGCTGCACCAGCACCAAAATTGCTACGGGTCCTGAGAGCCCAGCTCTGTGATGGGGCTCTGTGCTATGGGGAAGGTTGGGAGAACAGCTCAATGTGGCACTAGACAAAACTCTTGTTAACCTGTTCAGTGGGCAAGTGCAAAGCACTTTCTAACCAGTGAAACAAGTGAGACCTTGGGAGATTAAGCAAATCACTCTGGATCAAAATCAATGCTTGCAGCAGAGTCAAGCAAAGAACTCAGATTCTCAGACTCACAGCCCTGCTAGACCTCCATGTAGCACAGCACTAGATTTAATAACTGCAGCCAATTTTCTTGTTCATCTAACACAGAACTGTCTTCTCAGTTGTCAGAAGGCTGTTTCAGGATCTGTGCAAGCCTTGGCATGCAATTATCAAAGTCTGGGCTCCATTCTGGTATCTGCGTTCACTTCAGAGGGAGTGTCCCAAAAACAACAGATGAATAAAAGGTGCAAGGGCCAAAAGAGGGGAGAAAGAAACTAAGCATGAGGTCAGACACAGAACATCCACCGAAAATAACCAGAGAATATAAAACAAAAGTAGCCTGTAAGAAACAATGTAGACATGCAACACTCAATTCCTGCCGGTTTGTACTTGGTAGACTCAAAGATTGTACTAACAGGGAAGCTGAGCAGGGGGGATTTTTTTTCTATTAGTTACTAGAGCCCTTGTATCAAACTGGTCCTATTCCAACTAGTCTGATCTGATAATGCTTTAAAAAGTTTAACAAACAGGTTTTATCCTTGATTACCTGCAATGCTACCTGCTGCCTCTGGAAACCTCTCACAACAAGAGGCCACACAATAAACTAACAGATGACAACCTAGGGATGTGCCAGATTTTCTTCAAATATTTTTCTTCCCAGTCACTCCAGAGTCACTCATATCAGTTATGAGCCTGAATTTGACTAGAGCCAGGCATTTCTCAGGAATCCTCGTTGTGTAATTCCAGCCAAAGACTTTATTTTACACTAATCTAAAATGGAAATTGCAAAGGCCATCATGGGCAGGTAGCACAGAGAAATACTTGCCTCTTTTTCAAACAGAACAACTTTGAATAAATGTCAGAACACCAATACATATTATGCTAAAATCAATGCCTTTTCTTTTTGGCAGAAGTCCTTTATTTTGTCCTATTTATCAGTCTACTAACTACTGACACACGTGATTTCCAATTACAGCTGCAAAACTATGCAAGTACATTTTTTAATCCTTACTGGCATAAATATCCCATCAGAGCATGTTCATCACAGCCAAGACACAAGGATTTTACTCCCTTCCTTGTTTTCTTCAGCTCCATATAAAAATCAAGATTTGTAGTTACCATGGAAAAACTATTCCATTATATTACTACAATAATGACCAGGAAAGAACTGATGGACATAAAACAGAAAAAGATACCTAACAATATTTGCTGCCATTCAGTTTTCAGCTGAGTAAAGGATCGCCATGATTTTGCCTAAATAGTAGTAGTTCAAGGGTGATGGTGAAATATCTGCTCAAAGTTTTTTACTGCCTCAGTTTTTACTCTCCTCATTTGTAGGAAAAAACCATTTTCCAGCCAAGATGCAACTACTTTCCAAAACTCTAAGCAAGAGCAAATCCATCTTTATGCATAGCAAATCTCTCCAAATCCTACATCTAAAGGTAAATTTCTTAACATTTTAACTTACGGTCACATGATTTATGACACTCCTTTTACTGACCTCTGCAAAACACAAAAAAATCCCAAGCTAATTTCACAGACAGTTTAAATGGCAGAATATCTGCATTGCTGGTGATGAAAAGGTGCATCTCTTGCTGTGTCCTATTTTTCCCTCTTAAAAAGAGAAAGGCTTGTAATAAATGTCATACGTCCCAGGCATCTATCCAAAGAACTATTAGACCTGTATGATCTTCTAATGTAGCATGAGCATGTCATAAAGGTCAATCCATCTTGTGCTCCAGGTGGTCATTTCAAACATTTAATCACCCATAAAATACTCTTGGGATCGTATTTCCTCATCTGTATAACACCTGCTCAATAAAGACAGGTGTCAATGCTGCGGACTTCAAAGCCCCTGCAGATTCCAAGCATACCTTTGGGGTTTGTATTTGTTTTTCATTCTTTTTTCTTTCCCAGGAAAGCACCCTGACAAAGCAGATAAAAGAGGGAAGGGCCTGAGTCCTCACAGAGTGAACACTGGGCACAATACCCGGATGGAGCCTGTTACAAGCAGGTGACAGCTCCAGACTTGCTCCAACAGGCTCTTCATCACTTCTCAAGTTTCAAACATGTTATTGCTGCATTCTTCCCTACAATTACTTACTATGAGAGGTAAGTCTAAGCCCTATCCTGGTCTTCTGGAAGCCAGTCACAAACTCTTCACTGACAGGAAGACAAAGCGGGACTTAAAAACTAAAAATCACAATCCTGCAAAAATGTATTTCACCACTTAATCCATTTTTTCAGTGTGATCTCAGTCTAGGAGGAACAAAAAGTAACCGGCTGAAATAATTTCATATTGCTGCAGAGTGCACAGTCACATTCCCCATCACCACATCTGAACTGCCAATGATGCTGGAGGCACTTCTGGTTTTAGTCTAAATACTTTGGTGCAGGGATCATTATTAGTTTTATATCTCTCCTGTGGGTGATTGTGGCAGGTAGCACCTGCACAATGCAAAATTTTAAAACATGGAATGAAGAAGCAATGGGGACTACAAAATAAAAATAGAGGATTATGTTTTCCCTAAAGCAGTTTGCTCCAAGAGCAGAACAAGATGTGTTCTGCAGTGGTAACCAAGCAATTGAATTCTTAATACAGCTATGTAACACAAACAATAAATTCATCCAGCTAAGTTACTCTTCTGCTAAAAACTGGTATGTGTTCTGTGCACCTCTAAGACATGTGAAAGGTACTTGATTTAAGTGTTTGTTGTGTCTTACTGGAATACATGCAAAGGCTATACATCACAAAGGCTGGTGGTGGCAGCAAGAAACTTTATGCTAATATAAATGCCTCTACTGAAATATTTTAAAGAATTTTGATTGGTCTGCTACAGTTTTTCAGTAATATTTAGTGCAAGAAGAACACCAGAGAATATTTAACTAACAATGCTTTGCTAGGAAATATAGATCATAATCAGCAATATTGTACTCACAAAAGCAATTTATACAGATAAGCCATAATTTTATAAGCACCTGCAAGATTTCACAAATCCCTCTGTGACAATAAGAAAGCTTTAATTGGTTATTTTTCCAAATTACTTGTTACAACCTGCTCTTATTATTCACCATCTCTACATCCTCTTAACATTCCTCCCCTTCCTATTGATGTTCAAATTGACTGAAGGATGGTTTCCAAACCACTGCTGAGAAGTTAATGCCTTGTGATTATGCTGCCATAGCAACTGAACTTCTGTTAGGGCTCTGTCAACTTCAGATACTCTTTTGTCATCTTTATATTGAGTCTTTTCCAGCTACTGATACCCTTCGTGCCACACTCAATCTCTTGATGGGGTGGAGGGGAAAATCACCAAAATCCTGTTACAAAGATTTCTATATCAAGCTACTTAGGCTATTTTTATGGAAGTGTATTTATTAGAGATTTTTGTGCATTGTGTGGTGTTCTCAGTAACTACAGTAGCGTATTTTTCATCAGGGAAAGGTAGTCTAAATTAAGTTAAACCTATGCTGCTACTCAGTTACATAGACAACCTGTATGAACACTCACCCATACCCTGAGTTATTATTACACTTTTCATTTCCACATTTTTATGCAAACAAACCCCACATAAGGAAAAAAACCCCAAAAACAACAAAAAAATTCAGCATTCTACATTGACTGATACAACATGTTTCTGAGCAAAAAGGCAGGGAAACTGGAAAACCCCACTAATCTAATTTCTATGCAACAAGTCTGCAGAGTGATCAAAAAAGCTAAGAAACTATAGCAAGGGTTCTTTAAGGTAGAGAATCGTGTTGTTCCTCCATACACCAGCAATCAGTTGAAATCAGTTGGAATCAGAAACAGCCCAAGCTCTGTGCCATCCTCCTCTCTTCCTGGCAATTTAAAAATACATTAGCTGCACTGTCTACCCAAATCACAGAAGTACACACAGCCTTTTAAAAAAATCCTTCTGGTGCACAGGAACAAGAGTACAAGTCCTTCTGGTGCACAGGAACAAGAGTACAAGTACCACATTATGATCCCACTGGCTGCTATTCAGTCACATCCCAAAGCTGCACCCCCTCTCCTCCCCCAAGAAAGCCACGACCCCTTCCAGTTCAGATCTTGTTTCGCAGGAAGGCGTTTACCTTCTGATAACTATTCTTCAATCCCAGTCCATTCCCTGCTCAGCCCAGTGGGCAGAATTCCTGCCGCTCGGCTCGGAGCGGAGCCCCGGCAGCAGCGCGATGAGCGCAGAGCGGCGGCTGTGGCTGCACAGCCCGAGCTGCTCCGCTTTGCTCTCACTCAGCCTGCCCCGCACACACCCACCGACACAAACACAGCCTGCCCCGCACACACCCACCGACACAAACACAGCCTGCCCCGCACACACCCACCGACACAAACACAGCCCTCCCCGCACCGTAAACCCACCCGGGCAGCAACTCGGCCATCCCATTCTGAAAAAGGAAAAGAGGGAAGAACACCGGCCCAGGCAGGGGCAGGGCCATTTCTCATCACTGTTGTGTGTCACTACTTGATGTCGACACAATTCAGAACGCTTTTCCCTTGGGGAGAGGCGTCTGCTGGGTATGAACTCAATGCTCTTTTCCTCTAGAAGTTATTAAATATCACTTCCACAGCTTCTGAAGGATTTATACAGTCTCCTGGGTGTTAGTTTAGTTTTGTCAGAAACACTTAGTTACAGTGAGATTTTATTCTAGCCCAATTCAGACTAATGCAGGTAGGGTGCTGGGGCCACTTATCACAATGGTATTTCATCCTGTTTGCACATTTTGCAGTGAGATCACATTTCAGACACACTCTATGAACATTTGATGAGTTTTCAGTGGTCTCTGAGCCCTGACTCTACCTGATCTCTCACAGGTAATTTCTACAATCAAAAAGGTCCTGTGCTCTGCAGTAAATACCTGTCTGACTAAGAGGGCAAATGACCACAGCATGTGTTTCTGCTTTTTCTTATCACTTACCTGGGATGTTCAAGCAACACGATCATATTTCTTTATTTATTCTAACAGCAGTAAAATTAAACACAATTAAAGCGAATCACAAAACTAAGCTCCACTGCTGCTTCTCATATGTTTTGTGGCTTTTCCCCCTGGATTATTACGGTGTGTGAAGATGACAATGATGACTGGGAGATATTGGTTGCAAGCCTGTAAGACACCCAAACCAGCAGACACCTACTGCTATGAAAACAGAATGGTAATACATTCTTCAGGGATATTATTTTACCAGGACTTTAACATACCACCAAACCTGTTTGGATCCATCCTATCAACAGTCTTTTGTTCAGTTATTTGATTGCTTCATTTATAAAGTGTTTAAAATTTTACTTCACATCAACCTGTATTACCAGTACAGGTTGCATAATTAAAACCCAGTAAATGACATATTTTGATACTTCCTGCATAACTGCTATGAAAACAGCCTTGCTAAATACTTAATTCAGTAGAAGAATATATGCTAGTCTTTCATTTTACATTTCTGAATGGAATTGAAATTAATCTCTGTTTATTTTAAGAGATTCTCTGCATAGCTCCTCAATCTAAAAGGTCTGCTGTTGTAAGAACACAGACCAGATGCACGACTGTACTGAGGTACCTAACTAAATTCTGTACTGTGTTTTCAGGTGATCTATGAACATAGTTCTCCTCAAAATAGATGACTTAAACATGCAGGCTACTGAGTTTCCTTGAAAGCCAATCAACTGAAGCATCTGAATGCTAAACTGCTCACATAGGTAGGTGTTGGCAGAAAACAACACTCGAACAACAGAGGCAGACATTGCTCAAATAAATAATTTTCAGTTTGTGTGGGAAGCAGTAAGATTGTTCTGTCATCTGTTATTTATTTATTTAGAACAGACTCATTCACATGTAAAGAATAAGCAGAAACTTCTATGAATCCTTCACAGCACAGGTTTCTAAATCTAGGTCTGAATAGAACACTTGAAGAAACTTACAGGCTCTGGTGGCTCACAGTCTTTGCCTTTTAAATATGGATACAATTTTCTTTAACAAATGTAGCAGCTTTTGCTGTTTGTTTGGTTTTACCCTCCATATTTATTGTTACTTTTTTCTAACTTCAGAAGTCAAGCTGTCTCAGAACTGACATCTTTCAGAGATAGTTACAGCACAGATGAGATATCCTACAATTCTGGAAATTAAAGTAACAGTATCTGAAAGCACTAAACCTCCTTCATGTTAAGTACCACATGTTGAATTACTATTCCTCTTTAAAATCAGGAGAAGCTCAGCATAAATTACAGCATCATACTCATATTTAGAACCTGACCTGACCTCACAGGGTGAAGTCCAGGGAACCTTCTGGTGCCCTGGCATTTCTCTTCCCAGGTCCATCTGTGCAAACGGCACAGTGCCACTGCCTACAAGGTGGGGTGCAAGCTTCAACAGTGCACAGGAAGCAAACCCAGGGTGGGCAGCAGCCCCTCAGAACAGGAACTAGAGCTATGCACAGCCAGGAGAAATCACACAATGGCTTTTTCTTTGCCAATCAATATTAAGCAAATAGTATTACAAATGGGTAGTGCAGCGAGATGGTTGAGGGATTTGAGAGCAGATACATACACCTCTAGATCGTGAGATCAAATCCTGTTCATATCAGTTATTGCCAAAAAAAAGTGAAAATTGTAAGATCTGGATCTTATTCTCAGGCCCTCCATTTGATTTCATGCAAAATATCCACCTGTTTCTGCCCTCGTGTCCTCTTTCTGCAGAACTAAAAGAATATCACTTAGAAGTTTTGTAAAACACTTTAGAGAAGCAAAGATGAAATACCTGGACATGGGCATGAGCCACCATTCACTGAAGTCAATGGGAACCTTCTCAATGATTTAATTGATTTTGAATTAAGCCCTGGAGCATTAGTTACATTGTGCATGAAAACCACATTAGACAAAAATTATTTAGGCCAAAATCTTTCAAATCACTAAATACACACTGAAGTTTACTTAGATTTGTGAAGTTGCAAGTCTACACAGAGATTTGCAGGATTAGGATTAGATTGGCATCTTTCAGTAGGCAAACGCTGAAGCCATGAAAGCCAAAGCTTAGTGGAAAGCCTGTGTCAAAGTTCTCACTCTCACTATGCTGTTACTGCCTGCTAAAAATGTTTTTCAACAGAGTTAATGGGAAATGAGTAATTTTTCATAACTAAAGATTCCTTTCTGCTGGAGAAATCCAAGGAAGAACACTGATCTCTGTTGCCTTGACAACATTTCCTGAAACACTGAAATATTAAATTATCCAGTATGCTCAAGAAAGTTGCAGTATCTCTTCCTCACTGGATGCTTACCACATTTATTGTGTTGCCATGCTCTCATCTATTGACTGTGACTATTTGTCACAGAAAGTTATATGTCAAACAATACATTAGAAATATCTGAGCTGCCTTAAATGCACATGGTATTTTTCTTGCATATTTTCACGGCTACTGAAAGTTGTAAGATCTATGGCCTGTTAAAAAAAGAGCATTCTTCTACAGTTTGTGGATATTAGCAAAATAAATGCACATCAGCAGAATACTCTTTTTGTAGTAATGCATCTCTTGACTGAGCAGAGGGATCACCTCTACAGAGAGGCTGGAGGGAGCCCATCCTCTAAAGGCTTGAATCTCAAGGTGTGAGCCCAAACCTTGGCTTTCTGTCAGGCTTTGCTGAGGGTGCTGTGCCAGGGGCTCAGCTCAGCTGCTTCTGAGATGAAGACTCTTAGGTCCACATCAGGAGTGTCTGTATCTTGCTGGCTGCTCATTGCAGGAGACTGAAAGCCTGATGTTTCAAAAGTGCTAAAGCCATACTGAGGGACAAAGTGAGCTGGAGCTGCAAGTCAAGTGTTTCAAAAATCTCAACTTCTCTTTAAATAAAGTTTAAAAAATAGTCTTTTACCAGTAAAATAGACAGCACCAGCCTCTGTGAATCCAAAGCTAAGTGTCATGCTTTCATTTCTCTCCAGTTTTCCTACAGACTGTTCTAGATGTAATAAGCAGAAAATAAAGTGGCATTACATTGGCTTACTGCTAATCACTTCTGATCCATTAGAGGGAAGTTTATACAGTGTACCATATACTCCCCTCCAATCTCTTCTAATAATTTCTGTGGATGAAGGTGATGAGATAGTATCCTCTGCCTCTACCATAATGAAATATTTTATTGAAAATAAAATTAAATATACTAATCACTATATTTACTACAGGGCATTTACTACAACCATTTTTATTAACAAAGGCAAAATACAAAGTGGTTTAGGTTTTTTTCCTACTGCATGTTAGAAGGTATAACTTGGGCTGGGCAGTCATAACCTCTACCTAGACAATTCCTATGATTGTGCTGCTTCACACTAAGGATGTGGTTTCCTTCCCAATATGGAAACAGCAGGACAACAGACAACCTACATGATATAAATCATCAAAAATACCCAAATATGCCAAAGGAACATTGCCAAAGAAAACAAAGAGGGAAGACAGTAATCCTCCCGGGAGAATCTCAAGCTTCATCTAAATTAAAACTTCAGGTGTACTGAAAGGTTGTGGGTGATTTCCCGTACAGGATAAGGGGATTGTTAATTGTTCTGCCTTAAACAGACCTGCAGCCCTCTCTGAACTGTGGCATCCTGTTCTGTGAATTACCTCCTGTGGCCCTGTGGCTGCTTCCGACCTCTCATCTCCGTTAGTACCCGAGGATTTATGCCATGCTCTGACCCCAGCCTCAGACTGGCTTTTCTGCCCAAAGGGGACACATGTGCTGACACATGATTTTCTCATGCTAAGTTTTGACTTATTAGTTCCTCTAGTCCTGTTTAGAGGCACTAGTCTTGCCCCTTTGGAACTGTGCTTCTCTGTCAGTGATGAGCCAAGAAACAAGTCCACAGTTCTGATAAACTGCTCTGATTACTGAATGTTACTGCTCACCTGTATCTTCTAAACTTTTCAAGCACCACTTAAGGACACAAAGTGTTTGGATGCCTCTGCTGCACCTGCATTCTGAGATGATATCTGGAGAACTCTAATCATGACTCCCCAGGCTGCTAGTGCATACTGTAATGCAGACAAGCCAATGTTTGAATGGCCTCCATGAATACACAGCACTGATTTTTTTTAGTGGAAATTGCTAAGGACTTGGCCAATCCTCACCTTTCAGACAGCAGTGAGCCTTCAAGAGTTGCACAGGCCTTAGAGGAGTTTGGTGTTAGTTACATACTGAGAACTACTGCTGCCCTCTGCTGCAGTATTTTGGGTTATGTCTCTGATAATCAGTAAAAGCCACAAATATTCATATAAAATTTCTACTCTAAACAGAACTTATCCTGCTTAATGTTTCTGTTACTGACAAGATCATTCAAAGACACTGTTTCTAATTTATCACCAAATTCTGATTCTGCAGGTCAAACGGAAAAAAAACTTCATCTTTTTTTATCTGATTTTGACTCTTAGAAGAGGTAGATACTTGCTGAGGTTGGATATGTTTCATTTCTGCAGAAAAATGTTGTCACATCTTCTGTTAATAAATAGCCATCAGAAGAGTGAGAAACTAACCTTGGGGCCAAAATGACTGCACTAAAGTTCTGCCCAGGACATAACATCTAAGATAACCTGAACTTCATCTTAGAGTGTGATGAACAGCCAAGTTCTAACTCAACTGAACTAATCTTTCCTTAGTCACAATTTATCCAGTTCTGATAGGATACAGCTCAAAGATCTAGGTTTCTTCCGCACTGATTCTAAGAAGAGTAACATCAGTATAACCTTGATGTATTCACATCCGCTACACAAAAGGCCCCAGATAGGAATAGCCTGTTTTTCCACAGCTTTCCATGAACTCCAATACCCTTCTCTTTTATCATATTCATATCCATGCCTCTGAATGCTTGTAGGTTAGAGCACCTACCATGCACACCTAAAATAATTTAAAAATTATGTCTCCCAATCTCACAGATCCAATTATTTCTCTCCTGCAGTGCTTCCTGCACAGGAATGCAACCATGGTATCACCAATACATAATACTAAATTACAAAACTCATCAGTAGACAGGAATAGATAAGCAGATGGTAGCAGGCCAGAAGAAGAAAGCCAGAAACATGCCTTCCTACCCAAGGGAAAACTCAGGCTGTTCTCACTAATTATCTGTGTGGGCCTCCAAAGGAATTAGACACACATTGCTAAGGAGGCAGATTAAAAATATGGCTAATGAAAGAGCTATACTTCCTTCCAGTAGATGCAGTGACAAATGCACCAGGAGCTCACACTTGTTCTGAGTCCCTCACTGGTTAATATTCTGGATATGGAACCAGCAAAATCCCCAGAACTACACCCAAAAGAGTTACCACTTTATCTCAGCCCTGAAACTTCTCATGTGAGGGCTCACACAAAGATGGGACCAATGAAGAGAACCTGTAACACACATTCACCAACAAATTCCAGCTGCTTTTACTTTTTGTAACACTTTCAGGTTTATTTTCAGTTATTCACCGAAAAACATAAAACTCAGCTCCAGACCTGAACTCAAAGCTTAGATTCTTTGCATTGAACAGTTTTCTACAGGGAAAAGAGATAACAGTTTTGCTCCTCACATCTCAGTGACAAGGAAAGTCGTCTGCATTTTGGCCCCTTAAACATTTCAGTAATGACACACAGGGATCATGCACAGTTCAAGGATTCCAGCTCAAAGGGGACTTATGACAGCCATGGGAGATGAAGATCAGTCCCAACAATGAAAGATAAACATCTCTAAAAAGATTTGATTAGTTTCAATGAGAACATTGAGAACCCCAACTAAGAGGTGGTTCAGATGGTTTCTACCTTATCATTTCTGAACATGTAATTTACCTCTCCAGCACATTTCTCCTTTTCACCTTCTCCACATCATTCAGATCATGTGGAAATCTCGTGTTGTAAGCTTCAGGAAACTTATGGTTGTCAAATGTCATCCCAGTACTTAAAATACCCCTACAAATATATCAAATCTGACATAGAATAAGCAGTGCAATAGACTTTGCAGATCACCACGAAAAGAGAAAAAATAGAAATCAAAGATCCATAGAAACTAACACAAGTAATTCCATATCACATACGTTTCCTGATGACTGCAAAACTAAGACACTGAAAACAACTCTCAAAATAAGCAACTTTGCTCTAAAATCAGCAGAGAAACCTTTCCTATGAGAACTTTTGTATTCTCTGCAGTTGCACGAGGGCATAATGGGACATGGCCCAAATCTTAAACTAGTTTAGAAAACACCTACCTCTAGGACTTTCCCAGTAATGAACTGGTGACATGCTTCACACTTGACTCCAAAAAGCACTTGATAGTCCTTTTCACAATAAGGAGCACCATCTCTGAAAAAGAAAATCCATAAATTACAAACCACCTTTTAATAAACAGGTCACAGTGCAACTTCCACTCTTCCTTTGTCTTCAGTCTGGAACTCCTACACACACAAACAGGCAAACAGAGAGAGTTAAAGGGAAATAGTTTGTATTAGAAGAAAAATAAAGTCATATTCTCACTAGTGTCTCTTAGAATTATTCCTTAAATTCCCATCAAGAAAAGGCATCCAGTATAAACCACTAAAATAAATCTCATTCTTTAGAGCAGTCTCTCTACACTTACAGGTGGTGCAATTACAGAGAATCAGTGGGACTATGTCTGTGGGGATAAAGAGGAGATCACACTCGTTATCACAGGGAGGTAGTTTTTGTTCAGAAAAAAAATCTTTGGTAGTTTGCAAGACTATAAGCAACTACTTTTAAGAGTAAGGTTATGTAGTTTTTTTGTATGAACACAAAACATGGAGTTAGAGTGGAAACACCAGCCAGCTTAGGGATATTTCTCAGATGCCAAATTTTTTTGAGAAATTACAAATACTACTCTTTATTAAATAGCATCCACAGCTGAATGATAGGTTGGTGTAACATATATTGTTTCCTTTTTTGTTCCATTTTTATATGCTTAAAGGGGGGAAAAGAGGCTGTATCTTCATTCCCACTATTTTATTATCATATCACTTTCCCACATTCTCTTCCTCTGTTCTCTTCTGCTCAAAACCCTCTTCATTAGTTTTTTATATGGAGATGAGAAATGCAGTGTCAGGTCAGTCACATCATCAGGTTTGCTCTATTTTATAGCAAAGGTAAGAAATGGATAGGTTCCTACTTTTTTCCCCCTCAAAATTACATGTTGAAAAGCAAAATGGCCCAACACTTTATCCGGCTAATACAGGAAGCATATGCAGCAATCCACCTAATCCTCTGCAGGCACATGGAGATCTACCCCGGTTTTAAATGTAGATTGCTATCACTAAACATCCCCTTTCAGTTGACTTGGCAGTTTACTTTCCTTTCCTAACTCAGCTCTCACTGGGAACAAAGACTTTGGTGTATATGGAAAGGAGGTCAAAACAGGATTCCAAAGGGTGAGCTTTGCTGCAAGCTGCTCTCTGTGAGCTCAGGAGAGATGCAGAGGTTACTCACTTGCTGATGTATTCCCCAGTTAGGACCTTCCCACAGGCCTTGCACTTAAAGCACCCCAGGTGCCACTGCTTATCCAGAGCTAGCAGTGCTTGTCCATTTTTTATGTCTCTTCCACAGCCAGCACAATCTGTAAACAAACAAACAAACAGATGAATTTCTTGTCAGCTACTTGGTTCATTAACCCTCATTAACCACCCACCCATCACAACACTTGTTAACCAAAGTGGAGAACCACACAGCAATGCAAAGGTACATCTTTATTTCCTCAAATCTTTTCCAGGTCCTGTACAAAGGATTCAATCATACTCAGTAGAAGAGTGAAAGCACCTCTTCTGTTTTTCATGCTATTTACGGTTCAAGGACTGCCTGGCAAGCACAATACAAACTTCAGATTTTGTTAGGAACAGTCTACAAAAATCATTCCTGCAAAGAGTTCCTGTGTTCTACAGCAATCGGTGTTTGTCGGTTTGCTTTTATCAAGACCTGACCGAGCGCCACCAGGATGCTGCATGTCCCCGTTGGGTGGCAGCAGAGCCCCGCCTGTCCGCACAGCCCAGAGGCAGTGGCGCGTCTCGGCCACCAACAGGGCACACCTTTGTCCAGGGAGTGACAGCCATATGACAACAGTGAAGGCTGCATGGAAAGGCACCTGCAGGTGCGGGGAACTGAAGTTCTCATGGTCTCTAATCAGCAAAAGGACTCTCGCTCAGGAATTTTGGTACTACCCTGTAGCAAACACTCAGTTTGCAGTGCGACTCTGAGGGACTCCTTGATGGCAGAATGCAAACCTGAAGCCACTTTCTGTCCCAGTGGGTGCCACAATATCTCCTGTTACATCAGAAATCTCTGGCTCCACCCCAAGCTTCCATTCCTTTCTATTCAAACATAAAATAGGCAGAGATTCCTTGTTAAGGGGCAATCCAGCACATGGTAAGATCTGAAGAGACTGATGTAGTGACAGCACTGAACTGCCAGGGTTGTGCTACAGCTTCTGTGCCCAGCCTCAGGGGACAGAGGCAGCGAGGGAGGGGGAGGCCTGGCAACCCAATGAAGCAGAAAGGGAATGCCCATCAGCTGAGGCACACATGGAAGCCACAGAGGACATGGCCTGGAACAAAGGATTTTCCATATTTTATTATCCTCAAACTCTGTGTTCCATCAGTGAATCTAAGATCCCTCTACCTGCCTGAAACATCAACAAACAGCAGCAAATGGAGAGAAACAGAAGAGAGCAATCTGAGCCTTTAAGCCTAGGCAGGAGGGAAAAGATCCCCCTGGCTCCACTGGCTCAAGCTAAGTGAACAGGTACAGCCTGAAAACCTCCATATCCTCATGGATTTACAGGCCAGGCAACACCACGCCTTGCAAAAGGGCAAGTCTAAGTTTTATTATCACAACTGATAGTGAGAGGAGAGTCAATCTCTTTGACTACAGGGCCTGGCTTTTGTTTGTTGGATAAAGGGGTGAGAGAGCCCCAAATATAAGCTGTGCATTCCTGCTATCCAGGTCACCATTTGCAGCACGTCCCTCCTTCTATCAGCATTCTTTTTCTTCTCAAATCCCTTAAAGAAAGAGGGGAGGGCGACTAAGCATCAGGGTATCTTGTGATAAAATGCAAGTCACAAACTGTTGACATGACTTGGACTTGAAAAGCAACCCTGAGATGTCCTAAGACCAGGACTTTGCTCTAGAGGACATATGTTACAAATTGAAATCATGAAATGACAAGGAGTGACACCATGTAATGGATCCCTCTGCTCTGCTGTGACAGCTCAAGGCTCCATGCCAAACTGTAATGACAGCAAAGGCTGGGACAGGTCACCAAAGGAGGCTCTGGAATTTCCAGCATAGGGCTGAGGAAGGGACAAACACGTGCCAGGGTGGCTTTGGAAGGTAGATCTTGGCTTTGGTTTTGGGAGGATACTACATGAGCTCTTGAGGTTCCTTCCAGCCCACAGTTTCTTATGCTAAATCTGAAAATCAGATTTAAATCAGTGCCTTTGACTGTGGCAGCAAATGAGATCTTCCCTTCAGTCTTCTCAGTGGGTGCTGAGCTGCAGTTTTAAAACAGCACCCATTTCTCAGCCTCCCAGCACTACTGCTTCTTCCTAGTGTGCCAGCTTCCACAGCCCTGGCCTGGGGTCCTGCCAAACTGCAATACATTCCATTACATTTTCCCTCAAAAACCCACTGTACTCCATGCTTTTTTCACTTTTATCCAAGAAGCTTCTGTGAAGCTGAAATTTCTCAGAAATGGAGATTTTTAAAGCACTTCATTTGGTTTCTGACTGAATTTCTGAGGCAGTGAGAATAGAAAAACTGCCTTACAGAAAAGGTCTACCTAGTCTAGTATCTTGATCTTTAGTGATGCCAAAACCAGTTACATGGAGGAAGTAGCGATCCATGACGTAACTCTGACAGTTTAATTGCTTCTTTGCAAGCCAAAGGCACAGTAAGTCTGAGCACCAAACTTAATCTTGTGCTCATGTTTAATACAAGGAGTCAGTAACATCCTTTTATTATTCTTTAGCAACAATGACATCTCTTACTCTTTCTGGGTTCCTTGAAGTGTTTTGCAAAAGAAAATTAACATAATTTCCATTCTGCTAATATGCCAGACACACTGAATGTCTAGAATCAAAGTAAACTAATAGCCCATTTCTGTTGTATTAGGCTGAGATGGCTTTTAAATAAACCTGATTTTAATTCTGGCAAATCTTTTGGGTATATACATGAAAAGCTAGCAATTATTATCTCCTAAAATAGAAAGGAAATAGGGCTGGGCTGAGCTAAGAAAAGACCATTTGTTCATCCAAATTCTACAAATAAAAGCCATTATGATCTCAGGCCTGCATGAGGCACATTTAAGCCTTTGGCTGAATGTCATCAGCACACAGTGTATGCAGGCAGGATCTCAGTATCACGTTTAGCACAACCTGCACCAGCCTAACCTATAACCAGCACATGCTGCAAATAAAAGGGCCATGAGGTAAAAACAGTGGTCCACAACCATATGCCAGAGCAGACTAAACAATCTCAAAATCCTTCCCATAATTCTGTACAATGGTTCCCACCACGGTTCTCTCTGGCTTCACACCTGGGTCTAACAGACTGCACCCCTTGACCTTCCTTGTGTTTTATTTTTTGCCACATAACCTGGATTCTTCCCTGCTCCCACTCCTTGCACATCCACACGTTCAGCTGTGCTGAGATAAGGGAGAGGAGGAGGCAGAAAGTGCAGTGTACTGGTTAAAATGCAGAGTGTGCAGTACAGTTCCTCTGTACACTTCTATATATATGTCATATTTGACGTGTCCAGGTACAAAAGCAAATGCCTGGACAAAAGGGCTGTGATGTGGAATCGACCAGCCCAAAGGCATGGCAAAGTGGGGGCACAGGGTATGGCACTGCAATATGATAAATAATTAAGACCTCCACCCTCCAGGCACCTTAAGCAGCCTCACTAAAAAGATGCAGGCCAGGGTGAGCTGCCACCCATGACACCCTGCTTGTAAAGATAGGAGAAAATGTGTTTCCCTTTTTAGTATCTGCATCACCCCAGACATCCAGGAGTGAAGCATCCTGCACAGCAACCCATTCGTCACTGCCTAAATTAAGCAGTGGATTTTCTGCCTTTGCCTCCCTCCCCTTCTCTCAGCCAATAGTGCACAGGTGGGCTCAGAGCTGATACAGCTGGATTAACCCTCAGCACACAGCACAGGACTTGAACCACTCCCATCTAGACAGTTTTGAAAATTTAGTAGCAAATATATCTTTATTCCACACTCTCTGCTCACTCCATGTAATGTATGAAAGAGAAATCACCTCTACCTGCTTTTGTCCTAAAGAACAGGGTTATGCAAAGTCTTGTGAATGATTGCACCAACCCTGCTCCACACAGGGTTAGCCCTGTGAACAGAGCTGAGAGCGGTCTAACCTAATGATGAATAATTAAGTCACTAAAAAGTTCCTTTCAATCCTAATGGCCATTAGTAGCACATGTCTAGATAAAGTCTGGAGCTGCCACAACCCCTACGCATCATGGGTATTTTGTACCCTTATTTAACTCCTTCTGTAATTATTTTCCCTCCCTATAAAACACAGATACATTAGTTGTATAAAAACACCATCAGGCTTTGCTCTGAAACAGGTAAAACCAGGCAGAATTGGGGTGGGGATTTTATGAATATTTTTATTTTTTTTAAAGTAACAACAAGTTTTAATTGGACTTAGACAGAAATACATTGTCAAACATAGCTGGACCTAAAGAGCCAGTGATTTGGAAGTGAAGAAAGAGGCAAATATTATCACTGGAGTCAAGGTCAAGAAATCTCTAATTATAAATAGCTCTTAGTCACCTTGAAAAACAACTTATATCCCAGTAATTCTTCTGAGGCAATTTGAAGGTTGTGCAATTATAATTTCTTGTAGAGGTAGGAAAGACCAGAGTTTTTCCTCTGTCACCTTTTAACCACAGATCAAACAATGCCTTCTAAAGCCTTGTTTTAAAATTAAAAGGTTTGATGATATCATGCAGGCTTTTCCAGATCATCAAGATACTTCTGTCAAAGCTAAAAAGAAAAATGCACTACGTTTACAGTATGATAAATGTTTTCAAAGTTTAAAGCATAACCATTTAGACATCAGGACAGTGATGAGTTCTGGAAGCCAGAGGACATACAATATTGGGAATTTTGCATGCAGGATTTAAATCTGAGTATGTAACTCATGAAATCTGCTGCCAATCCTCTCCTCCTTGCCAGTACATGGATGGGAAATGTTTATCAGAAAAAATTCACTACTGCCCTTTGCTGAAGGGAAAACAAACCCACACAGGCAGCCTTGCACTCCTGAAATCTAACAATAAGGGGCTGGGTGCATACAATGGAGGGAAATAAATTTCCCATGGGAAGCGGAGTATAGCCTTGACAGTTTATTATAAATGGCAAGTTGGGAAAAACTGATATTTTCAAAACAAATAGTTAAAGAAAATAAAATCATTTCAGTGGATAAAATATGGAAAGAAATCACAATGGCATGGACTGGCATTCTGTGCCTGCAGCACAAGTCTCTGTAACCATCTGAGTGCCCCTCACTTGCCTTTTTAGTAAACAGGTTAATACACATCCTTGATGTCAGTAGGGATGTGCCCCAGGGATCAGGGTTGGGCTCAGTCCTGTTTAATATCTTTATTTACTATCTAAGCTGCACCAGGGAAGGTTTAGGTTGGACATTAGGAAAAATTATTTATTCACAGTAAGGGGGATTAGATGTTGGAAGGGGCTGCCCAGGGAAGGAGTGGAGTCACCCTCCGTGGAGGTGTTCAAGGAAAGACTGGACTTGGCACTCAGTGCCTGACAAGGTGGTGTTTGGTCAAAAGTTGCACTCAATATTCTCAGAGTTCTTTTCCAACCTAATTGATTCTGTGATTCTGTCATTACTGTAAATTGCTCTTTCATCACTTGATTTAATTTTAAGTGATTTGGAAAGATGAACATTCTTCCCCAACGTCAGCTTTGTAACACAAAATTTTATCAGAGGAGTTTTTATTTTTCCCATCTGTATTGATGTAAACATTTGTCTTCTGCATAGGAAGAGGAAATAGTATTTCCCTTATTTCCACATCTTTCTACACCTCCTTCCCAAAGGAGGCGAGACCAACTGACCTTTTAACCTCCTACTCCTTCAAACTGTCCCTGCAAGAAACATACCACCAAGTTGGCCTTTTTCCATAACATCAACCCCATTCCCCTCTTCAACCCAACCTTTCATACAGGTGTCTGAATGGAAAACAAAGCAGTGAATGAAACAGGAGGAGGAAGAAGAGCAAATGTACTACAAACTGTCTAAGAGAAGAGTTTTTAATTGTCCTATAAAAGGAAAATAAAGTTTTGGGGTTTTTTCCCAGCTTTGGACTCCCAGAGCCCCAGCTGTAAAAGTGCTCTGAAGGATAAACCATGGCCAGGTGCATCTAAGCTGTTTACCATGTCATTTCTTTTACCACACTTCAGTATTCAGGTAATTCCAGCTGAATTCAAAGTCATAATTCCAACTCGCAGTATCCCGAGGGAATTGCTCTGTTAGCTCAGAGCTTATTGTTTAATACCCAGCTCACAGACAGCACATTGTGTCTCTTCATCTGCAGGATATTTTGGATAATTTTCAATTGTTACCCTTGGCAAACAAGCAATTCCAACAGGGTACAACCCTCCAAAAATAGGAATGCAACATGTCAACTTTTAGGAAGGTTTTTATGCCCTGATAACCAATGGCAAACTAAGGTCTGGCTAACAGCTAATTCATTTTCACATTCTTTTCAAGTGACCTCTGATTCCTGACTTACTACCTGGCAGGCTTTCTGAACATGACAATTCCCAGATACTCTTATCTCTTGGGATCTCCTCTGTAGTTGTGTTTTCCGAGGTAGTGATGACTCCTCATGTAACACCCATTTACCGAGCAATTCCTTGCACCTCCCCCAGAGCGTTCTTTGGAATTAGCTTCTGATTAGCACTCCTCTGGTAAAAGCTAAGGAGATGGACATGTTTTGATTTCCAAGTTCAAGCTGAGGTTATACTTGGACAAATAAGAACCAACACTTCTTTAGTACACTTGTGTGGTCTATTCACAATTGTTTCTGCCCAATTTACTTGTAACACAAAAGCATACACAAGAAACAGGCAAATTGGGCTGAAAACACCTACCTTAAACCCAGTAATTTTTGTGAAGGAATTTTCTGATAGAAGATTCATAAATCAGAAAGTTCCTGCCCTGCCACAACTGTGTTCTCAATACAGTTGCTGCTCTATCACCCAGAAGTTGGTCTCCAACAAAGCTTCTACAGCTCCACAGGAGGATCTAAGGCAATTTATAAACCAGCAGTGAAAATACCAGTCCCTGTAAAATAAGAAATAACTGAGCCAATGGAGACCACTTGAGTAATTTAGCCATTGTCATGCAACATAAGCGAGGACTAAAATTAATCCAAGAAAGCAACTGAAATGATGAAAATGCCTCAAAAACTGCAAACATTCTTCAAAAGAATAAATCATCTTGGAGGAATCAAACAAATGGGCCAGTGTAATTGGAAGAGCTGCATATTCTTAGGCACAATCTAATGGCTTTTGCCAGAAAGGAACTGTTGTTGGGTTTGCATAATTTCTGTGAACTTTGTATCCCATCAGGAATGTTCATTTGCTCCTTTTATTCTTAAAAAGTGGGACAGGGCAAAATCTTAGACCCACCATATGCTCAATATATTCCATCATAAATGTATTTTCCCTGCAAGGTTATTACAATCAAATTTAGATTAAAATAAGGAGAATTAAACAGTGATGTTTGAAAAAAAAATAAAGGATTTAATTTAAAATTTTATTTTTAAATAAATCAAAGTTAAAAATCCAAATGGTATCTGAAAACAGAGAATAAACTTCCTTTCCTTTTCCTATATGTGGGAAAAATCAGGTATGATAAGATCTGCCACTATTAAATTTTTTAAGGACATGGTGACCCTAAGCAAATAGTTTTATAAGCTATAGAAACTTGAAAAATCATCAGTTCCAGAATAAATATATTTTAATTCATTTACATTCTTTATGTGTCTAGCAGATCTCAGACAGTTTCTGAAATTAAAAAAAATCCACAACACTATTAATTCTAAATAAAATTTCAACTTTCATTCAAATAGAGCTAGACATAATTCATGAGCAAAAATAGTTGCTAGGGAAAAATATAGATATTTACGATGATTTATGCAGAGGTATATTAGTTTAAGTGTGTACAGATATGGAGTATCCTCATGTTTATCATTTAGTATTTTATAATTAAAAATCTAAATGTAAACTAAGGTTACAATCAGTCAGTCTAATCAAGGTTTCCTGTGTTCTTAGATGAACCATGATTAAAATCTATGATTTAAATCACACTGTTTGAAATCAATCCACAATGATGTCTGTGTGTGTTATGCCTTTATTATATGGTAAGTTATAACAAAAGAAAAAGAGGTATAGGACAACATAAGCCCCTTCTGTCAAGTTCCCAAAAACCTCAACTGAATCTCCAGTACCCAAACAAAGGCTTGAATGCCACAGAGATATGTAAGTGCTTCTGTATCTTTAGCAGATACAGAATAAATTAAATGGAATTAAATGAGAAAACTTTCATGTTACAGCACACAAAAAATATAAAGCCCTGAAGGTTCCCAATTATACAGAGGATTTAAAAAACTTAAAATTTTAAAAATGCACTTTCACAACCAAAGCTGTTGAGCCTGCCTAAGTTTCCCATGGAATTCACTGAAGTTTATGGATATTGTGGGTGCATATTCCTTAAGGCAAAACTGAGCTCAGTGTCTCACCGACAAAGCCCATCTACATCTCTGCCAAGTACTTGTTCAATACCTACATACTATGTAGCCTTGACACAGTGTGAAACTGTAGAATATTTCCTAAGAAAAAGCTCAAAATCATGTGTTGGATGTTGCTCAATACCCTTTAAAGCCAAAAATCACTGCAGATATCTTGCTTACAAACAGCCAGCCAACTTTCCCCTTCAATTTTGAACTCTTCCCTATGGAATTAAAGAGTTTTCAGTCAGCTCAGGAAAAAAAGGATGAAGAACAAAATAACGAAAAATGAGTCAAATGTGGCTGAACAGTTACAAATCTAAGCTGCAGACCTAAGAACGAAGATTAAAAGGAATTTTGCGTCCAGTTTAGCTAATTTCTAATGGAGAAGTTTGTGATGCTCATAAATCAGCTCTGACATTATTTCTGAATACTGGCGACAATCACTTGTATTTTTACCTAATGAAAGGACAGTTATGTCCTGAATATAGGACTGCACTGAGAATTAGTGAGCCTTTAAAGGAGGACTGCAGAGTACATTTGCTTCTTCTCCATTTTGATGTTCTTTTGTTTCAAAAACAACCTCACTTTCCTGCCACTTTCTAAACAGTGAGTAAAAGATGACTCCTATTTTTTTTCTGCCCACCTCCTTCTTCTATAGGTATGGTATAGGTGGCTCTGCTCTACTTCATCATTACCAGAAACCTTGTTGGGAGTTGCAGATAGTTCCTAGGAGCTTTACCAACTGCATCTTTTTTGAAGAGATACAGCTATTAAATAATTAACAAAGATATCTTTCTCTCACAAGTTCATTAAGCATTAACCTTATTATTTATATTACAATAGAGCAAAGATCCCCAGTTGTGAGCCAGGATTCAACTCTTAGACTCTCTACTGATAGGCATGAAAGCATTTGTCCCAAAGAACTGACATTCTTTGAACCAGAACATAATGTGCCAAAGAGACAAGGCCAAACACACAAACCAGCACTGTGCAATCCCCACGTGGGCACAAGCTGGTGGAGCAACAGCTGCTCCAAGGATTATTCATGCACATGTAACATGGGCCAGTTTGGAAACTCTGGTCCATGCCTTGGCTGTACTGTAATGCTCTTTACTCACAGGAGACACTGCTACAAAGAAAGGGAAGTTGAAATAACTTCCCTGTGTTTCTTTCCAAACAGTGTCATCACTGGGTACCTCTGCAAATACAGGATACAAGATTCTATACAACTGTGAAAGTCTCTGCCACTGTTTTAAAAGATTACTCTTTCAAGTGAAAACTCCTGCTAGGTGATTATAATACTTCATCTTCTTTTGCATAGGGAGGTTTGTCCCATCATTCTAGGAAGGCCACTTTTCCTTGGCAATGCAATTTCTTAACTAGTTCATGCACATCACTAAAATGATCCAATCTTTCAGCAGAAAGGTAATCAGAAGTAACTAAAACTTCTGTACCAGCATTCAGATAAGGAAACAACAGAGAAAGGGCTCAACCTCAGGTAGAAAATAACATTCTTATTACTGAAGTGCTTTATGATGAAAATAGTGAAGTGCCAAATGGAAAAAAAAAAATCTCCATTTGAAGAAGAGGGAAATGTATTAAACTGTGTTCAAAGACACGTAATCTCTCCAGGATTTCAAAGATGATGCCTGAGCCAGGGGACTGCTGGCTCAGATTCCACCAGCACAGACTGCTGGCACCACCTCATGTGCCTGTCCCCAGAGTGTGGATCTCTGTGTGGCTGCTCTGCTCTCAGATATGCTTTTTGTGACACCTCTTGTGTGTTCAAGAAGACGTGCAAGACAGTGTGGTACTTTTTAAAAATGAAGGGCTGACTAAACTAGAAATTTTTATATTCCAATATCTGCATCCGTTCATTTACCAGCTGCCTTGGTGAGAATTCACTGATAAAATGCCCCTAATGGAGAGCATTTTATCTCCATGTGGAGATTTCACATTGCTGTTTTGTATGTTTGTCCTTGTCTGTTTTGTGTCAGAGGGTGACGTGGTGATGTGGCCAATAAACTTGCTCAACCCACCAATGCTAACAGAGATGATGAGAGTGGGCACCCTCAGTCACTAGTCATCTGATCACTAGGGAATAAAATCCTTTGAGATGCTGGGGCTGAAAGGATGTATTGTAAAGGTCACACTGCTCTTTCACAAGTACCTAACCCTAACACAGATGAAGAGCAAGGATTTAGGCAGACTTTAGGTTCTTGAATTACTTCTTACACAAGTTAAAACCTCATCAGTTTTCTAATTTTTATGACTTCAGCATCAATAGGTAAGACTCAGGCAGCAGTGATACTTAAGACTGGATCATCTAAGCACCAGACCACTGTCAGTTTGATTATAATCACTATATACTTGTAAGCTACAGCAGCATTATATTTTTCATTTTGCTGGTAGAAAAACAAACCCTTGAAATTTAAGTACCTACCCTGATATATAAAACATGCACATTAAAAGAAGCTACAGTCAGAATTCCCCAATCCAAGAGAAGTAACTACCAGATAATCATTCTTCTGACAACATGGAAACAATAAGCCATAAAATCCCAAACAACAAAAAATAATAATAATTTTTTAAAAATTACAGCAAAAACATTACAGTTTTTACTTTGCCTTTAACTCTTTTTCACTTTAAATTACAGCATGAAATTATGGGGAGGAAAGTACAATTTGTAGATTTTTAAATGTGACCTTCAAACCCAGCCCACTGAATATGCAACACAAAATCTGAGGGACGGTGAAATGTTTTTGTGTATGGTACAGACATATAACACAGGAGATCTTAATGAAAAGAAGGTAAAACAGAGGCGTTGAGGAAGCAGAGCACCCATCACCAAATAGCCATTCACATTAGTTGCAGTTTTGACTAAAATTTTAAAATAACAGATGCCTGCACAGCTGCTTTTCTGGAAAGACAATGTGGACCTTAAATACAGTGTGTTAGTATTTAGAACACAACAGAAAGCAGAAATCGTTTAGGAGAATACAAACCAGGCAATCATGATGCTGTGTACAAAACCTGGACAATGTTTAAAACACAAATATAAATTACTGGGATACATTGTTGCATTACTCCTTTATCAGGCTCTCAGGAAAACAACTTCACATCTCTGACAGAACCTTGAAAACACTGAACTACCCAAACCATCATCACAGTTTTAGGCAGTGTTGTCAAGTTGCCCCCTGTTTCTGTGCTGCTCTACATCTGTCCCAGTCACTTTGCTTTACAGATCATGTCTCATTTAGCAGCTGTCACATGAAATAAAACAATAACAAAACCAAACACCACACATTTCATTTGTCTGCACAGCTATTTACAGGTATTTGGTATTAGATTTCCTGCTGAATGAATGAGGATCCTAAAGTCTGTGTACATCTAGCAGTGTCTAAAGAAGAGGGTTGTGCAAATTATAAATTAAGATTACTCTATAGCATCTGTATACTGAAAGAGACTCTTAGAATGAAAAAGGAGTCACTGAAATGGTTCTGCAAGAAAATAGCTATAATTATTCCAGGTAATATATGTGCAGTGAAAGAAACATATTATTAATGTAAATAAGGTAAATAGGTACCACGGACCCAACTAATATTAAACAAAAGAGGGGAATAATTATTCACTATTTTCCCATGTAAGTTTCACTCATGTGCTCTCCAGAGAGTGCAACAATATTCAGGTTCATGTTATTCAAGATGTTAACCCCTGTACTTAAAGGCATTTGATTTTCCTTGAAATCATCCAAAGAAAACTATCAACAAGCTTTCATTTTCGTGAAGTAAGAGGCACCAGAAAATGGCATGTCAACATTAATGCAGATTGTAGGACAAAAGGCCTCCTTTTGCATGACACAAACCAATCAGACCTGATATACTTACAGTCTGTTGAATTCCCTGACTTCAAACTTTCTTTGTTTTAAGGACAGCTTCCTCTATTGATCTACCTGAAAGTAATCAGGGGAAGCTGACAGCAATATAGGATACAAAATAGATGCATAATGTGAATGAGATTCTCTTCTAAAAGAACTTGTATTTAAAAAATAATTTTAAAAAAGGGCAAAGCATTTGGAAAAAATGATGTGTCTATTTAGGCAGAAGGAGGGACATGGAAGCAATCTGAAATAGCTTACATTAACTAAAAGGTACTCTTTGGTGCCAGCAAGACCTCCATAACTCAGTCCACTTTTGCCCAAAGATAATGCAGCAGCTGGTGTATCTTTGAAGACCTGGGGGGCTCCATTAATATTTTTTTTTAATCAAGTAGCTCTGAACTTAGAAATACATGCTGATCTCACTTTTATTTGATTGTTTGGGAGAGTTTTGCTCTAAAATGACTAGAAACTCTATACTATACCTTTCTACATATATTCTCCTTTACACATAAAAGGACAAGGTGCACCACAAAAGGCACCTGGACATTTCCAAGCAGTGAACTCTGAACTGTTAAAAGCAGGAGCTCTCTTGCTGTGTGTTCTGGTAAGGCAGTTTGTCCAGCAGGACCGAATTTTGATTAAAAAGAATTAGAAATCTCTTCAAAAGTCACATGAAAGGTTATTTATAATCCTTGCAACTTGTGGCATCAGTGTGGAACCCAAGAAGCGATTCAAGCAGAGACTGTGGCTATCAGGAAGTGACTATCCAGTTCTTTTGCTTGCTAACTATCAACAACTTTAGCCTTTTAGGGGAATTTTGGCACCTGGAATCATGGATGTGGGGAGTGCCACTCTGCTGGACAGGTGTGCCACCTCTGGAAAATCAGATGTAGTGTGATGCTCATTCTTCTGTGCTGTGGCATGCTTAGAAAAGGAACATCAGTACTGTCCAAGGTCCCTATGCCTTGCAAGTCCTTGCCAATTATGCCCCCTAAATATCAGTAATTGAAATGCAATTTCCAGGTAATTCCTTTGTCTCAGAAGGATTCTCTGGGTGCCTGAAGAAGTTTTTACCTCATAAATGTTTATGTTGTTTTTTTAAGTCTTATGGGTCTTTTTTTCAAGGTCCTAAGTTCTTCCTTAACTGATTAGGCCTGTGCATTTTTAGCTCCAAATCTACAGTTATAGTGGAAAAGCATCACTTAAAAGACAGAAAGGCACAATAACAAAAATGTCTCTCATTTTCCATTTGTCTAAGTGTTTGATTACATGTTCTCAGGCAAATCAGATAACCTGAGATTCACTTGACTCATCTGCTGAGCAAACACCATCCATCTTTGCCTTTACACAACACTTTTTATAATCCTGGGATCTCAGGGCTAAGCACCAGTACAAAATACACAGTGTCTCCCTGAAGGAAACCAGCACTGGTGGAAAACTACCCAGTGCCACAAGGAAAGCTGTGGCCATTTTGATTTATAGAACTACACCAAGTGAGTGCTGAGTACAATCCAACAGTCAGAGAAAGAATCAGAAATCCCCGAAGATTAAAAAATTAACTACTAGAGGCAGAGATTAATATCAGCAATTTACAAATTATCTTTTAAAAGCATTAAACCCCAACAGCAAGCCACATTTATTTCCCTCCCAAACTTTCTTCATTCTCTTTCTTTGCCCTTAACTTGATTTCTGCCTTTTTTGTAATTGTTTCTTGAGGTTCTGATCACAGTATCATTGTGGTATCGGTCTACTGGAAGCATAATCCTAGTGATACTCCTTTTAAAGAATAATTTAATTAAATTCTTAAATAGTAGAAGAAAATTAATTTCCTCTGATTTTGTCCTCTTTTGAATACTTAAACCTGCACAATTATACATGAAAGAAATGTAATCTATCAACTCTGAAACCTCAGGTTTTATCAATTAGATACTTTTCCAGTGCCTATCAAAGCAAAATCAGCCCTTTTAAAAATCCACCCATTGGGGAAAAGTCACTTGTTCATATTGAAATGTGTAAGTGTCTCTTCCCAGCTGTAGTAGCAGGCACTTCAAAGAAGGGGAAAAAAAAGAAAGAAAAAAATACAGTTTCCAGAGATAGTTCACTTTTCTAAAGGTGAATTACATCAGTTGCAACCAAATGTTGATGAACCTGGGAAAGTGAGAGGCTTCAGAAATCCAGAAATACTTACTGCTTGAAGCAGACAGTTCTCTTGGACTGGAGGACATGGGCTGAGCACACATCTGACACAGACAGTCCCTTCCATTAAAGGTCACTCGATCGCCTGGTGGAAATGGACGCCTGGAGAGTTAAAGAGAAAAATGCATTTCTGCAAAGGTTATGCCAGAAATGTTCCTCTGTTCCCAATGCCTTGAGCTTGCTGCCTTCCTCCAGTGCAATCAATATTTTACAGAAACTCGGGCCAAATAGTTTCTGCAATGTGGCCTTGGCAAAGCCAGGCACTGGAAGAAATCCAATCCATGGATGCAAGCAGAGCAGAGGTTAGACTTGTCTTGCATTTGCGTTTAAAAAAGATTATCTAACGTATTTTATCTGAACAGTAGAGACAGTGAAATCTGCTAAGACACAACAGCTACATTTATGATGGTCTCAGCGTGCAGTTGTGGATAGCAAATGATACAGAGGAGAACTCAAAGGAAGAACTGGAACTGTTCTTGAGGCTAGTGAAGGAATGTGGAGCTAGTCACTCATAAATGTTAAGAATGTGTGTTAGGCAGAAGTTGACATTGCTGTTAACTCTTATTTGGTGAATAAAGCAGAGGACGAACAACATTTTCTATCTCCATATCTACTAAGGAGCTTTAGCTGCTGAGTGCAGACCTCCCCCCACACCCTACCTCACTCAAAAACTGCTTAACAAATGAACAGCTGCTGATTTCAACAAAACTAAATGTTTAAGGCACTGTTTCCGTTCCACTGCCATTCCTAAGTGAGCCAAAAATATATCAGCAGCAATACTGCATTTCATGAATCTATCCCAATGACTCATCTTTGTTCATTCAACATAAAAATATTGATGCAAGTCAATGTACAGAAAACTAATGTAGTTTTTCATACTGTATCATCAGGTTTCACACTGTCCTTAGGAAATAAAACTGAAACATACACATGATATGATTACCATTTTGCAGTAAATTCACTCATTACTTAAAAACAGAAAAACAATCAAAATACTTTCAATGGAAAAGGTCTTGAAAAATGTACCGGGGTACAGGACAAAGTACTTCAATTACTCATCAGAGATAAAAGTTAAAAACGCCACCTTCCTGCCATCCCAAGAGCTCAGCTCACTTCTTTTTATTTGCTGTAGAACTGAAGACTGGTTCTGTTACTGGGGACAAGAAACAGTATTTGGGAAGAGGGGGAATCACAGTTGTTCCCAAGCCATGCATTCTTACATGATGTGAAAATGAGTCTCCAGTATGTTTTCAATTGTTTAACTGTTCCCATAGCTTGAATGTTGAATACAGAATTTTGCTTTACCTCTTTTCTCCAGCCAAGTTCAGCTGACCACCCAAACTCAACTCAACCCATGCCCATTATCTCACCAGGTAAGCCTGGTAATTCCTTCAGGCATGAGAGTAACTTTCTGAGCACAGGGAACATTATGTAACACAGAAGCTGTGTCCCCCAGATAAATGAGTGGTGTTTTGAAGACTCTCAAAGTCAGACTTGCAGCAGAACTTTTCCAACCAAATGCTTCCCAAAGAGAAATACATCTTGAGACTATGTCTCATGGTGGTACCTTTCTTCCTGTTTTCCTTGTACTGGGCTCAAACCATGTCAGTTGAAAGGGATGACTTACTTGCAAACAGTACAGGCAAAACAGCTTGGATGGTAAGTTTTCCCCAGAGCTGTCACTACTTCCCCTTCCACGAAGTCACCGCAGCCGTTGCAGCGGGTGCCGTACATGCGCTGGTAATCCAAGGTGCAAAGGTACTCCCCGTTCTTGATGAAAAAGCCTCCCTGTGCCAAGTCACACCCGCACACTGGAACAAAAAACCAAACCACATGGACAGATTAGAACACTATACCTACTAAGGATGTCAGCTGCTGACAAATGAGACGACCCTGGTGGTCTTGTTCTCTTGTATGAGATTTTTGCTTTCTCGTCCTATGACCACATGCCTTGATGTCCCAGGACATGGATGGTGTTCTCTGGCTACAGGAGAGTTTGTTGTAAAGATTTTCCTTGTCACATAACCATAAGTTTCATGTACTTGGTCCTCACCAAGACCTCAGTTACCTTGCATCATCCAGTTAATCATGTTATCAGAGTTATTTGTACCAATATAATCTCACTTTCACTTCTGGAACAGGATGTGAGCAGAAGAAAAAATGTGGTTCCATAAATAAGACAGATTAAACTATTTCATACATGAGCACACATTTTTCCCACAACAACGTCCCCTATGAAGCTTTCAAGGTAATGATTCTTCTAGAAAAAAAAAATAAAGAATATTATTGAAATGTTGTCTGGTTTAGATTAACTCCTCCATCCCCAGGTAGCACTGAGTTGCTTCACCATTGCTGCACCAATACTTCTAGTTTTGTTTTGAAAAGTATGATCTTTGAAATATTCACAGTGATTTTACATTATTCATTTAGACAGAAATATTGGGATAAAGCTGCAGTGAAGAGACAGTCAAGCATTAAAAATTTAGCCACAGCTCCCCTATATACATTTCATGATATATACAGCCAAACTATGTAACAATATATTGGACACTGAATAAAGGCAATAGAAGATTATTCCCCACCTGTATTCTGAACAAATCAGTATCCTAAGAACTACTGTTACCTTTGAGTGCCTCATCTGAAATGATCTTGCTTTAGTCTTTTATCCATTGTACTGCCTGTACTTCATGGATTGGGTAAACAACTCTAATATTTGGATAGAGACTTGTGGCCATGTATAAATTTATTGGGAAAAATAATTGTAGCAATAAAAGGGTGAAGAACCAGTCAAGCATTTCTGTGACTTGGCAGTTTTTCCACTGTAAAATACTGACTCAAACCAAAACCCATCACAACCAGGTGCCTGTTTTGCTCTGAGAAAATACTCATAGTGCTACGTTGGCATTTGTGGTCAACACAGAGGCAGAAAGCAATCCTGCCTGTAACAGCCAAATCCCCTGAGGAGAAAGTGCCGTGGGAGATTGAATTTCACACTGTGCCTTTAGCTTGGGTTGAACAAAGAACTTGAAACTACCTATTTAGTGTCCCTCAGTAGCACCAAAACTTTATATGCAGCTGCTCCCAGGTATTTTGGTTTCAGCCACTCCTACTGCTCCTCTGTATATTGCTGTATCTGTGTAATTCAGTAAGAGAAACCACTCCTCACAGCAGGCCAGGACATTGGCTTAACTCTGTAAGCAATGCCACCTCATCCCTCTTCAAAACATTATATTCAGATCAAATATCAGAAGTATTATATATCATAAATTCTGATTATTAAGGAAAAATAAATAAGCAGCATTCTAGGTCCCTGCAGTTATAGAGTCCTTGAAAAATTAAAATATGAAATACAGAAAGATTATCAGGGGAACTGGGCTCATCCTTCTGCCACAAGTCCCAAGCACAATACTCTGCCCAACATTCATTCATTCTCCCATCATAATGGGCTAATATCTTACTAACTACCTGCCTTGAAAATTAAAATTGCAAGGCATTTGGGACAGGGATTTAAAATTCTCTTTGTCTGTTTCCCAGCCTGGAGATCTAATGATTGTTACTGGAACAATAATTAATAGAACAACAATAAATGGCATATACTACAATGTAGCTTAGAATTAAAGCAATATCAATACTTGCATATTTCTGCACAGAACAAGGATAAAATTGCACATGCAATAAATTACATTTCATGGTGGCATTAAATCCACAAGCAGCCAAAACTCACTTATCAGTCACTGAGGAGAATGGCAAAGAACTACTGTTAAGGCTATACTGTAATGCTCCAAAATGTTCCATGCTGGTTTTTAGGTACACTTCCAGATAAAAAAAATCCCTCTCATTCCTTTGTTTTGTTCTACTGACCTCCATTTTGTTTAAAATATTATTTTCAAACTAATAGTACAATATCATGTAACTGTTGGGCAGAAACCACTGTGACCTCTACTCGCCTTAGACTCTTCCTGAGTTAGGACCATGTAGTAGTTTTCCACTGTAGGTCCAGAGGCAAAACCTAAGCCTACTTATAGGTTTGCTTCTCTAAGTTCCTCTGGGTGGATTCTTACAATTAAGTCATGGAGTAACTGAGAATTCTGCTTTAATGTCTAAAAGTTGTTAAGAGATTCCTTCAGTATTCAGACTATTGGATCCTGTTGTAACAACATATGAACTGGAGAGAAGTAAATACCAGATGCTTCAGAAGCTGCTAAATTTCATAAAGAGCTATGGAGTCCTCATGTGTCTGTGCAATTATTTAAACCACAGGCCATAATTTAACTTGTAGCTTTAACATCCAAGCCTATATATATTTCAGCCTCAAGCTGAAGTCCCTCAGCATGGTGCTGGATCTGCCTCAGAAGCTGCATGCATGAACTCTCTGGCTCTTTACTGTGATCCCCAGTTCTACCAGCAAGTCACTTTTTGGAGAACTCTTTTGGTCACTGCAGCCCTTTTTACTTGCCAAGGCAATGGGTCTGATAATCTGGGATGATCAAAAGCAACTTCCAATGCCACCTCTGTTTCAGCTTCTTCTGAAAATCCAGCTTCAATGTATCGTAAAGAGGTCTGTGACAGATTACTGGATGCACAAAATACTACAGACTTTAAATGAAAGTGTTCATGAATTCACAGTTAGTGGCTGTACCCTCTTCACATTCATTGCTACTGGGGTGCAAGCTCATTGATGACAATGGGGGCTAAATCATTTGCCAAGTCTTTTGAAGAAAAGAATTTGTGTTATTAAAAAGAATCTCCCTCTACTGCCCTTTTCTTTCTGAAGTCTCCTTTCCACACAATCTCTCCTTAATTTTGCTGATAACTCAGAGTTTCTGAATCAAGTTCTCTCATACTGGCAAGTCATGAACTCAGGCCCAAGCAGAAGTGAGCCACCAGCAGATTCATCATCTTTGGCATTCTCACAGCAGGAAGCACACCCCAATCTGAAAGAATTAAAGACAAGCCCTGGCAATAGATAGTTGCAGTCAATTTAGCACATGTGTTCCTATCACTAATCACAGCTTTAAGCTACGTGGGCAAAGCAAGGGTCACCCAGACTGTTACCATCCATGATTGGAGAAATGCAGCTCCAGCTGGCTGCTTTCACTCTGAGTCAGAGATCAAATCAGAAAGGATGAACCTGAGTGTATCCCCACTTGGTGTACAATGTGGTGTACAACAGAGAAGGGATTTAAACAGCTTTTTTGTTCTTCTTTCTTCTGCTTTCTGCAACTCTGCAGAAGTCATACCTCTGACAAACATACTGCCTTAGCACACGTATTTATGACAACTACAGAAGTACCACAGAAAAGATGGATGAATTGTGGTTGGTTTTTATTAAAAAGAAAGACAATATGTGCAGCAACATTCATACCACGAACAGCAGAGGCAGTGAAGAGGGATCAGCTGTGATGCTACATGTGTACAATACATCCTAATGATGTGATCTAAGCAATTGCTGTGATACACATATCATGTCATCAAAGAAAAATTTGTACCTAAATGATGACAGTTAATAGGAAACGTCAGACGTTCTTTTTAGTTTTTCCTATAATGATAGGAAAACAACTTTGAAAGAATTACCTCATGGAGCCAATAGCAATGCACAAATCATGTCTGAGAAGGTCAAAAGCAAGAGGTATTCTGCAACCATCCATCACATGGAAATACTTCTATAGGATTATAACATTTCCCCAAGATTCTTCCTTCTCAGTATGATGGAAGATATTCTGTTTTACATGACCAAAACCTCCCCTCAGAAACAGGAGACACTGGGGAGCATTTCTGTTCCTAAGGTACCACAAGCATAGAGACAAAAAAAAAATCCACATTTTTCTTTAAATGAAAAAAGAAAAGCATTGTCTTCAAAAGCTCCACCGGGAACTCAGCTTTCTTCTCAGAGTCTGTATATCAAAGAATTTCATGTTACAAACAAACCATCCTGCCTCTCCTGTGAATAGAATAAGCTGGAATACAGTTCTGCTTCCCACTGTATGGAAAGCAGCCACCTGCTAACCTTTTTGGTCTTGAACTGCTCTCTGGAGCCACTGTTTTGCATCCTTAGAGGGCAACAGGATTGGAGGTACTGTCAGTGTTGCTGTCAGCTCTCAAAGCCTTGAGGTCTGTGTGCGCAGAGTGGGGCTTATTATGACAAAATGTAGCTGCTCAAGAGCAATCCAACTGCGTGGGATCTCCAAGGGACCAGGACCATCCTTAGGCTGAGTCACTTCCAAGCTTTAACTGAGACGATGAAAATAAAGAGATCAGATTTTTTCAAAGAGAACAGAAGTAGGATTTGATCCTACTGAGCATTATGTAGGATTTCCATAGGATTATTGTCAGTGAGAGTTGAAAAATCAGGCCCTTAGTAAAATAACTCTATGTTGATGTTAAGTAAAAATTGTTTCAACGCTGAAGAAACAAAACCACACAAGCAGACTCTATGAGCGTGGGCTTTCAGTTTGCAGAAGTGAATGCTATTCAGTAAGAAAAGTCTAATGATCTGCTTTGTTACCACGCATTAAATAAGGTGCAAATTCAATTTCCTGTTGGGGTTTTATTTCTTTCTTGTATTTCTAAGCTTCATAGAATAATGGTTCTGTTCTCAAGCAGGGAAATATTCATGCAACAGTTATTCTTAGGGCATAATGGATCTCTTGTTTGAAGGTAGAAAGGAATTTGGCAAAGTCTCAGTTTATCACCTACATCCAAACAAATACACAGGAAAAATCAGTTTCTTTTGTGTGTGTGTGTGTAAGAGTTTAACAAATCCTACATCGATGAAAGCAAGGTTTACATTCCTACTAAAGTTTAAAGATTCTGTATTTCAAATGAACTAAGTCTTTTTCTGCCTTTTAATCCTTGTATCAATACTTTTCTTGATGGCATAAGTAATTTAAAGACTGAATATACATTGAAGTATCATCAGAAGATCACATGAGAAGGATAAATCTCAGAAGCTGCAGCATAACCACTGCAGAGAGATTGCAAGGCACCACTACAAAAAAGAAATCCTGATGACCATTTGTCACACTCCTGTCATTGAAGACTTTTTTCTGTCATACACTGATGAGAGATGCATTTTGATTGAAGCTATTTGGAACTGTGTCCAGCATTCCCAGTGGTTCTAGAATCTTTTCTCATTTCAAGAGATTGACTTTAAAAACAACACTGGGAAGTCAAAAGAGCTTTGTGAACATGGAACAGATACAGGTGATGTTAAAATCTGCTTTGTTATCTAGTCATCATGTAGAAGAAAGGTTTAGAAGCTAAAATACCTCCTGAGTAAAATATGAGAACTGCATTTCTCCCCTCTTCTCCTAAACTGCTCTGAGATTCCCTTGGGAAGCATCCTCCAGCCTCCAGTCAGGCCTTCTCCTCTTCCCTTGAAAAATCTGGACCCTCCATTTCAAGCATCCTGCCTGAATGACTCCTGAGTGCCACTGTCATTATGACACAAGTAATTCTCAGTGGGGTACTTGAGTGAAGCCCCTGGGCATTTAATGCAAGCACTCACTCAACTGAAACCAAAAGTGATGTCGGAGTTTCAGATGAGCTCAGTTTCAACTTAAGCAAATTCCCAATCAAGTCCATGACATTGCCTTCAGTCTTCAGTTTTCTCCTTAACACAGGAGATACAAACAACACTGGACAGGGAAATGCTGTATCTGCATCTATTGCAGTGTTTCTAGCAACCCAACAGCCATCAGCTCATACCTGGGCCCAAGAGCAAGCAAACAGCTGCGTGTAAGGTACCAATGTGACAGCTTCCCACTTCACCGCTGAAATATCAATGTTTCCTGCACCAGGATGGAAACAATGGCAGGAATCATTCAACCATTTAAAACACCTTTCACATTGAAGTAAGCACGAGGTGAAGATCAAAGTCATTTACGGATCTGTGGGAAGTGAACCTTGAAAAAATGCAATCAGTGGAAAAATGTCAAAGTTTAGCCTGGGAGAGCTTGACTGGAACTATCAAGATGAGAGATCTCTCGAAAAAAGATTTTAAATAAGCAAATCAAGGATGAAAGAATAGAACAAAACCAAATCTCATCCAAGCCAGGCAAATGAAAGCTGTACTGACAACAAACCCAAGCAACTTCCCCTGTTCCCATAAGGATGCTCTGCTCCACTCATCAAGCACCTGTACAGCATCCTGCAGGCCCTCTACTTTCAAAGGGATCCAGAAGCTTTTTAAAATCTGACATGTCATCTGTCCGCATTTGTCAACATCAGCCAAGTAGTGCAATTAATTTCATTTCCTGTCAAATGTTTGGTCACTGAAAGAGACTTCAAGCCCAGCTAAACTAGGATCAGTATCAACCAATTGTCATTAATAGTATTCGAACCCAAGAGCAAAGCAAGGAACTTCCTCACAGAATCACAGAATCTGCTGAACTGGAAGGGACCCACAAGGATCATCGAGTCCAACTCCTGGCCCTGAACAGAACCATCCCCAAAAGTTACACCATGTGCTTGAGAGTGTTGTCCAAACATTTGAACTCTCTCAGGCTTGGTGCTGTGACCACTGCCCTGTGGAGCCTGTTCAGTGCTCAGGTCCCTCTGGGTGAAGAACCTTTTCGTAATACCAAACCTAAACCTCCCTTGACAACTTCAGGCCATTCCCTGGGGTCCTGTCACTGATCACCACAGAAAGAGATCAGTACTAGGCACTCCTATTCCTCTATTCAGAATAGGAAGAAACTGAACCTGAAGTGAAATACCAGTAGGAATCACTGCAAGAACAGGCTTTGAGACATAGCAGCTAAGATATGCAAATGAAGAAATAGCTATTACTGTCACAGCTGCAGCTGAGCCTTGCTTTCACATCAAGCTACCTGAATGGATGAAATCACATCTGAATCCCATTTTCTGATATGGGAGAAATTTTAAACTCTGCTAGCTTCCCAGAAACAACAAAATTCCATTTCTACCTGGATTTTTCTCAACTGTTCAAACCTGATTTGCTGTCCTTAAACACGTCCCTCCTTTGGTCTCCCTGCACACACAGAAAACAACATGACCCCCCTTTTCATTTTTTCCACTTGATTTGTGTACTAATCTCTTCAACAACCAGTACTTCTCTTTCATTTTCACTCTTGAAATCTCAGCTTAGTCTTCCTCATTTCCTTTTGTTGGACTTTCTACCATGGATGAAGGATGCACAGTTATAATGCTCCAAGATCTTTGGTCAGATCCCAAAGTCCTCACTATTCAAACCAGGATACTGTAACATTTCTGTCCTTTTTGTTTTTATTTGCCTGTTAGAGCATTTCAGCCCCGTATCTTCCAAAGTTTTACATTTCAATGGCTAGAAATGCCCTTTTCTTTAAATGAAAGCCAAAGCACTCAGGTTTAGGGGAAAAAAAGCCAAACAAAAACAACAAACCACAAACACTCTTCATAAAAATAGTTTCAATGACCAAGCTGAGAAGGGGAGTTCACAAGGAGAACCAAGGTGTACTGAAAGAGAACTACAAGCCTGGAGGGCTTTTAAATAAAGAAGACTCTTTGGTTCAGCAATTCAGAGCTTCAAGTGACTCCATATAATTTCCCAGTGCTCAGGAAGGAGCACATTCTATCCACCAGTTATCATGTCCACAGATCAGTCTCTGTTTCAGAAGTATTCATGGAAATGCAGAGATCTCTTCAAACCCTGCACAGGATATCTACTACTGGGGTGTCCTCATATTTACACTTTCCACCCGCTGACACAACTATTTATAGCAGTAACTACCCAGCAGCCAGTTTGCAGCCTCCTCCTGCAGCCACTGAAGGAATCTGATGACAGATCAAAGGTCAAAGAACTAATGATTTAAAACACATTCCAACTGTTGATATAGTGCCTGTTTACATGACCCTAACTTCTTCCCAGTCCTTCAAGGGAGGAAGATCCAGTTCAAAGTCAAAATCTAAACTTAGGAACCCTCCCCCCTTCCCTGTCAAGCTCACTGAACTACAGATGATGTAGCCTTGAAAAGTCTCAAAAAAACCCCTCAGACCTGTGCCTGGAACCTCAACACACCACAGAGGATTCTGGAAGTACATTTTGATGTGGGCTTTCCTAAAAAAGATTGAAAGATATCTAACTCAAATGAGGAAAATTAGCACATTTATTCCATAATTAAGAAACTGCTTTATGGAGATTTATAACAATGTTTTAATAGAAGCTAAAAGTTTTTTCTCTGCGGAATACTCTAGGTTTGTGGAATGCTTCCTGGATGCCAAGACTTGGCTTGGCCTTACAATTAGCAAGATTATTAGCAGGTAATTGCCTTTTGATATTTCATACCACTATAGCACTTAAAACATTCATACAAAGTGAAACTTTTCCACCTGGCATATCTTAATCAAATTATAGACCTTTCTGCCACATAGCTGTGGCTGCCCCATCCTTGGCAGTGTTCAAGGCCAGGCTAGATGGGACTTTGAGCAACCTGGTCTAGTGGAAGTTGTCCCTGCCAATGGCATAGGAGCTGGAAGTAGGTGACTTTAAGGTCTCTTCCAACTCAAACTGTCCTATGATTCTATGACAGTGAGGGCTAGAAAACTTTAGAACACCATCTGTATTCTTATGGCAGAACTGCTTATTTATAATTTTTTTTTTTTTTTAGTTTACATTACCATATGGAAGATAACTGTGTTTTCCAATTTATATTCAACACCAAGAACAGGGACACAGCCTCCTATTTGAAATATTCTCACCAAAATTATTACACTGCCTTATTAAGATAATGTAATCTATCTCTACATGTACCAAAGTCAGGCAATGTAAACTTTTACATTGTTACTATGAAAACTTAAACTTTTTCTGTTAAGCAATACAGTGTACTGAAACCAGCACTTCTCTCTAACCCAGAAGATGAATCACAGGCTTAATAACAAAGCCTTATTACAGCAATTTTTGTAGCCTCAAAGTTTCCTCTCCTAGTACATGGAATAGGGTAACATGAACTGTAATCAACTGACAATTGTAGAAAATTATCATTTGTATCAGATCACAATTTAAATTGAGATATTAAAATCTGCTCATGCACATTGTAATTTAGGGCCTGATCCCACACACACTTACATATGTAACAACATTGCAGAAAAGCTATTCCTGCACATACTTACACAAAAAACTTTTTACTTCTTCATAAGCTACTAATTTATTCTTGCTAATGTTAAGGCTTATTAAAGACAAAACCAGTGATGTCTCCAGCTCAATCTGCTCTCCCTCCAACCTCCTCATCTAACCTTCCCTCCTCTCAGCCTGCTGCTTCCACTGCCTAGTAAACATTAATAAGTTGGTATGATGAGCAGTGTACTCCTAATAAAACAGAACTTAAGACTTATTTATCACCACTAGAGGTAATGCAGAATCCAATTAAATTTGCATTTGTAGCACAAACCAGTGTAAATCCTTAGCAAGACAAGTGACTTTGTCATAAAACACCCAAAGACAACTGCTCTAAATTGTGCTCTGAGAGCACTCCTAAACCTCTCTCATCCCTCCCCTGTCCATCATTCCCTTGTTAACTCCAGCTCCCTGTCAGCTGCTGCCTGCCTGGCATTCTTTGCCTATTGGAGCCGGCAGAGCTCACCTTCCTGGGAACAGCCACACCATTTTCAGTGCTTTGTTTTTCTATCAGCTCTTATCAGGAGCCACAAATAGAACTTGCCAGCCTGGCCATGCAGATAGGACATAGCAGGGGGACACACGTGGCTCTCAACAGGCAGAGTCACAGGTAGCTGCATCTTATCATAGGGCCATGGGAACACGTCAGTCAGGGGAGGTTTTCCTTGTCATCTTTGTCAGGAAGCTGTTACTCTGTTCTGAGGAAGATTCCACAGACGGACGGAGCACCAAACTACAGCGGAAGACGATTGTCTGATCACATTACATGACACATGAGCATGTCCTGAGTTGGCTGATGCAGCACAGAGACTGCAGTCACCGTGTTCCTTCAGTGCAACAGCCACCACTGACATGCATGCCAAGCAATCATGAGTGCCTGAGTTTCTGACATAACCTGGGGAAGCAGGATTACAAGCATATCAAATACACTTAACAGTGTGATGTAAACACAAAGCTGAGAGCATGGATGGCAACAGAAAAAAGGAAATCACCTACAGAGAAAAGAACAGCATCACACTGAAGCTGCAAGCATACAGCTTGTGTGACAGCTTTGTGAGGAAATGGATTTTTTCCACATCTTCTAAGTCTATGGGTAAAATTTAAATACTACCAGCAGGTATGAAAACAGTTAGACAAGTATGAGCTTGTTCAAGTCTTTCATGCTGCAGATGTATGAGCTGAAGTCTTAAGAGCAAAGTTTAGTACACAAAAAAGAGAAAGATAACTGAGCCACCTGTAGATGCAGCTGATACATTCTGGTCCCGATATCAGCTGTTTTCTTTAGCTAACAACATACTGTATAAATTGAGCGGGGTCAGACTCCACCTTCTGTAGAGATGCAGTCATGTCAAATTAAAAACTCATCAGACTAAGAGGAAAAAACCCACTTACTTGAACAGCTGTGTCCCACTTGTATGAACCATATGGTCAGACAACATGCAATGTAAGTAAATAACTATATGGCTTAAACAAAAATTGCATTCACTTACATAAGAGAGGCCAACAATAAAGAAGATCTGCAGCTCAGCTATAAAATTCAAAACAGGACTTGGAGTAACCTCCCATACACACTCCTTTCCTTTCCATGAAAGACAAATGAACACTAAACAGACAACACTCACTTGCTGGCAAACTCAACTAATAAGGCACAGACTGAATGAACAGCACAAGAAAAGGCTCTTAAGATTCAGCACTGGCCCTCTCAGTTCGAACTGGAATGTGCAGACACTACAGCCAGCAGAAGCCACACTGTCACGCCCTCTACGAAACAATCAGTGAACACATGCAACTAGTTACCTTCCACAAACTCAAATTTTCCTTAACAAGCTAATGATGTAAATCATAGTTTCATATCTGTGATAGTTCTATACCTCTCCTCTCTCTGATGATCATCATGCAAACAGTCATGAGGTAGATAATATTACTGGATCTCTCCTGTGCTGTGCTGGGACTGAATGCAGAAGATGCTTCCCTTGTTCCACATGGGCCTGTGCATTTCTCCTTATTCTCACCTTTCATCCCACGAACTGTGGTTACTTCATTCAGCCAACGCTGCATTGTGGTTCATCAAACAGAAACTGTAGGAAGGAGTCAGGATTGCTCCCTGCCCCAGAACACCCATCTTCAAAGGCAATGAATTCACAAAGCATAGTTTTACAATTATTTAACGCTTCATTAAACCTCTTTTTTTGTAAAAAAACACAGTGAGTCTTTGTTGTGGTCACAGAGGGCTCAGTGGCATGAGCTGGAGCTGCTGAGAGGCCTTCAGGTACTCGCCCTGTGCAATGGGCAGCGTTATCCCCATTCTCAAGGTGGCTCCACAGCCCAAAGCCTTTTGAAGAACCAGGGCTGACAGGAGGCAAAGCTCTTCCAGTCACACAGCTGCCTGACATGAAGCTTCCTAACACACAACCAAATGGGGCTCCAAAACAGGGGAGGCCTCCATAAAATTGTGCATCCCAGAAAATTCCAGCCCCTGGAGAGGGAGGCCCAGAGACTCAAAAGCATATGAAACTAAGCCTAATTCACTCTTTGGGAAATATATGAAACTGTCTATATAGAACTGTATGAAGCAAATAAAAGTGCAAATGAAATTAAAAACAGCTAAGATGTTTTTTTATTATTATTTCAGGTACATTTTTCTATTGTTTAGCTTGCGCCCTGTGTACAGTAGGAAAGAATAAGAATGAACACGTAAGTATTCAGAACAGAATGTGCTATTCCAAGTCTTTGAGCCAGCAGTGCCCTGGCAGCCAGGAGGGCCAACCCTGTCCTGGGGGATATCAGGCACAGCATCGCTGGTTGGGTGAGGGAGGGGATTGTCCTGCTCTGCTCTGCACTGGGGCAGCCTCACATGGAATAGTGGGGCAGTTTTGGGTGCCACAATATAGGAAAGACATTCAGCTATTAGCAAGTGTCCAAAGGAAGGCAGTGAAGATGGTGAAGAGCCTTGTGGGGGGAAGTGTGTGAGGGCACTGAGGGCACTTGGTGTGTTCAGCTGGAGAAGTGGAGGCTGGGGGGACACCTCATTGCAGGTACAACTTCCTTGTGAGGGCAAGTGGAGGGGCAGGCACTGATCTATTCTCTGTGGTGACCAGTGGCAGGACCCAAGGGAACGGCCTGAAGTTTTGTCAGGGGAGGTTTAGGTTGGGTATTAGAAAGAGGTCCTTCCCCCAGAGAGTGGTTGGGCACTGAACAGGCTCCACAGGGAAGCTCTCACAGCACCAGACTTGGCAGACTTCAAGAAGCTTTTGAATGATACTCTCAGGCACATGGTATGATTCTTGGGGATGGTCCTGTACAGGGCCAGGAACTGGACTCCATGATCCTTGTGGGTCCCTTCCAACTCAGCATATTCTGTGATTCTGTGATTTTTAGCGGCAGCAAATTCATCCTCCCCCATCCAATAAAACCAAATGCCTCATGCAACTCAATTAAATTGTAGATGTTTGCATGGTGCTGATTTCCCTGCTGCTTGTACATGAGTCATTCAGCCATTTCACCCCCTTTCTTTACCCTCAATCCTCCTGGTACTGAGCAAAGAGAGCATCTCTAACTGGCCCATCACAGGAAACACGACCTCTCATCACTGGGTCAAGGTACACAAATAAACTCATTTCTAACAGATTAATATCAAGGTCTTACCTTTGCAGGTGAAGCATTTGATGTGAAAGTGTCTGGCCTGAACACGGAGAACTTCCCCTTTACATGGCTCCCCACATTTATGGCAATGGATGACTGGCTTCTCAGAGGGGTGGTGAGGCTCCTGAGGATGGGCCACTGTAAGACAAACAAAAAACCAAAAAATATTTCAACCCAAATAAAAGGAATATTTTCTCTGCTCCATAACTGTGTTCTCAGACACTTTTCATCATGATACAAATGGTGTGGTCACATTTTAGGCTCATCTACAAAGTCCCCACCATTTTATTTAAGTATAGTCTTTTCACAAACCAGTAGTTTAAGCCATTTACATCAACATCTTCCTCTTTCCACTGAGGCTGCAGTGGAAAGATGAGGAAAAACTCTCTCCACAGTTTCAATGCCTACCTTCAGTGTTTCAGAATGCCTACCATTTTATTTCCAAGAACATGTGTGTCTGCAAGCCATAGGAGGAGCACATAAGGAAACAAGAACTGAGATAATTTAATGCAAGAAAGAATAGAATCTAAACAAAAAGCAATAAAGGAAAGTAAAGCCAAATCAAGTTCTGGAAAAGCAGATGAACCAGGCAGTCTGTATGAAATGACTACACTAAATACAAAGTACAAACATCTAATTTTTGCTGCAGCAGATACAATACCTAACACAGGGAAAGCAATCATGAAGAGAAAAGACAACATTATTTGTTTCTACTCCCATTAACTCTAGCAGAAATTCCTCTCTGAATGCAAATTAGAGATACTGTGAGCAGGCAGAAATTACCAAAGTATCTGCAATGTAGTCAGGGATACACAATTCCAGGCCGTGGTAAGCAGCTGTCTGACTGCCAGTAGCAGAGCTTGGATGGGAACAGGACAGGTTTGTGTATTTCATTGCCCTAATAAAAGTTTAATTGCTCCACATTTGGCTTCTGTAAAACATGTTTAACTTTCTCTTCAGATGTGTCTTGTGGCAGCTTGGGGCCCCAATAGAAATGCATGGGTGTAAACTAGAGCAAGATTTAATCTCAGCTATACCCTTTGAAGTGGAAAGTGTTACCCAAAATGTTCCCAAACAAACCTATGTTCCTTCAATTCTCCCTCCCACATCCCATTCTAGCAGCTGAAAGTTTTCCTCCTTCTAATATTGTTCTCAAACTAGTGGTGCTCATCAGAACATTTTAGAGAAAACATCTCTCTACCCACGCTTGTCTTTTACCGTTCCTGTCCTACTTTTCCTGGCCTGCAAAGGACTGAGTGCTGGTACATCTACATAACTCTCACTGGGGAACATCTTCATCCTTTCATCTTGGAGTTTTCTAGATCTTTTCCTTTGCTGGTCAATTCCTGACATCGACCCCGCCAGGACTATGCTGTTTTTCAGGTTGCTGCTTATGCAGCAATGTAGCAGACACCTTGTTCATATGTGCTGCACCAGATTCCTCCCCTTCTTCAACGAATTTCTAGGAATTTCTCACCCCATTGCTTCATGAAGTCCTTCTATATTACTCCCCTTTATAAATATCTTAGTGAAAAAATCCTGGTACCATTCTATGTTATATAAATTCAAGATTAATAATAAAAAGCCTTATATGTGATTAAGGGAGTAACAGCATCAAGAATAAAGAATAACAAATACTCTAAGTAATTTCTAAGTCCAGCCAAACTAATATGGCAGCTCTTATTTTGTTCTTATCACCAACACCCACACCTCCTGCCCCAAACTTAAAAGAAAATGGCTCAATTCTTCTACTCAAGCTCGAAGTTTTAATACCTCCTCCTCTGGTAGTCTCATTTCAGCTACCTCCCTTGAGCAGTTATTCAGCCCATCCTGGTGAACAGAAGCCGCTGGTGATGCCAAACTACTTCAATTAGCAGCTCCAAATGAAGGAAGAGCCCAGTGAAAGCCTTACCTTGAGTGAACCTCATCTAACAGTTTGCAATGCGATACTATTTCTGGAGTGGAAGTTGCCCTTCTTCCAAACAAGTCTATTAACTGGTAACCAAGGAAATATATAGTTAATGCAATGAGAAGGAGAGAGAGAAGGAGAGTTGGAGAGGGAGAAGGAAAGAGAGAGAGAGGAAGGAAAGAAGGAAGCAAGGAAGGAAGACAAGTGCTAGAAAATTAAATTATGATGAGGAAAATTCCCTCTAAGAACCAGACAGCCTGAGATGGGCCTGATGCCAGCTGAAGAAAATTAACATAATGGACTTTTAAAGTTGCTCACAAGAGGAACTGGATCGAGAATTTGGGGAAACCCTCCCTGGGATTTACATGGTACAATGTGAAACCTGCACCAGCAAAATTCTGGTTTCTTCAACTCGCAGGTGGAGGACACCCTGACATTCTGCACACCAGGGTCCAGAACTTCTGCTATTGATCTGAAACACAAGCCTTTGCTCTTTACCATAGAGTAAATAAATGTAAATAACACTGGTCCAGTGATGCAGCTTCTTTCCAGTTCTGCCTTCAAAGCCATTTAAATGAATACAGATGCTGTTAGTTGCTATTTCCAGGCTGATCTCTTAAGTGAAGCTAATTGTGGTGCTTGTCTTACTGGCCTCAATTTGGCATTGTAGGTCAAACCTGAGTATTGATTTTTTGCCTTCCTGTAAGGAATTGCTTGTAAGGCTTTTCCTTTGGATATATGCAATACACCCAAGGCTTTTCAGTGACAGAGGTGACCTTTTATAGTTACCAGTGAGGACAGAAGAGGGAATTGAAGAAATAGAAAGTGAAATACCTTTACAAGCAGCTTACTGAAATGTTTCTGACTGAAATCCAGTCAGCTTACTGGACATGCCAATTGTAAACTCCTCTGGGTCTGAAAAGGTGAGCCAGGAGCCGGGTTCATCTCCTCACAGGGATTTCACATCTTAAGAGGGTAAACATGTCAGGCTCTGTGTGCACCAAGCCTCCCAACATCAACTCAGTGCTGGAGGATGTGTTCTGAGGCATCATGCACCAGCAGCAATGATGCAATAAGGCAACTCTGGATCATGTGTAAGACAATAACAGACTCCAGACAGTATAATTAGCAATAGGACATTAATTTAGCACCTGGATAACATAGATTCCAACCCTTGCTCCACAACAGGTATCTGGGCTCTTTGTATTACATCCTCTAACTCTAAAGGACAAAAGCCAGACAGTTAAATTCAGCCAGGGATCTGCCAGCTTAAAATTAGGTTATCTGAATGTAACAGCACTGTTAACCTCACCCTGCTGTGAGAATAAATACCCTGACAAGTTTCCTGGGCACTGGGATGGCAAGAGTTGCATAAGCACTAAGACATAATGTCAGACGATGGTCACATATGGTCACATCCATCATATTTCTGGAAGCAGCATTCCTTGGAAAGTGAGCGAGAGGAGAAACACTGACTTAAGGAGCTGTGTTGCCTTTAATGAAGTTCCAAATCCAAATATACCAACACTATGACTACCTTCCAAACTACAAGAAATTAAAAGAACATAAGTTAACAACTTTCTGAGGGAGAGATGCTACCAAAGCAACAGGTCCTTCCTTCAGTCCTGGGGGTGGTGATTGCCTTCATATCATAAAGTGCATACTTACAGCACGGGTGTGTAACACAAACACAAGTCAGGTATCTGCCAGTGGCAGAAAACCCAAGTGAGCTGATACTTGTCTACATGTAAATCACGTCACATACCAGTTTAGCCCAACCAGTAAAACAAGCGCATGGACCCTCTTGTGCAAGACTAAACACAGCATATCTATTGGCCTTGCTCACATCAGCAAGGTGCAAACACCTCCAAACACAATGGATTTAGTTCCAAACAAATGTCATTCCATTACAAGTACCTTGGCTACTAACTAAACTGATCTGTTAAACTGGCTCCAGTTTAGAACAACTAGTGTAGTGTCCTCACTTGAACAAAGGGGTGCTGGAAGCAGTCACACAGATCATGCAGACACAACAACTTCTTTGAAAGCTTAATCTTCTTTTTGTTCCTTCAACACATTTCAATATGAACTAGGAAAGTTACAGTACTGATAGAAGTCATAGCTGTCACAGTTTTTACAATTTTACAGAGACTAACTACAAGAGATCATCAATAAAACTTTTCCAAAGTTTCAGGTTGCTTTATAACAGTTTTAACTTTTAATGCTGTTGGGTACTGCCTGAAGACTTTTTTTATTCATGAGCAAAATCTCAGGTCAGAGATATACAAAGAAGAACTTTTCAAGACAAGGCAGGTTGAGACTTCCACTCCTGCTTTAAGACCAGCTTAAATGAATGAATAATAATTAAGCTTTCTTAAACTCATTTAGGTTTCCAATAAGACAAATCAATGTCCCATTAAATATCCAATTTACCCAGAGTAACACGTACATTGACTGGGACAACTGGGAAGTTTGGATGACATAATTTAATTCAGGGAGAAATAAAAAGAATAGAAAAAAATCAATAGCACCTTTATCTGTGAGGAAAACAGTCTTTGTCACTGGAGTATTGCTTTGTGCTAACATCACTGCAGAAAATTACCATGATTTTTGTCATTCCTTATGTTCCCTTGTGAATCATGCAATGTTGATTTCATTACATTTTGCAACTGCACTATATTGATATAAATTCAAAGCCACCCTAACAGCTTGAGAGGACTCGTTAGTGCATTTTATCTAAACATCTCAAAATAATCCCAGATCTGCAAGAAACAATTAAAAAGAAAAGGAGGTAGGAAAGATCATTAAGAATCCAGTTTTCATATGAGACATTTAGGGCATTTTCTGAGAAAAATGAAAGACTTAACTTGCTGTGCAAAGTTTGGAACTGTCCTGTTGGGGTATTTTATGTACAGCAGCTCATAGTACAAGGAGTCAATAGAAATTGTGTTTTGTTGCATTAGCCAAAATAGGACCTCAGTTTTCTCACCAAACCATTTTGGCATGGAAATTACAGCAACTATGTGAAGAGTAATGGTTGTTTAATAAAGAAAACAATGAAAATAATTACTGCAGCCTTCTTTATTAATGATTCTCTTCCTGAACACAGAACTGTTAGAAATCAAAGACTTAATCTAAGTGACTCTGAGCTGCAGATTCTTGCTGGCAAAACTCCATGTATCTGCTGCAAGCCAGAAAGTGCCTTGGCTTTTTATTGGAAGTCAGAAAGAAGCTTCTGGGAAACACCTTGCTATGATATGCTGCAAGGCAGAGCTCACAGCTAAGAATGCTGCGTTCAGCTCTGCTCTAACTACACTAAAAAAAGAGCTTCCTCTAAAACTCAAAGAGGAGAAGGATACGGGCTACTGCTCTTTTAAAAGTAATTTTTTTCCATTTTCCCATTTGCATGGATACCTTCACAAATAAACCCGAAGCTATGCTCAGTCAACTCTAACCAAGTTAGAATGTGGAACTTCAAACTCTGTGCTAGGAGATACAATTTCTACGACTTCCAGTTCCACCACCTCTGGGCTCCTTTGCACAGCACTGAGAATGTGCTGTGCCCATTGCAGCACCAGCAAGGGGACTCCCAGAATTCCAGCCAGGTCCTTTGTATCTGAGGAGTGACCTGTCACAGACAGCATGCTCTCAAATGCTAGCTTTCAACTGCCTGCAGTGTTTTCTTGGCTAAAGACTGAACTACTAAGAAGGAAAAATAAAGCACAGATGTAATAATGGGAAACTATTGTAAATTTTTTGCTAGTCTGTTTTAAATTTCCTTACTCCTTTCTGCTTTCAGGAATGAAAGTAAGGTGACTGTGTCAGAGATTGCCAAGGCAGTCAAAGCAACAAATCTTCCTACAGACAGCCCTCTCTGCCCTCTCTGTAATACCCAATATGGCTTTGGAGGCTATAATTTCTTAAATTAATTTACAGGATTTGCTGTTCCAAATTTGAAAAATAATAATTCCCTCTGGCTCTGATGCTGCCCAGTGGCTGCACAGTTACTCCAGCAGGGCAGTGGCTTGCCTGCAACAAGACAGAGGAAGGCAGGTGGGCACTGTGCACAGGATGACAAGCTGTGAAAAAAATCTGTGCTGGGATAAAAGATGCTGGAGAGACACCAGAGGATCAAGTTCAAGAACCAAACCTGCCTTATCACTTCTTCTCTATGCTCTGTTGTAAAGGGAGAAGTAATTTTCTCCCATCCTTTGTGTTTCTCACAAAGGTGATCGACTGTAACCTCTGGTTTGTAAAGCCCTTCTGTCAATGGTCTGAACAGTCTCCAAGGAATTCCTCTTTTATAAAAGCCCAGCACAGAGGAGACTGGAGTGAGTGAAATACCTATTTAAAAGAAAGGGTGAGAAATGCAGTGTCATTTTGCTTATCTGCAGACTCAGTTCTTGAATCTCAAATCTGTAAGAATTCTATCAGCTAAGGTGACCAAGTAGTGACTCCGACTGAAACCAAACCTCGCAGCTGTCAGAGACTGATAAAGATGTTACTGCAATAATCAACCACAGGTATCAGACAGGGATCTCCAGGAATTCCAGGAAATCCTGGAAGGAGGCACTGCCATAAAGAGATACTTTAGTATTCTCTTTATCTGTTATTTTAGTGAGCTGCTTGCCTACACACGTATGAAAAGGCCTAAGGGAAAATCCTAGACTGTAGCTTGCTTGTGCTACTGCCATTCAAATATGATCTGAAGAATCATTACAAAGCTCTCTCTTCTTGCAAATTTCTCCGTATTACTCCTACAGTGTGCCAATTTGTCTTAAAACTACTTTTGCTGTCTATAGATACCCAAAGTAGCTATTTTTAAAACAAGGCAGGGAAAAAAAACCCTTAAACTTGGTAGACTTTTTCCATAATTTTCAAATATTTTCTCATATTTTCCATAAAAGTGTTGCCATTTTCCCCTTGGAATTGGTCTGCTGCTGAAAACAGCAGATGCAAACGGGACTGCAGCAGGAATGGGAACAGCAGGACAGTATTTCTCTGCACCACAGAAGTGACTGCCCTCACTCATCACGGTGATGCCTGGCACTGACACCCACGTGAGAGCACACCAGCTGATTGCTACACTCCAGACACTCTTCCCTGTTTTTCCTCGTACTCCTGTTTTCTGGGGTGTGGGTTGGATGCAAGTTAAAGTTCACTAAGTAGGGCAGTGCAGGACATATGGTTGGATGATGAGGGAAAATCATGAGAAGATAGATGGCATAGCCCATATCTGCTCTGGTTTAGATCCAGAAAGAACTACTACTAATCCCCCAGTCCTGTGTCCCTGGTTTTACTCTCTACTTATTTAACAAAGAGAAGACCTATGAAAAACTGGTACTTTTCTTATGTGTCCTGTTCAATTATCACTAACACAGACTTCTCAGCTTCAGTTCTTCAGCTGGCATAAACAGTACACCAGAGCTAACTATCCTCCAAACAGCGTCTCCTGCACAGATGTGGGGCTGACTACAAGGCAGGAATGAACGGACTGGTATCAACTCTCTCCACCCATCCTCCACATCTCTTGGCAAGTCCTGCAGCAACTAAAGGACTCTCACAAAATGCTAAACAGAAGACATGGCACATGCTCAACCTAGAAATGGGGTGCATGGCTACCTTGAGAAATGGATTTTTTAAGAAGAAAAATAACCTATAAAGACATGAACAAGTTTAATTAGATAAAATAGGATGATAGGTTAGGGTAGTTCATAAGAAAAACATTTGAGAAAATCTCATAAGTAAAGATATCAAACTTACTTTGCAAAAAAATAGGATGTAAATATTTCAATATCAGAAACCAAAATTTAAAAATAAAATATGAAACATATTTTTTTGAGAAGAAAACTGGTATTTAAATTCTTTCCTATTTTTAGGTATGCATAACACACACATAGAGCTAATACAGCTAACAGAATGAAATATAAAAATTTAGAGAAACAAGTGCTAGGTAATAACCCAAAATATTAACAACTGTCACTTGAAAACCATGTGAGACGACTCCTATGTTAGTTACACACAAAACCAAAAATCTTTGTACCACATACATACAAATATGTAAAAAGGCTAGGAAACAATGAGCTTAAAAACACAGCAGGAAAAAAGAATCCCATTTATTTCGTAGTTTCAGAACACAAGTGCAAACATGCCTATTTTCACTGTTATTTTTCCTGCTGTTTCCTATCCTCCTCCTATCCCTCTTCTGCTGCCTAGAGCTTTGATACCACAATTAATTTGCCACAGAACAGCCTACAAGATCAGGCCCCAAGGCCTCAGCCCTATAAAGATTTATGCATATGGACGGTTCAGTATCAACTAAAATATATAACACCAGCACCTGCTTGATCCTATCTGAAAAGATCATCTACAACATACACAAAAATAAAGAAAATACCTGTGGTGGTTCTGCAATTAAAACAAATGTGTCTGATGGATCCAGTCTGACACGTTTTTGATAGTGACTGAGAGATGAAGAAAATTTGGCTGTGTTTATTTAAGGGTTATAACCTTACCTGGACACACTGGGGATTTCACCACAGATTCTGATGGTCTGTACCATTAGTGCACAACCTTCTCAGTTTCTCAGTGACAAAGCAGAAATCTTCCTGGGTGGCAGCAGGTCTTTATGCCTGACTCAGGAACCTTGGGATATTCTACTCTTGCTTCCAACCCATCAGGAGACTGAGCACTTTCTCAGTTTGTCAGGTAGAAACACACCTTATTGCTAACTACAATTAATCTGTAGCAGTATTATTGATGCTGTTCTCAATACAAAAGCATCAGAGCCTTTTCAGAAGTGCTTGACATTCTCTAAAACAACTGCCAGCAAAGGAAGCAGCTGCTTCTACCATGTATAGAATCATAGAATCGATTGGGTTGGAAAAGACCTCTGGGATCATCAAGTCCAACCCTTGGTCCAACTCCAGTCCACATGTGTTTCATCACTTGTTGAAGAACAAAAGCATATTCTAGAGCATCATCTATACTGCAAGAATGAAATTATTTGGCAAGCTGATTCCATTTCTATTTGTTACATGACATATCTTAAATGATAATTACTGTTTAACAAGAATGATAATCCTTTCAAAGAAGAATCCTGAACAGCTTGTTAACTGAGAATTACCAGGAGTTGTTTTAAGCTCAAATAGAACAAGCAATAGGGAGTTTTAAAACTATTTTCAGTAATGAAAAGGCACTAATCTTGCAATGAAGTATGTAGCAAACTAAGACATGCTGAGAAACAGATGATGATCAAACAAATGTTGACTAAGCCAAGTCAGTCTTTGAATCAAAACCTCCATTCCCTCATTACTCAACACGATTGTTAACAGATGGATTACTGATTACTGGTTAGCAAAGGGAAGAAGCACAAAGTGAATTTAGTTTGCCATATTTCTACATCAGTACAGAGTAATTTTTCACAAGGCAGATCATGATACAAACTGGGTGATAAAAAAAATAGTGAACCCAGACCCTCTTATCTGATGTCCTGAAAATGCCCTTATCGATCATCACATCCACAGGTTCTCTACACTTAGTTACACAACCAACTTACTGAGAGACAGTATTTGAAGACAGTAAATTCACTCTTCAAAGCTCCCTACTGAAGGGCTGGAGGATCATTCTAAGCATATGCTTCTCACACCTAACACCTGCAAGTCTGTAACATGTAGCAACTGTTTATCAGCTTTGTAAGTGGCAAAACAATTTTGAGTTATGCCTTCAACACACCTGCCACACACTAGAAAATCAGTCACTATTGCAAAAGAGTGTTTTGGTTGGTTTTTTTTCTAATACAGGACAGGGGTAATTAGAAATTCAAGAGCTCCTCAGAATACTGAGCAACCATTTCACACACATTGCTTCATGTCCCCATCAAAACCTTACTGACAATAATGAATACACAAAAGTGTCAAATTATTCGCTGCAAATGCTCAAACATCCTCAAGGTCTCATGAAAGCAAGTTGCTGAACTTAGCAGAAAAAAAAACAATTTCTTTTTCCAGACAGCATTGAAATTCTGGGTTACTGATGAGTGGTGGTTGCCCATAATGGCCTCAAAGGTCAAGCAGGCCCCTCTGTTCCCTGAACAGCAACACACGTGGGGATACCAGTCTGCAGCAACAAACTCCTTAGAGCTCCCCTGTGCTTCCTTTTCTGACGCTGTAGGAGTATTCTATATACTAAAATGAATTAAATTCCCCTTTGAGGTAAGTCAATATAAAAATGCTAATTTTAAAATTCGATTCTCTCACTGTTTAACCTGAGATTGTCTGAGGAGGAACACTGACCTACTTAAGTCAGTGGTCTCCCAGATACCTTCAAAATGGTATCTGTAGTAAAACCTCCCCTCCCTTAACACCTGAAACTTTCCTTCAGTCAAGAGTCTTGTAAATGCCCATCATTCAGTATGTCCCTCATGTCTGGCATTTCTAAGGGCTGAGCTAAACAGTCTCAGACTAAAACTAGACAGCCACATTCATGAGCAACATAACTCTTCATGTGGCTCCTGATTTCCAGGGTAGTTTACCATGTACAGAGCCGATAAGCCAGACATTCTGGAGGCCCTGCCTTGTGTTTAACTGCCCATGTTGGCACCCAGACCTTATAAACATTGGCAGAATAGAAGCCAATTTCTTGAGGGACATTATTTCAACAATAAATAGTGATGTACTATCAAAGTCCATCAACAGGATGAGAGGACAGTCTCAGGACAAAGGGACGTCGTCTTAAGCTGTGCTAGGGAGGTTTAGGTTGGTCTCAAGCTATGCCAGGGAGGGCTAAGGTTGGACATTAGGAGGAATCTCTTAAGAGAAGGGGTGATTAGACATTGGATTGGGCTGCCCAGGGAGGTGGTGGAGTCACTGTCCCTGGAGGTATTTACGGCAAGACTGGATGTGGCTCTCACTGCCATGGCCTGGTTAACATGGCATTGGACTCAATGATCTCAGACGTTTTTTCCAGCCTAATTGGGCACTGTGATTCTGTAACTTTTAACACTCTGTGGTAAATGGACTATCACTGAGAAAATACTGACCAATACACAACTCCTGGATACAGCCTGTTCCTCAGGATAGCACTTCAAGTGCTGGGTAGCAAGCAGACACTCTCAAATCGATCAAATCCTGTTTTGAGGTCTCTTTGGAGAAAAGAAAATCCATATGCAACTGCTTCTTTGAACAAACAAGTAATTTACTGACTCTTGTTTGGTCCAGCAGTAATAAAAAAGTCTGCAAGGCTGCATTTACATTGAGATCACTTCTTTAATTTGATATAATTTTAAGATCCTGCTTCTGAAGCAGATCCTGAACTAAGACAAGGTTCCAAAAATCTGCCATGCGACTTATACTGACACCTGTGATACTGAAGTGGTGCTAACAGCAGTGGGAATTAGGGAGCTACCCACCCTGCTGACACTGCTTACAGAACCTTGCCCATTAGTCTCTTGTATAGCATAAAAGCAATAACATGTCACTTCAGAACAGCTGGCATTACTTGATTTGACCTTTATTTTAGCACTTGCTCCTCACTTTGCAGCTTTGAGGGGATTCCTTAGCTTCCCTGGTTCTGTTTTCCTGTCTGCATGGAATATAATAATAGGTAATGTGCATGATTGAGCTACACAAGGCTTCCATAATTTCTGGGTTTATAGCACTTTAAGATAAGCCCATAAAACCCCCAGAATTATTTATATCATTGTTGCCTCTCACACAACAATGCAGGTAACACACAACACAAAATGACCACCATTAATAAAACGCACAATTTTGCTTCAAAAACATCACAAAGCCTCAAAAAATGGAGTCCAACTTTGAGAAAACACTGAAGCACTTACTTAGCTTTAAATCCCAGTGATTCAATTAGACTCAACAAGATACCCTGCTGAATAGAACAGGCTTAAGACAATGCCTAAGTGTTCTCCTCAGCCAGATCCCTAGTGAGCCTGAAAACTATCCAGGCTGAACGAAGGCAAGGATTAATCATCCTTTTGGGGATACTGACTCTCCTCTAGGTGGAAAATCAACTCTGTTATAAATAATCCTTTTTAAATTAGTTATGGATTGCCCCCAGAAACAAAAATAAAAATCCTGTTCCCTGGCTTCTCCCACCCAAAGGGCACAGCACATTTTGATTAGTGGAACTTGGTCTTTTCCCCTGGTATACATTAATTTTTCCAGAAAAAGAATCGACTCTCCTACAGTGGCAGGCCAAATTATCATCCTAACCTGCAAGATTTTTCCTACCAAGATTCCTACCTCCCCTCTGGAAAAGTATTTCTTTGGCCGAGCTTGATGTATTTTAAACAATTTCACTATGCCAAGACCCTATCTTTAAAAGGATTTCCTTTAGACTTCTCATCCAGGGAAAGCAACCATGTAATTTTCAGGCTAATCAACTGTATTTCCCATGAGCAGCAGGCCCTCAGTTGTGAGGGTGCTGCAGTGATGACTTGTGCAGGAGGTGGGCAAGGATGGGATTGTGCTGGTCATGGTTGGACCAACCAGCTCAGCAATTGGCAAAATTGACCCACTGCACATCAAAACAGACCCAGAGGAGCTCACAGCACGTCTGCAAAAGTCTATAAATGCAAGTGGGTGGTAAACATGGAAAGGACAAACAGCAGGAGATGCAAGAGAGATACCAGAGCACCAGGGATGCTGGAAAGGAGACGGGGGTGTATCTATGTATGCAAACCTGAATATAAGGAAGAACTTCCTTACTGTGCAGGTGAACGTGCACTGGATCAGATTGCCTGGAGAGGTGAGGACTTCCCCTCACTGGAGGTATTCAAGAACTGTCTAGACACAATCCTATGCCATGTGCTCTGGGATAATCCTGCTGGGGAAGGGAGGTTGGACCAGATGACATACAGTGGTCCCTTCTAACTTTACCCATTCTGTGACACTGTGAGACACAGGAGACACCACCAGGGCAGAGGAGACATCAAAGCACAAGTAAGAGAGAAACAAAAATGGTGCCAGGGCAGGAGGGTCAGCAAGGCAGAAGAAATGCTGAAGCAAACTGTTTGCCCCAAGCATGGAGAGACAAGAGTCTCAGGAGGAGGTAGGACTCTGAAAGGACTGAGGCCAGCAGAGAAACCCACAGGGAAATAACTGAGTAAGGGAAAAGGAGCAACAATGCACTGCTAGCAGTCTCCTGCAGCACCCCTGCCTCCACAGAGGTGCTGAGTATAATGGGTGGTGGGGACTGGAGACCAGCAAGGGGAAGGAGAACTGACCAGAGAGAAGTGGAGGTGTGATTCTCTGGGCATGTATTTGCTTGCTTTTATTTTAAAAACCAGAATCAGTAATTAGAACTTAATTAATTGTGAAAAAATGAAATTGATTGAATCTCCCCTACAGAAAAGTGGCTTTTTTGGCTCACAACATTCACTGTTTCAGATGGAGGAGCAGCTTAACTGCCTCTGCTGCTTCCTGAACCTGTGAACTCTGTGGTCTTAAATTTGAAGACTAAAACCACTAAGCCCTCCCCTCCAGTGAGATCAACAGCAAAAGTTCTCCCATTTCTCAGTATAAAGTAGCTGCCAGAGAGCTGGCTCCTACACACAGCTAGGATGCAAGGAATGTATGGAATTCCACTACTGGGAAGCATGGGAAGCAATCAGGCATGGCAGGATTGCACACTGTGCTTGCCCAACTCTTAGACTATGAATATTTGTGCCCCCATGAACTAAGTGCTAGTTGGGGAAAACAAAACAAAACAACTAAACTAAAACCTCCAGTAAGCATGTAGGGCCTGAGCTGGCATCTCCTTGGCTATTTTTGTTTCTCCCAGTATCAATGGTGCACACTAGAACTGCAATTTGAAACCTAATATTAAAAATAAATTTAGAAAGTACAGAACAAGCAATGCCATAATTTTGCCAATAGAAACATAATTCTCTTAGAGTTGCTTTGTCTTTAAAAAGTACTAAGACATTTATAAGATACTCACATAGCATTGGATTTTTTTTGTACAAGTAGTTAAATCCCAACTGTCGCAGCTGTGAAACAAAGTAAAAGAAACTCTGCTCCAAAGACCTCTAATTTAAATAATCAAAGCAGACAAGAGGAATGTTCTTATCCTCATTTTACAGATTAACACAAGGAGAGATCAAATTACCTCCCCAAGGTCACCTTAAGAGCCCTTAAAGCAGAACTGTTCTATAGTTCAGTACTTTAACTACAAGAGAACTTTTTAACATCTACCTCTATGCATATTTATAAATGCCCTGTGACTTGTACAAGGTAGCACATTGACTCAATCAAAACAAAACCCCAAATGCTCAGCCCCAAAAGCAAACTGTCAAGCAGAAATAAATCTGAAACTCAGTAAACTGAAGCAAAAAGAAAATAAAACTCCCCAGCCTTTCCCTTGCCAACATGTGATTGCACAATTTTGTCATGTGCTCCAAAAGCAACAAACCTGGAGTCTTTCCCAGGTCACCTGGGGTTAAAAGTTCCAAAGTCATGAGTTCAGATCAAAACTATGTTTCATTAAAGATCATGACACTGAGAGAGTATTAGGACACAAATCCCATTATTCAACATTTTCTTGATTTACACAAGGAATAAATGTTAAGACTGCAAATACATAGAGTACTAGACAGACATTGTTCCTGACAGAGAACAACTTTAAATTAGCAGACAGATACCATTTTGCATGGTCTTCAAGGAAAATCCCATCTAAAGCAGTTCCATTTAAGTGGAACAAAAGAAAAATATGAAAAGCTCCTTTGGAGGCTCAAAGTTCTGGGAATGGGCGAATGGAAGACAAGAAGGCTGGAGCTACTGCAAGCATGAAAACAGTGCCCTTGGTCAATACCTGAAGAAGGATGGGTATCATGCTTTATCAAAAGTATTGAATAAAACCAACAGATAATTAAATCTCTCTGCAGGACTGATCCAGACCATGGGCCAAATTACACAGGACATACGGTTAACTTTTGGATGAACTGCATCTCCTGCTCTGCTTCCTGGGAAAGCCATCACCAACTGAATATCCACAGAGACAGCTGTGAGAACATGGAATGTGACTGAGCTCACTGCAACTTGGTACCCAGTAGGTGCCAGCACCTTCTCTTCAACAGAATCACTATGTGATGAACAGAAATCATAAAGCCTCTGTATCTTCTTCTTTAATCCAAAAAAATCTTCACCCCTTCCTCTTTTCTCCTTTTACCCTTCCATGCATGTAGATGTCTGGCATGAACAGCTACTAATCCACTTTCATAGGTTTGCCCATGGATGATCCAGCCCAAAATCTCATCAGGTACAAAGCTGATTACCAATATGCTTTCAAAAAGACTAACACTTGAATGCCAGAACAGTCTTCTATCAGCTGGTCAAGAAATCAAGAATCAGGGCTAAATCCTCAGCTTCTGTCAACTAATGGGGGTAAAAATGAAGCTGTAACACTTGCATCTCCCAGAAAACCTGGCTAGCAGGCTCACAGCTCACACACTGTCCTCGTAGAAGCACCAGGAATGCAGATTATTTAAATTGTAGAAGAGAATTACTAACAAGATACACATATGCATATGTAAACTTTCCTCTAAAGGATACAAAGACAAAAAGTCACCCTTGGATGCAACACAGTGATAATAATTTAGCTCAGTAACTAGATAATAAGGGCTCATAATTGGAAATAGATAAGTACACAGTCAGAGACGTGAAAATGTGGTATCAGTCAGACATAATTTAGGAAGCGCCATTTGGTGTCAGCAGAAAACACCCTGGCCTCAGGATTTTTTTTGTGTATGAACTAACCAGGCAGACACTGAAATCATTCTACAATATGAGCATAATGAAGCATGCTAATTTGCTAAAAACAGTTACTAACCGTTTTGCAATTCAGTGAGTCGGAGTTGCATTTTGCTGGTTGAAACCAGCCCCTGCAGTGCCCAGTTAACATGTTCACAGAATGACACAGGGCTCAGTGCATTTCCAGCCTGTTCACACAGCAGCTCAGGCAGTGGCTGGAAGGGAGAGCACCAGCTGGACTGTACTGACAGCATTTTGCAAGAGTATCACTGCAGAGAATGACATTTGTAACAATAACTCCTGACCTTCTGACTAAAGCAGAGGGGGGGAAGTAAAAACCAAACAAACAAATAAACAAAAACGGGGAGAAAAAAGCAAGGAAGAAATGAAAGAATTAAAAAAAAAATTGTTGGGGAAATGCTTTGAAAAGTAATAAGATATAAACCCAAAATACTAAACAGATACTATCCTTTCTCACTCTGCAGCCATGAGATATGAAATATCAGTAATTGTACACCAAAATTAAAGCTTAGTTATTTCAGTCCATTATCTGAGTGAACAGGAAAAAATATTTATATCCAACATCAATATTAATAGCCATTGTAAATAATGCATTAAACTTGGTGGGGAGGGGTAAAGGAAGCAATTTAAACACAAGTCTTCTGAAGATTTTCATCCATTTATTTCCCACTATTTTAGGAGTCTTTTTGCCTGCTATTTTTTACAAAAATGACAGGCTTGTTTTAGTTTTGTTACAACTATATGACAGCTTTCATGCTGTAAGATGGTAATACTGTATTTACAGAGTATTCCTAAGTACAACCCCCTGCAACAGAGGACACCCACCCAACTGAGCATCAGCTGGGGAGGGCACAAAAACATATAAAAGCAACAAACCTGAATGCTACACATGTTTTATGTACACTTCAAGAAAATCACCAGGTCTATTTTCAAATGCATCTTAGAACAATAGCAACAGTTATGATAAGCTGAATACACTTATTTTTCTGAAAAGATGACCGACATAGTTCATTCAAATGATTCTGAAACCTGCAGTTTCAAGGATTGGGGGTGAAACAGGTACTTAAACTGCCCCTGGAATGGCTTACTGATGCTGGTAGCAAGTCAATAGTTCATGACCAACGTAATAAAAGTGATCCTGTAAATCTGAAGTAATGGATCCCAAACCTACTAAGTACCCAATAATATTTATGCTGCTTTTCATCAGCATAACTATCAATAGACTGTACAATGGTTATGACATACTACAGCAGGCTATCGAGGCATTTATCCTGCTGTCCTCGATCTAAACATCTATGAAGCCAATTTCACTTATTTCTTTTTCATTTACAATGTTTAAAGAAGTCTTAACGTGGGTGTTCAGAGTTGCAAAACTGCTCACTCTTACTCAGCATTACTACTTCTTATTTCTGTTTCTTCCCCAGTTTAAATTTAGCCCACGTTATTTTTGACAGAGTCCTCAAAAGTAAAGAACACAGACCTTCCCTCTTCACAAAACAGCAACTGAGTCTGAATCTACCTGTGATAATGTAATGCCCCAAAACCAATCCCCAACTCAAACACAACTCAGAATGTATTCCACATCTTCATAATGCAATAAACACCATTATTACTGCAAGGAAAGACCCCACAACCATGTGTAAATTCTTTAACCAGCAAATTCTTATGCAGGGAGCTTATGATGTTGCTTATAGGTAACTGAAACTAATAACCAACCTACTGCTGCAAAATTCAAACATTATGCAAAATCTCATATAATCCATTTATTCTTTAAAATTTAAAATATACCCTCTCAATTCCAGAATTGAATATGCCAATGTTTATCTTTAACATTTTAAACTAGATGCTTTGGTGGTCAAAACTGCTTGAACTGTAGCAAATACAGGTAGAAAACAGTCAACAGCAAACTTGGGTTAAATCACATAAAAACCCAACCAAACATGTGCATACAGAAGGAACCCAGCCGAGCAGACACATTAAATTAAGTGTGTTTCAGATTGTACCCCTACTGAAGCAGGTACAACAACAATGCAATCCACTGCAGGGTTTGGCACACCATTTCTACAGAAAGGAAAACAGCGACTGCCAATCACAGCGCGCTCATTTTCAACGTGAAGGGTTAAACCTCAGGTGACTATGGCTGGCATATTAGGCTGTTTCAGCTCCAGTCTATCAATAAACATAATTACCTTTTTCTTTCACCATGGCAAACAATTTCTCTTCGTAGTGGAAGAAGCAAGAATTAGCTGAAGCAATTTAAACACAATCTCTTTTTCCAGCAGTGTTGGGCTGAAGTGATTTAAATTGGGAAAAAAAAATAAAACAAAACAAAAAAAGAAGAGGCAGCTTATTCCAGGTAATTCTCTGCCCCGGTCAGATTTCCCACAAGGTCTGATCAAGTGCAATTGCTCATCACTTGTCTCTTTCCTTCTTGTGCCTCTATCTCCTTCCACTGTGATCTTTCCCTGTGGCTAATGGCAGCTCAGCCCCTGCTCGTGGATTCTGCCCCTTGTGTTGAGCCGATCAGCTACAGCTGCCGCTGTGGAACAAATGCTGAATTCCACCGTCCCTAATTTGCAGCCACTGACACCACCTTGCATTCCTCTGCCCTCGCAGAGCGGAGCTGGCAGTGTCAGTCGTTCCCCAATGACCGGCAAAAGGCTGCCAGGGAGATGTGAAGGAGAACAAGAGAGCTGTTCCCATGCACACACAAAGCTAAAGTGGTATTTATGAGTTTCCTATGCTTTTATTTACTCAAACTGAGCCAGGATCAAGAGGGGAAACACAAGATGAACACAGGCTACTGCTGAGGGAGGCTGCAGCACAGTGGCTTTTTTATGGTGAGCAGTTTATCCACTCTTGAATGTAGCTTTAAAGCCATTATTAGACCACAAAACATGCTAATAAATACTTTCTCAATGCCTTCTGGCCACAGGACAGAAGAGAGTAACTTACAACCTGTGCAAGAGGGGAAGACTGACCCTATTCTCTACTTGAAAGAACAATAAAAATAATAAAAAGAGAACTGTCACTGCTCAGTGGGTTCTGAAGCATAGCCATAGACAAATTTTTGCTGTAGGTCAAGGTAAGTGCTGTATTCTGAAATATCAAGTAAGTGGAAACCATAACACCTCAAGTTATTCCTTTGGAGATGACAGCCATAGGTATTGATGGAACTGAGAAGAGAGGAGTGTGCTGGAACAGCAGCACTGACAGAGCAATTTCTCCCCCCCAACACATCGCCAACAAGACAAAGCACCAGTGTCGGATCTGGGCATCAAACTGTACTTCCAATTTATGGTTTTCCAGGCACTAAACTCCACTGAGAAAGGACTGGTCAGTATGCTGATGCTGAAAAACAAACAGAACAACCTTTTACAATATTGTCAAGTCTCATCGTTGTATAGCAAGGTTCTGCTTTCTATTAAAAGATGCAGGTCAGAGTCAGATGATAAACAAAGCTTTTCTTTTATAAACATAATTTTATTCACAATTATGGAGAAAATATTGGAAAGATGACTAATCAAAACCCTGAGTGCCCACTAAGAAGCACTTGTATTTCTTTGATACATATATACTGTCAGCATCAAGATTCTGGGGAACCTCTATCCTCTACTATTTGCCAGTTTTTCCTTACTTAGAAAGTACTTCATTCCTCATTTTAGTGAGCTACCAGTGACTTCACCAATCAAACCTACACCATCAATGCCTTTGCCTAGACACTAAGCTTCAGCATTTGTGGCTTAAAGTGGAGAAGATGACAAGGGGAAATGAATTGAGTTGCCAGAGAGGTGACCTCAGTAGCAGAGAACTGGGTCAAATGTAAAGATACTGTGGGCTAAACTGTGGACAGATTCATTGAGTGATAGCTTTGACTTGACCACAACTCAATGCAAAATGTGCTTTAGATTGCAGGATGGAAGCAAAATTACATTCATACTGCACCCTGCAATTATATTGCTCACACCTCCACAAGGAAATTCCTTCTCAATCCTACTGTATGTAGGGAGAGAGAAATGAATGTAAAGAAACAAGCTGTAGGCATCAGCCAGACAGAGCAGCAGATGGCTGATACCTGCTGGAAAAAAATCAGACCACGCACACAGCGTTAAAAATATTTGCAGTAAATAAATTCTAAATGTTTCGTATAAATGCCACCCAGAACAACGGAAATAAATTAAACAAGCCAGTCTGCCTCACCCCTAAGATCTCTCTTATTCAGTGACATTCTTTAATAAATAAATCACCAAGAGAGAGATAAAGAGAGCCAGAAAAACAGGCATATGCATGGAAAAAAAAATAGTTATTCTATTCTAACAAATCTAGGCTGGCTTTCTATTGTTAGCAGTCTAAAGTGTAAGAGCAGCACAGCCCAGGCAGTCTGACATTCTTGCTTCTATGACTCAGTGCGTTACTATAAATAGCATTTCAGGCTCAAGTGGGGAGCTGGGCTGAACCCCACCAATGCTGGGGCACAATCCATTATGTCACATTTCTCACACATCAGAGATGTCAGGCTGTAACTCAACCTGGCCGTGTTCTTTTTCAAGCGGTATTTTGTAAACAGTTAGGGGACAGCCCCCTGAAAGGCGCACATCTGACCTTCATTCATAAATATTTGATTTGATGTGCAGAGCACAGCCTGTGGACACACACCCGTGGATCCTGTTAACCCCTTCCTGTGGTCCTCAGACACCCTCAAAAGGCTTGCAATGATTATCATTCATTTTTTGTTCCAGCAGCTGCTGACACAGAAGCTGCCTGTTGGTATCTGGACTTTCTGTTCCCTGAGTCCATTCCTCCATTTTTCACATGTGCTAGAGATTAGCACTGCTGTGTCTCATCTCACCCGCAGCCTTTCCTCACATCGCTCCGCCAGGAAGGCTGCACTGTTAGACCACAGCAGCATACACAGAAACATACATTTAGAAATACAGACTGCAGTAAATTATGGTGGAGATTTAGGAGTCACATGTAATCTGCTCCTGAGTAAAGAGATACAAAGAGCAGACGGTAGTATTGTAAATAAAATCTCTTTACACCAGGAGGGTTTTTGGTTTTAATCTCAATGTTTTAAGCCTGAAGGCTGAAATTTGCTCTGCTGTACAACTCAGAATCTACTCAGATATCCTAAACTAGAGATGAAAGGAGAATAGATAGCAATTCTAGAAACAATCCCCTGGCACTTATTGTTATTTAGAAGTGTATATATTAAAGGAAAGCAAAATAACCCTTTTTCTTTAAATACCATATGCACTGTACAAACTAAATACAGTCTCCCTTGAACACAGTGTGGGTGGAAGTGTCACAAAGAGTACACTACAGCCAAACACCATGCTTATGTTACTGTTATATTCTTGTGAAAAATATCCTTTGCATTCAGCAAGAGGCAGGAGAGCTGAGAGCACTCCACAAAGGGAAAGAGTTAAACCAGTTTGTTTTGTTTCTTCTTGTACCTTGATAATGTTGCAAAAGTATGTGTAAGATACTAAGCACTTTAGCTATGATTTAAGGTTTGTTATTCTCATTTCAAGAGCTGGCTTTCATATTTTTATCTTGCACTCATTCTTCACAGATGAGATCATGGCTCAGAAGTATCAGCACACAGCTCTTATACAATTTCTTCAAAATGGACTGGTATCTTCTGTTCAATAACCCGTGAAGGAAAAAGTCAGGTAGAGAACGGAAAAGGAAATGGGAGAAGTTGCTCTGCTTAATAATATCCAGGAAAATACCCTCCATTTAATGTCCTTGCTTCCAGCAAAAATCCTGGAACAAACAGTTTTGACAAGAAAGGCTGCCCCAGCTTAACCACTGTACAGCCCAGGTCAACTGAGAGCCATCACTTCTGTGAAGTTTTCATTATGGCATTTTGCAAAATGCTCCCTTCTCCAGGGAGGAAATGCCACCCCTCTCATGACCTGCTCTAATTGTTATCCTGACTTAACTGTGCCTGCTAAGACGAAAAACCAGTGATGTCAATATGGGATTTCTTGCAAAAGCCCTGTGACCCAGCAGTGGTCCCACTTTTCAAAAGCTCTATGGTTAAGTACTTCCTGGCTTCTGTTTCTCCTAAACAAACCCTCCTCCAGCAGTGCCCTGGTGTCTCTCCCTCAGCCACTTGGACAACTGACACCTTTCCCATCTTTTGGAGGCAGCTGGAGCAGCAGTGCTCCTTAAGGACTGCACCAAAGAAGGCAGACAACTGACTTGGAAAAGCCAATGGTGTTGAGGTAGTTTTTCAGATTCACCAGAGCTCAGTGAGCAGAGCTCAGCCTGTACCTGACAAAACTGTTCCCCACACTAGGTGTGAATAGCTGTGAAGAAAGACATAAGGTGTTCAGTAAGGCTGTTCCTGCGTCCCACAAATCTCCCAAGCCTGCAGGCGAAGTTCTTCTGTGACAGTCATCCTACAGCCTCTCCACATGGTTTTGGCTCGGTAACAACTTCATCCTGCAGCTTATGCAACAGCCTCAGGCTGCCAAGCCCTCCTCAACCTGCCCTCCTCACCACACTGCCCTATGTGGAGCCAGCAGGACATGAGGGAGCCCCACAGACTGACCTGCCCACCCTCCGTGTTGCCCCATCACAAGTTCTAAACAGTCTAGAGGAGCATACACAGACCCACCAGAGAGGAACATGGTTCTTTCTCAGGACATACGATGGTCCTGCAATCACCAATCTTGGGATAATCATGTTATCCTTAATGATAGGACTGATCTTTAAGCAAATAATGTTCAATGGCCTGGATCCCACCCACAGCCTTTCTACTATGCTGGGTTTCTCTTTGTAGCCTGTCATGCCATTTTGAATACAGGCAGTCTGTCACATTGGTATTTACAATCATATGTCATCATTCTTTTAAAGTAAAATAATTAAAATTCAGCAAATGCATCAAACACTTGATTCAGTAAAATATGTGTTCATTCTGATCTGTCAGGATTTGGGGATTTAGTGCTTTTTTTATAGGACCATTTAATATTCTTTCAAATCCAACTCTATATGAATAAAACATGTGAGGTTTAGATCTACTAAAAGGTCTAGATCTCTTGAAGCAAAATCTGATATTCTGAGGTTCTTGAAAGCAGGATTTTCTTAGCAGGCTGCTATTCTGTGTAACAGTAACAGTCTGCAAAATACAGATAAAACAGTAAGACTAATGTCTAATTTGTTGCAAAACAAAATAAAGAAACAAATAAACTTGGCTTTGCTCTCAATATTAAGAAATCTATTACACACATACTTATGTAAAAAAGCACCTGAAACCATCAGATCATCTCTAGAAACAAATGAGAAAAGATGGTTACATTATAATGCTTTGCAGTGGCCCCAAACATACATAAAGCTCACTAAAGGGTAATCTGACTGCAGGTATGTGCAAAAATTTTCCTCTGAACATACCTCTGTACTGGGTTCCAAATGGCTTATGTTATTGCTAATCCTAAGAAAGGAGATCATGGTTTCCTCACACCTGTGTGAGCTTTTACACTGTACACACATACCTGGCACTGGACTGAGACGTAGTACAATAATATGATCTAGGGATGGTGGTTTAAACTTTGTATTGTTTTTAAAAACTACCATATAAAATCATTGATATTCACCTGCTATAAATTGAATTTATCTCATCAAATCGTGATCACAACCAATACTTTCTCTGATAACAATATGATAACCCTCACTGACAGTGACCACAGATACTGCTGAAAACCACACAACTCCCACAAAGGCAGGAATCCCCAACAGGAAAGCATATGTGCAAGTGTCATGCTTTACTGTGCATGCCTAAGGTTAAGGAGATTTGATACTGAAAATCCACTTCAGAATTGGATTAACTGTGTAGAATAACCCCCATAGCCTGTCTTGGGAGTTTCTGGCTCAGTGAAATCAGCAGGAATGCAGTGAAGACTCACTAGTCTAAAGAACTTCTCCATGAGTGGTCCATGAAACACCAGATTGAAGCAGCTTCCTGCCAATCAGTTAATTTGCAGAGTAAAGAAACAAGTTATTTGTTTTGCAGTGCTGAGAGATGTGACAGAGTCTCTCACTAAGCATTAAACTTTAGCATATGTCTCACCAACACAGAGCACAGCAAAGTCCATCAGCCCTGAAGGCGAGACAACCCACCACATGGACACTGGATATGTACCACCCTTACATTTAAGTTGGACTAATCAATTTTCACTGAACCAAATGTAAAATTCCTTCTCTTCTGATTCTGTATTGAACTATATAAATAGGAGTCTCAAAAAAGGCACCTAAATCTGTCCTGCAAAGGTAGCTCACTCCCAACAAGTATTTCCCAGTCCAGTGTCCTGGCAAATGAACCACAGAGGACCTCAAAGAAAAGATAAAAAGATGCTTTCCAAGTAGATACAACTTGGCTGCACAGCGTAATATTAATACAGTCCAACAAGCCTTTACAACAAATAAAATCTGTTATCACCTCACTCCAGCTTCTGATACTCTTCTGTTTGTGGCTCTGATTTTATCTGCTAGTGAGAGAGGTCACCTGTTTGAGCATGGAAAAACTTAAGATATTTGAATCTTCCTTTTAAAATATTTGCTGCCATTTCAATAGTAAGATCATCATAACAATATTAAGCAGACGTACAACAAATTGATATTAAAAACAGAGTAATTCCAACTTCTGCACCAACTGGAATTTTTAAAAGATAACTGCAGAAGCTATTTGGCTGCTGTTCCATAAGAAGGTTTGCTCACAGTCAGTTTACACCTCTCTGGAGGGCTCATTGCTGCTGCTGCAAAGGAAAAGGAGTCACACATTTTAAAAGAGAGTTTGACAACTTAGGAAATAAACAATATGGAATCTTCCAAGTACTGATGTCTACTGATAAGCTAATTTGGTTTGTATTTTTTGCATTTTCCAGTTGAATGCTTCTATGTTTTTCATTGAGACCTGCACAGACAGCTGCACTGTCTAATTCACATGGGAACAAACCAGTGAAGAACAACCCCTAGTACCACATGTTTCTGTATCACACCATAAACACCTGCTCTTTAAGTAAAATAACTGAAAACCCCAATACAGGATAATGCAAACCCTGTAATCACAATCACCCATTCTGTCTTCTTTCACTCTCAGCTACACCTTGTCTGCATGGTCTGGGTGAAGAACATTCCTGGTTACCTTTCTTCCCTTCTTTGACCACTGAAGTCTACCAAGTACCATCATTCTCTCAAACCAAGAGCCACTTTCAAGGTCCATGCATACAAAAGTCTACTTACTGATATCCCCACCTCTCAGGTATAAAGGAAGAGAAAGAGCCAACAGCAATTAGTATTCATCTTCTCCTCTACCAGTACATGGAGGGCATTTGAGAGTGGGTGAGGCAAGGGAAGAAGCCAGATACCAAGCTGCTCTCTCCTATTATACTCCCTTCAAGCTCCAAAATCAAAGCTGGAGGGAGCAAACACGACCATTTCCTACATCCTTCTCCCTAATCTGAAGTTTTCCCACGATTTCACCTTTTGAATAAGCAGAGAAGGCCCAAGGATCAGATTTTAGGGGAGAAGAAATAGCAGTTTCTACTCATCTTTTACCCTCCCAGTGCCACCAGTATTTTATCTGCTGTCAGAAAGACTACAACTTCTTCAGCTCGAGACCAGCTTCTATTTCAGATTTACCTGTATCTGTCCTGCCTGAAAGGCTGTGTTGCCTCTGGATGCCCCCAGACCTCAGGCAGAGGGATACCCCACTCTCCTGCCCCTCTCGGCGCTGCAGTGCAGCCACACCTGAACCCTGCCCGGGAAGGGGCTGGCACTTCTCTCTGGGCTGTTTGATTAAAACACCAAGGTTATGCAACTGCAAATGACGGACGCAGGAGGGGAAGTTTCCATCAGATACAGAACAAAAGCAGGACTCCCAGTAAACAACACTGGGAATGCGTAGCCACAACACGTTCTTTCCAGCCAGAGCTGCCTGCACCCTTTGGTATTAGGGAGTTACAGAGCAAGGGGGATCTTTGCCTCAATTTCTCTTAACAACCTTCACACTGCTGCTATTGCCCACGTACTCACCACCGAAGAAACCACAGCATTTCCATCATTGCTTTCAGCTTACAGCTGATTTAGCTCATCTTTCTTGCTAGTACCCAGGAACAGTAAGAACTGCAATTTTGTCCTGGTTTATTGGATTATAGATAACAAAAAATTTAGGGGAGGGAGCAGCGAAGCCCTGCAGAGGTGAATTCAGTTGCTCTAAACGATGCTACCTTAATTCAGATTAATGCTAAACCACTGATTTACTACTAAGCCAATTAGCTTAGATTGATCCAAACTCTGGCAACAAGTTGGCAGAAATCTGAAACAGGAAGCCAAGGGTTAAGAAGCTATTGTTTGTTCTAATAATTTAAGTAAAAATGTGGCAGTGATTAATTTGCAGTAGAGATATTGAAAACAGTCAGGGGATAAAAAAACTGATCTCAGCTGATTACTTGTTCTTTTTACATTTCATTAAAAGCAAAAATAAATCAAGCTAACTGCATATTTAGAGAACGAAAAACTAGGACCTAACACAGATGGTAGTTTCAGCTGTATTTCTTAACACAAAACCACTACTCAATAATTTTCACAAGGATATTTCTCTGTGCTTCTCAGGACAATGCAGAACACATCTCCATTTGAGAATCCCTTACTCATCTGAAGATTGACTAAATCCCTCACTTATCACCACTATTCTAGATTGAGCAAACCTAATTCCATTAATCTTTTCTCATAAATCATTTTGCTAATACCATTCCCACTGCTTTCTACTAATTTCCCTACAATTGATCAGTCTCTTTCTCAAAATGCGATGTCCAATCTTACAGACAGTATCCAGCAGAGTCCTCTTCAGCAACAGGAACAGAGGGAAATTATCTGGCTGCTGTATATAGCACAGCACAGAATATGTATATATAACACATCCCAGAAAAAGAATGGCAGCAGTATTATACTGCCAATCTATATTTACATTTTGGTAAGTATCATTATCCTCCATGTACTTTTCTGGATCACTGTGTTTTAGTTTCCATTTCTTATCTATGCAAGTCCACACTTTACACTTTTAGTCTCTGAAACTCAACCGTGTAATTTCAAACCATTTAGCTGACTTATCAGGACTATTTTGAATTAAGACACTGTCCTGAAGAAGGATGAAATAATATTCCCAAATCTGGATTACCACAAATTTTAAAGGCATGCTCCCTATTCAATCATATCAGTCAGCATTATTAAAAAAAATAAACTACAGGGACAGGGGCCAGAAGAGATTGCTCACTTGAAGGAATCAATTTTAAAAGCTATCAAAAAGAAGAATCACCTTATCTGAAGTTCAGGTGCAGTCTGTTCAGCACCTCTTTGAACCTAAAGAGTACCACCTACTACAATGCCAACAGAACATGGATATTTTTTCTCTCTCCTGTCACCACTTGCCAGATTTGAGCTTGCTTAGCTTTGGGCACCTCACAGGTTCACACAGCACCACTAAAATCCTGTGTCTGTAGGTCACATCAAGTACCCATTCTGTGGGGAGCTACTACGAACACCATTAGTTGGTAAAACCAAACATTAAAATAGGAATTGGGGTTTTTTTTCCATCTGTGCCTTCCTTCTTTCTGTCCAAATAACAACAAGGTCTGGTGTTAAAAAAACTGCATCCTTTAGGGTGATCTTGGTACTAAGAACTCCTTGGTACTAAGAATGGAAAATAGTAATGGGGTACAAAGAGTCCATTTTCCTGACTGGGGGCTCCAGCTGTTGGCACAGCACAGCAAGAAAACCCTACTAATACAGAGAAGTTGATGTGTGGGAGCTTAGATGTAAAACAGCGAGCCAAGATTCCAATGTCTTATGCTGCATTGTATTTTATAGCTGGACATTTTATTCCAAAGCTGTAAAGACCATTTCTCTTACACCCCTCCTCTCTGCAAACATACACATAGAAAAATCAGACCTTCTTTTCCCCAAACTACCATTTCTCATAGAATAAAAAGAATAAACTATTTCAGTTGGGAGGAAACTCAATGATTACCTACTCCAACTACCTGACCAATTCAGGGCTGACCAAGTTGAAGCAATGTTGTTAAAGGGCATTATCCACGTTTCAAACGTTGAAAAGCTTCAGGCATTAACCACCTCTCTAGGAAACCTGCTCCAGTGTTTGACCACTCTGTCAGCAAAGAAATTCTTCCTAATGTCCAGTCTAAACTTCCCCTGGTGCAGCTTTGAACTATTTCCATGCATTCTGTCACTGGATACCAGGAGAAGACATCAGCACCTCCCTCTCTACATCCCGTTCCTTGGGAAGCTGTAAAGGGTAATACAGTCACAGAGTGATTTAGACTGGAATGAACTTTAAGATTCAGTCCAGCTCTTACCCTAACACTGCCAAGTCCAACACTAAATCAAGTCCCTAAGTGCTACATCTACACATCTTTTAAATACCTCCAGGACTGGTGATTTCACCACTTCCCTGGGCAGCCTATTCCAAAGCTTGATAGCCCTTCAGGTGAAAACATTTTTCCTAATATACAATCTAAACCTCCCTTGGTGCAACTTAAGGCCATTTCCTCTCATCCCAGGCCTTGTTACTTGTGACAAGACACCAACCACCATCTCACTACAACCTCCTTTTAGGTAGTTCATAAAGTTGCCCCCAAGCCTCCTTTTCTCCAGGCCAAGTACCTCCAAGGCTCCCTCAGCCACTCCACATCAGACTTGTGCTCCACATCTTTCCCCAACTCCACTGCCCTTCCCTGAATGGGGTTGTTGTGACCCAAGTGCAGGACTCAGCATTTCACCTTATTGAACAATTGTTCCAGATCCTGTCCAGATCCCTCTGTAGTGCCTTCCTGCCTCAAGCAGATCAACATTCCTGCACTACTTGGTGTTGTCAGTAAACTGAGAGTGGACTCAATCCCTTCCTCCAGATCATCAATAAATATATTAAACAGAACTGGCCCCAGCACTGAGCCCTGGGGAACACCACTAGTGACCAGCCTCCAACTGGACTTAAATCCATTCACCACCACTCTTTGGTCCTGTCTACCCAGCGAAGAGTAAATAGGATCTTGGCACTTCACAGATTTTCTTGCACGAGCCCAGTTTGCCTTCTGTCTCACCACTGGGCTATTTCTCTGCTCTCTAGATTCCCCTCATGCCTTTCTCATCCTCTTAGATTCCTTCTCTCTCCCTTTCCATGATCCAACAGAGGCACCCATTCTCACAAGTGATGCTTTAAATAAAGACCATTACATAAAGAGTTACAGAACTCCTATAGAAGGTCAGTTAGGTAATAGGTGTGGATCTCCTTTCCCTCAGGTATTCACGCTGTGGAAGCCAAAGGGTGATCAGTGTGCAGGGTTGCATAAGGTGTCACTGGTACAAGTCATAGGTAACAGTATATCATCCAAGAAGCAACATCACACAGTTTAAAGCCAATTTTCTCTTTAAGATTCCACTGTTCTTTTGCAACCAGCTTTCAACTTTTGCTAGTCCTGAATATGAAGTTTTCCACAGGAATCCCTTGCCCTGGGGATTGGCCTCCAGGGAATCAAGCCCTGTGCTGAACCAGGCCTTCTAGGCTAAGACAGATTTCTGCAAACCACGTGACTGGCAGCTTCTCTCATGGGAAGCATCCTTACCTCATCCCCTGCACGCAGGAGGGAAGGTAGCTCATCATTCTTTGGCCAAATAAACTCAAAAGAAATGCAGAATGAGGGTCCTTTCTATGATTCAAAGTCCCTTTTGAACTCAATTTTTGTAAGTTTTCTTCAACTTTTATTTTTTAATAAAATAAAAGTCAGCATGACTCCACTATTTAACTTTAAGAAATAAGTTTAACCTTCAGCATTCCCATTATGAAGTGAATGGAATTCCAGGATACAAGTCCTAACTAAAAACAAGTCTTGGGTTACATGGATAAGACTCCAAAAGTTCCTCTCCTGAGTGTCAAATAGCTCTGTACTTGTTGATAACTCCTGACCTTTCCAAAAACCTAAAATATGAGCCTTTCCTGATGGTGATGCTTGTGGAATCATCAGAAAAAAAAATAATTAGTGAGTCTCCAAATGCTTTGAACAGTGTAATTTCTAATCTCTGTTTGCAAAGCCAAATGGAGACAGCAAACTGTCTTTCAGCAGGGTTTATAAGCTGCTAAATCTTGTAGTGCTTGAGGACCATAATCCCCAAGCAGCACAAGCTGTCCTGAGAGACAGACTTACGTGTTTTGCATCTTAAAGTCACATACAGCATTTACAAGCAGGCTGTTTTCAAAAAGCATTCCACTGATTTTGTTCTAAGCAGGTGAGATTCTGCTTCCAATTGCTGTGGTTTAAGTAAAGCTGGGACACCAGACATCTTACAGCCTTTCAGTTATACACAGCACTGGGAAGCAGGACCACAATATCCATCCTACTGAATAGTAGCACCCAAACTGCAGGATGAAAGGAAAAAGATCCACAGTGGTTATCTGCATTACCTATTACAGTCTAATGTTAAACAGAACCTGTCTCACTATCTTCATGATTGCTTACAAATGAGGGAAAACCCCACAAAATTGCAGATTTCCAGTTTGATTTAAGCCCCATTAAATTAGCAGAAAATTACACATGTGCGAAGTGGATGACTCCCACCTCGTTATGGTAGCAAAGAATTTCTTTGGAGCCCTGCATGGCATGGATTGATTGTACAGCTGATCACTGTTCATTCAGATAATTTTCAATTCTAAATTGTGATTTGTAAAAATGCCTAATACGTTTGTAGAAGTTTTCTCCAGCATACCAATGTGAAACACTGCAGGGGCTGGTGAGGCAGAAGGATAGTTGCTTTTTCTAGTTCACAGCTATATTATATATTTGCCTCATGGTTTAGCAGCACTTTAAATAAAAATTTTGTTTTAAAAGACACTGACTGCTCTGAAGCAGTAACTATGTGAAACAGCATATGGGTTTTGGCCAGTTCTACTCTTGCAGTGTGAAGTTCACTGGGTACAGAGCTGAATAGCAGAAAGCTTTTGCACATAAGAAAAAGTGTCATATACCAAAGTAAATCTTTGAAAAATACTTTCCTACCAAATACAATCACCCAATATTAACATTTTGAGGAGCTGCACACTGACAGGTATGTAGCAGTTTTCTTGATCTGCTAAGTACAGGCAAAATTCCAGCATGTGAGCAGTTTGTCTTATCAAAACTGAGGTCCATAAAGCAAGTCCTAGAAGATAAAATCTTTGAAATTTATCTGAAAGCTTCAGATTAACATTTATAGCAAATTTCACAGACTGGAGTTCCCAGAAAACTTTTAAATTTGTAATGGACTGTAACAAATCAGTCAAGTTGATGAATTCCAGATATAAATTCTTCCACCACTGATAGCTCTACTAAGGAATAAATCAGTGTTCAATGTTAATTAAAACACACACCAAATTTTAGCAACTACTGGCAGGAACAAAGAGCATTGTTATGACTCTGTACATAAACCTGTGTTATGATACATGTTGAACACAGTTCTACTCCCCAATTTTTCTAGAGTTATAGTAGAATTAGCAAAATACCTATAAAAGGATAATCAAAGCCATGGGCTGACTCCTGCACAAATTGCATCTAAATAAATTATGATTTCTTATCCTGAAAAAAGGAGGTACCTGGATAAAAGGTACAACAGAAATCTAATAAATTCACAAGTGACAGGAAAGTGAACACAGAAAGGCTTTTAAATCACCTTCCAATTGAGGAATGAGGCAGCTGTAAATGATACTCCTTGGCAATAAGTTTAAAACAAACAAAAGGAAATTAGTTTCACAAAACCCCTAGGAAAGCTCCAACACACTACTACAGGATGCTGTGCTTTCAAAAGGTGCTTTCTAGCTTAAGTACTTCTGAAGCTTAAGGTCCCCTTTGTCCCAGGATGGCCACACAGAGATGCACCTATATCAACTACTTTTGACTATTCAGATTCTAATTTCTCTTTTTACTCTTCTTTCCCTCCTCTCTGTCAGTGATAAATATTTTCCACATGTGAACACACTTGCTGTCATAAAGAATCTTGCTGCTATACAATACATAAGGTAACTAACTGCAAAGAAATGTAGTCTATTCACTAACCAAAAATCAAGATCTGATGGCAATCCTCACTTACCCAGATCCTCAGGAGTGTCAAATAACTGCTCACACAAGTAGTAGTCATCTGGATTCAGGTAGGGCAGCTGCTTCAGGAAGCTCTGCTTAGGAATGAGGTACAAGACCTCTGCAATATTCCCATCCTCAATTACTGACATCCTTCTGACTGAATTTCGAAATTTCACTTTTTCCAGCACCAGTTCTTCACCTGATCCACACAGCTTCCCAAAGCTGCTCAGGATGGGGAAAGAAGGCATTTCTACTGGGAAGAAGGTAGGGAAAGCAACCTGTGGTGCACGCAGTCACTCTGCTACGCACGGCACACTGCCCTTTCCAATCCTTCTCTTTTTCTCTTATCCAGCAAAGGAGATTAAGGAAGATATATTTTTAGTGATTATCTTCGAGAGATCACAACAGTATGCTCGATCAGGTGATCGCCATCTAAAACTATTGTAATCAGTGGAAACTCATCCATGGGAATGCAAAAAATCAGAAACAAAACCGTAAAGAGTATCTGAAAATCAGATTAATATTCAGGACAAGAGAAAGAACGTAACTGAGTTATATAAGAGGATTAGTTTAAAATCAAAAAACCTTGCTGTGTCAAAAATCTTATTATGGAAGAATCATCATCATCATAAGCCACAAAGGCACATCTGTGCATTTAATCTGCCACAGCCCTCTCCCATGCCAGGTCTGTCCATGTGCTACAGGGAAAAGGCTGTAATAAAGGTGGAGCAGTCAGTCCTTTTTGAGGAATGCACCAGCACTGGCTAACGCTACTGCATAAGCAGATTTCTTTGGAGAAATCCTTTCTGCAGCTTTCACTGCCTATTGCAAACAAAAGCACTTCAGCTTTCCCCCAACTACTAAGGATTGGTTTGCTTCAGCTCTTCGGCTCCACCTTCCTGCGGAGCTGACAGCAGAAGCTTTGCAGATACTGTGCCAACCCTTCCTGCTTCACTTACAAGAAGTATTTACATTAATCCAATTCCAGTGACTTGCTAATCTAATCATCTAATGAATATTTCTCCCTGGGTAAAGGCAGAGTTAATCATCAACAGGGCACTGGAAAGTCACAGGAAATTCCAAAGCAAAAGGTATTTAAAAAAAAAACAACCAACAAACCAACAACATTCATCATCTGTAAGAGAAAGTAACAGGTGGACTCCAGACCTGGACCTGCTCAGAGGCAACTTCAGATTCTTTACTCATTAAAACTCCCAGAGACAACTGCACAGTGTCTGGCCCAGGCTTTCAACTCCACTTAACACAGAAGTTAACTATAGCTGCAAAACGACCTGTTGTAATCAGCACACTGCTTCCAGTAAGGCTTTTGCTAAATTAGAAGGTGAAAAAAACTACCAATAGGCTTACTGAGCACAGTGAGAAACTGTCACTTAATTCTTCTCTCAAAACTCAGAGTTCAAGTACTAACTCCAGATGGGGAGAGGCTTTGAAGAGAAGACTGCTTTATTTACTGTTTCAAAGATAAAATATAATCTCAAAATCCAGATTTTGATCTTCTGTTATTACAAATCTCCTATGAGGACAATCACCTTTTATTTCTCAAATAGTCTGACTTCTATATTATCTTGAAATCAAGACTGAAATAACACTTCCCCTTAAACAGCCATTCTCCTGGCTTTTCTAATCAATCACAGACATGGCAGGGCAAAGCCAGAATAAATCTGCACCACTGGACTAATTTTAATAGGGTAATGCTAATGTATATTTGAGGAAGAGCTGGTTCAGTAAATACACCAATTCCAGTTCTGCCTTAAAGTATTGTACCAGATGAGAGATCTCAGCAAATGCTGTGTTTTAAGCATTCCTCCTAGGAAATAAAGCTTTGCAGCAATTTTTCAATCTCTCCCAGATTTCTCAGCCTACTCACCTGTACACTGGAAAAGACAGCTCTGAAAGTGCAAAAGCTTCTACCACTTCAGCTGAAGGTGGATCAGCAGTGCCTAAGGCAGAGGGGTGACTCATGGGACATGGCTGGATCCATGTTGACACAAGTCTCCCTCACTGTAAGTGTGTCATTTGTTCCTGGATAATCGGTGAAGGATGATGACATCTGACAACAGCAGTGCCAATCTCCTCCCCAGCACAAAGTGGACTCTGCCCTTTGAGGCAGGTGTGGCAAAAACACATGTTGCCCAGGCATGAACTCTGCTGCACAAGGTAATCCTCAAAGCAGAAAAGTGAGCTCTGCAGGAGCTGTTCAAACTGTGGCAACATTTGCTACAGCTTGGCTGCCTAAATCCCTGATTCCAGCCTACAGCTCTGTTCGCCACGCAGTCATTACAGCAGCTCTTGCAGAAACAACTAAAGCAGCATGACCTGTATAACCACTACAGGAACAGTCAGCCTGGGATCGCTGTAGAGGACTCTGCTGCTGTATCAAACAGTGAAGCACATCCAGTGTCCTTCTACCACCAAGACACATGGTATTGGTGGGGGACCACAGACCAGAATTAAGTGACCCTAACATGTCACTGTAGAAGCATCTTGTTTAATTAAAAATAAGGTCCTTCTTCCTCTGAGAGAGACTTCTTTAATGCTACCCCTTTCCAGCCCTGGCTATTGCTGGCACTGCCTGAGAGTCCCTTTTCAAAGACCACATGTCAGATGCTCCTTGTAACACAAAGCAATACGATTTTTTTGGATAGCCTTTTTTAAGTACAGTGTTTGTTTTTAAGAGCCTTCATCCTGTCAGTATGAAATGTAAGGGGACAAGCAGTAGAAATGAGCAGACTAAGGCCAGGAAGAATCAGAGCAGCCTCCCAAGTCAGATGAAGGACTGTTGGAGCAGTGGGCTCTGAGGGGCAGACCCTTGTGCCCACGGTAAAGGACAAGGCCTGAGACAGCCTTGTACCACACACTGTTACCAAGCACCAGGATTTAGCTTTAGTCTGAATCTGAAAGACATGGTAATCTCCTTCCACTTAGGTCAAGCACTTGATTAAGTGGAAAATATCAATTTCTAATATTCCTGCTGAAGAGAAAAAGGTAAGAAACACAAGGGCACAACCCTGTCCTTATGTTTCTTGAAAGACAGTCTCAGGAATCCAGGTTGCCCAACTCAGAACTAGTGCTGAGGAAATTTTCTCAGTACCTGCCAAGTAGCAAAACACATTTAAATCACTGCCAAGTCAAAGCCGTGTCTAATCCAAGTAGTCAGTGCTGGGATCTCCATCCTTCACAGAGCACAGTGTGAGGTATGGGCACTTTCCAGGCTCAGAGTTGTCACAGAGGGCTGGCTGGATGTGAGACAGGATTAAGCAGAATAGCTACTTTAAATATTTTATCTGATTACCAACTTTATAAATATTTTATTTATAAATATTTTCAGCTTTCTCAAGACCATTTCCTATTCAATCCCCTCTGGATTCGCCAAACCAATTGGCTGCCTGGATGATAAAAATACATACATGTTTCATATGCAGCCAGGAATAGAAGTTTCTGTACTAATTCCACTAGAAGAGAAGTAACAAAAAATATGACTGCAATCCACAAATTACAAAACAGAACAGCAAGCAGTGAATAATAGTAAAAATCAGACAGCAAGGGCTAAACAAATAGCAGAAGAAACATCCCTCCATGCTCCAGAGCAACACTGAGGATTAGACTTGCCCTTCAGCTAAGTAAAGGCAGAAATGTGTAGTGCACTAATGCTGTCTTTAATTGCTTCTGCCATCAGAGCTAAACTTTGTGCAAATGCATTTCAGTGTGACTTTATTCTTACACTGAAAGCAACAAAAACGCCAACCAAAACCCCAAGAAACTGAAGTCGGTCACACTAGTTTAGCAAAACCCAGCTGCAAAAAATAATCAAAGTAAAGACATAGGAAACAAGGTAATACAAAATGAATTTCTCCTTTTTTTCCCCCCTCATACCACTGCAGAGGTAACACATCTATTGCACAGCTAGATAGTCCCAAATAATGTTTCTTCCATCTGTCCAAGGCAACAGGATTATCACTATTACCTTTTTCTCCAATGTAAGAATTCACAAAGATATCAACAGTAAGGAGGGAGGAAAAAAGGACTGTAATATAAATGAAAAATGAGCCAGTACTGTATCTATCTATATCATGAAATATAGTTATCCAAGCAATAAAATAACTAAACAAGCAAGTGACACCAATAAACTCCAAGATCACACACACACAAAAAGAAACAAAACCTTGTTACTTGTGGTAAAATTATTCCACACATGCAGCTTTTTCACTTTTGACACACACAATTTACTTACTCAAGACTCTAAGCCGATGTGCACTCAGCTATTGACTTTAAATTTGAGGAAACACTTCATTCCCATAATGAAGACCAAAAAACATCCACATGCACACCTTCATTTCTTTACCTAAATGTCCAAAACAGGCAGTCATCTTCTGGGCATACTGACACAGGCTCTTCACACTGTAGGGTTCCTCGCCAAGGACCTGCTCACTCATGGCTTCAGAAGGAGCTGCCTTCCCCTGCAAAGTCAACCATCTACTGCTTGCTGGAGACTGGTAAGACCACAGAGCTTCCTCTTCCAATTTATCTCCGTTAATAATTCAGGTACTACATAAAATTTGCTGAGCTTTAAAAACCGGTAGTGCAAAGCTCTTTTGTGGCTTTTGAAGTAATCATGTTTTAGTCCTTAAAAAGTATCTCAGCTATTATATTCCAATAATTTACAGAAGGTATTTTCAAATTGAAACAAAATCCATTCCCTTGCTGCCCAAGGGGAAATATTGTTGGGATTGTGTTCAGATCAGTGAGACATTTAAAATATTTGCCCAGCTCAAATCCAGCAACAGAATTACCAGCACTACTAAAATGTGTTATAACCTACTCTTTAGTGTTTTCACCAATGACATGGAGAGTGGGATCGAATGCATGCACTGAGTGAGGCGGAACACCAGCACAGGTTGCCCAGCGAGGCTGTGGATGCCCCATCCCTGGCAACATTTCAGGCCAGATTGGATGGGGCTCTGAGCAAGCTGATCTAGTGGGAGATGTCCCTGCTCATTGCAGGAGGGTTTGACCAGATGGCCTTTCAATGTTCCTTTCAACCCCAATCCCACAAGCCAGCATGTCCACTGCTATCATAGCACCACTGGTTCACCATTGACTCCCCTACACCACTGCTCAGTGCTGTGTATCTTCTGCGGACTGAAAGCCCCCAAACAGCCCAGGTCCAAACACCATCATGTTTTCTGGCACTTTCCAGAACACTTGGAGAAGAACTAAGGCACTGCAGCCAGGAGCAACAGGAAGAGGGTATTTTCTCAGCTCTCTCACTGGAGCATGAGGCCCACCTAATCATGTTGTTATCTTGGCTGAGAAGAAAATACACCAGAACTGACTCAGCAATCCTGGTGCCAGCCAGCTGAAGTGGCCACACTTACCTGTCTCTGCTCTGCCTGTCTAAGAAAATCCCCTACAAATCACACCATCAACAACATCTACTTAGCTAAATACTTGCAGAATAGCTTTGGCGAGGCTCTCTTGACTCAGGTGATGACTAGGTGAAGAATAGGTGATCCTCACAAGCAAATATGCTCCTTGTCCACTATACTTCATTTGTGTCCATTCATTTAACACTTGCTGCTTCCTCACTAAGACCATATCTACACCTGATACAGTATTTAGTAGAGATCATATAATGACTGCTGATTACATATTAAGTACTGTTACTACTGAGCAGACACTTTAAAAAGAGATCTGTGCTAGTACATCTAGATGCAAATTTTACTCAGGACAGATTAAAAAGTGTAGTTATTGTAATTTAATAGTACTTCAGCAATTCATTACCTATCATAAAACCATAAGAGAGAGGAACTCTACAGTCCAGAGGTCTCTACCAAGTTATTTTGCTGCTTTAAACCCACCCATACAAGGTTGTGTAAGGTGAGCTCCACCATGGTAGGAGGAACAGAAAGACCACAAAGCCACAAAGCATCTCTGTGCTGGCAAGAAAACAGAGTGGATTGCTGAAAAAGGCTAACTGAGGTTGAAGTGATATCAAAGGTAAAGTGATTTGTGTTATAACTCAGCTGAGCAACACGATTCAGCAGGAGTCTCCCAGACAGGCTTATCAAGCTGCCACGTCACTTTTTTTCCACTGCTGTTATAACTGATCTTTCACTAATCATTAGCCAAACTCCATCCAAAACACCTGTTTCTGCAGCACACACATGCAAAGCACAGTACTGGAGATCTGTTACAAAGTCTGTTGAGTCCATGAAGCTCATGAAAGTCCACATGAAAGGACAAGTTCAAACCTGAATAGGGTGAATCTACATCTGTATCACTGCACACCGAGCCAAACTTCAACTCTTTGAAAACTTGCAAACTGAATCTCAGCTCCATACATCAACAGTAAGATTTTTATGCACAAACTATTTTGTTATACTAACTCAGAAAAAAAGAAAACAGATGTTACTTTATGTATTGGTTTCTTGGTATTCATTCTAAAACATAAAAGAAACATTGCTTTGCCCTTCATCCTCCTGTTATAATTTGTAACCAAGAAAAAACGCAAGAGAAAACACAACTGCATTTCTATCTCAGACTTAACTAAGACCATGCAATGACAATTTCCTTTCCCAGCTGATGACATTTGCAAAATCTTTCAGCTGAATTAAAGCATTGTGCTCAGCTTCCTGTTATCAACTATGTATGATAACTTCCATGGCACATGAGCCTTTGATAACAAAAGCCCAGCTTTGCAGCGCATTGTAACGCTGGACAGGCAGCATAACAAGCTCTTGGGAATGCTTTTCCCTTTGCTGTACACTCAGAAACTGAATCTGACTCACTTCCCTAAACCCCAGCAACCACCGAGTTTATCCTCCAGTGAAACAGTGAGCAGAAAGATTAAACAAACAAAGATATCTGAACAATGTGCTTGAGATGACATCTGACCATCTTTTTCTTGGACAAAAGAGAGAGCAACACAACCATTTACCTTCACGTGAAATTATTAGCTGGGATGAAACAATACACAGAAAAATCAATCACCAAATGAAATGTTCAAATTATGTTAGGGAAAGAAACCCCAACTCAAAACAATAATGTCAGTTAGCAAAGTACAGTCCAGTACCTATGCAAGCCTTAACATGGGATTTGAGAAACATGCTGTCTCTGCTCTCCCACAGACTTGCTGTTCATCCCTGAGCCATTCCCTTAATCTCTTCCATTGTATTTCCTCCTATCACTTTCCCCTCTCACAAGGGATTTGTAACAATAGGTACATTAAAGACTGAAGTTTTCAGATTCTGTGATAATGGAAACTATAGAAGTACCACACATAATAACTAACACTAGGAACTCACTGGTCAGCATTAAAAAAGAGGTCATGTAAAGCATAGCTGAGTGCTTCTCCTTGATCTCCATTACCTTACAACTTCATTACCGTATTTCTCAACGATTTTCCAGTAGATTGCAGCCCTTATTTCACGCTAAAAGTGCTCACTTTCCATGGAAAAATCATGATTTGGGGTAAGGCAAAAAGTTAATTCTGTACATCTCCTCTGATCTGAAAATTCCATTTTTACTTATTCTTCCCCAAACAAGAAAAATTACTGCTACAGCGCTTGCAGTTACCAGGTTATAGCAAAAGACATGATTCAACCAAAAGCTATTTACCTTACTTTATCAACTCCAATGTTTATTTCAGAGTAGTCATGGAAAAAAAAAATATCTCTGTCCACATCTATTTTCAGACATAAAATAACAGTGTGTGCATTAATGGATCTGTCTATTGCATTATTACAAGGTGAAGTGGCTCAGCATTTTATTTTCTGGCAGCACAAGGCTAATCTATTGATCTACAATGTCAAGAACACTGCACTGTGATTCTTATAGCAAAACCAATCCCTTTTACTTACATATAGGAAAAAAACCAACTGCAATTGCTGACAACTGAAGTGATTTCGTATCAGGATATAATGAGAGCTATATGAAATATAAATATAAATACTGCTGCACCCCCAAGACTCCGTATGATTGAACAACTGACTCAACAACACAATTGAAGCACTTGCCCATCTTAAAGCTTATAAATAATCCCACAACTTCTGTGGGGTTGAGCTCTATGCTTGAAGTCAAAGAGATGCCTAAGCCACTCTAGGGAACAATTAGCCAAAGTGATCCTGGCAGAGGATGGCAGTCCCTCAGATCTTCAGTAGGAAGCTTTTTTCCTATTCCTCAGCAATGCTTAGGTGTCTTTTATTTAAACAGAGCAAAGACTATCAGGATAATTGCAATTCCTTTAATCAGACTTTTTTCCTTTACTTTCCTTTCTTGAACTTCGACATTTCTCTCCCAGCTAAAAGGAGAAACTCCTTGTAACATTCTTTTCACAATATAGACTTCATAGGAACTGAGACAGAAATATGTTGGGAAGCAAAGAGATCAAAGTTGGAAGCTCAACGTTCTTTCAATCCTCATATTTATTTCCCGTACCCTTGTAAAGAGCAACGTGTTACAAGCATGACATCAAAGGAAGCACCACTCCTCTTGTTATGTATTGAAATAACCTGGCTATCATTATACTCTCCTCTGACATGTCACATAATTACAGAAATATACACAGTAACTTTACTCCAATGCTGAATGAAGAATTATACTGGAAGTAAGTCTTCTCCAGATCCTGCAGGGCTTTCTGAACATCTTATTTAACATTACCCATTCTGCCCTAACAGCAGATCATCTGCTACAGATGTAGCACCAGCACAAACAATCAGAAGAATTAGATATTTCCCTTGCTGCATCCAACTCTCCATGTCTCCAACATCACACCTGTTCTCAGAGCATGGCATAACTCTAAAAGGATAACTTCTGCAGTCACACTGCCCTCTCCCAGCCTCAGTGAAGCTCTAGAAGAGATTCCTTCTTTGTACCACAAGGACTCATTTAAGCCCCTGCCAGAAGCTACTACAAACTTTCTGTCAAAGTCCATCACAACTAAGAATAGGAGGTTACCTTTCTATATAGTGGAAAGTATGGCACTGCTACAGGATGCCAAAAATGACATCAGATCAATCCATTCACTGCCAACATTCCTAATAAAAGCAGCTTCAAATATGCTGTGTTGGCTAACCTTTGTCTTCTAATTAAATAAATCCTACAGTGCGGTTGAACCCTTCCTCTTATGGTCAGCACTATCTCCTGGTTAAATCAGCTGCACACACACACACAAGTGATCAAGAGCTGTGTTGAAAACTAAGAAACTGTCAGTTAAGCAAAATTATGACTGTGAGCAGCTCACTTCTCACACAGGGATCTCATTCTGTACAGGCAAAAATAATGAGGTACAGTCACATCTGAGAATACATTGGTGGGGCAGACAAAACACTTGGAATTTGTTTCAATCTCTTAATGGCAGGAAAGTACATATAACATACCATATACCAATGAGTATTGGATAAAGAGAGGTTTTGGTCTCCCTGGGTATTCTGTAGTCATACAAACAGTTTGCCTGGGTTTTATTGATAGTTTACTGGAATCTGCTCAAATAAGCACTGTAATCTGCCACCATCAGGAAAAGCAACAGTCAGAGAATCACAGCAAACCTCCAAAGCTGACAGGACATTAAAAAGGAGACACATGTTCATGTTTTGCCAACAGGTACAGTTGGGTTTGTTTTTTACCAGTGCCGCTCAACACAGCACAAGCCTTATCTTAAGGTATTTCCCTGACATGTACAATGTTGTGAAGCTGCTCCTACCAATCCTATCAGAGTTATTCAAGCATAGCACTAAATTGTGATCCTGCAGTGGAAGTGGAGGCACTCACAATCTAGCAGTCTACAATTTTGGAAGAGAAGGTAGGAAATAAGGTCTTACAATCCTGGGGAAAATCATTCCAGTGCTATCATAAACTATAGGAATGGTGAATGAGTCAAACGAAGTTGCTACAAAGAATCTAAAATCCCTATATTGATGGCTTGATTGATATTTACCACATTTTATTTGCAGCAATGATTCACAGCTGTATTTCTTCAGCAAGAATTTCTTGATTTTATCCTGCCATTTCTTGACCAAATGCCATCTATCAAGGTTATTTTGTTTTAAGGTCCTGTGTGTCATGGGCTACTAAGAAAAGTAGTTTTCCAGCAGGTGAACTTTAAACACAAGTGTGGGATTCTAATTAATTACAAATTAACTGTAACTAATATATAGTGTAAAATCAAGATAACCCTGACCATCTTCGAAGGAGGATCTTCTGCTGCATTCTTAGTCATCATCCTGGAGTCTCTGTACTTCCTGGTCCTTAAAATATATTAAATGTTTCACCTGGACAGTTGCTTCACAATGAGAGGCCTGATTCTTCAGTTTATGTAGAATGCAAACAACTATTAATAGTACATACTAGGGGGCTGGTTTGTTTGGGGTTTTTAAGTGTAAACACTCTCTCAGTCTAGAGCAAAATTTCGTTTCCTTTTATTTGTGTTGACATTACCACTGAGGTACTTGTTTAATAAACAGATTTACCACTGACAAAAATCAGTGATGAAAGAAAATATCCCTTTTCCATGAGTTCAGCTTCAAATTCCCTTTTGGTATTAACACTTTCCAGTCATCTTCATTTTTTTTTTTTTTTTGGGGTGGGGCGTAGGGGTGTTGCTGGTTTGATTTAGGAATAGTTCTCCAATTAAGAATAGCAAAGCAACAACAACAACTAAAGAAAGCAGGCAAGTCAGCCAACCTGTCAGGCTGTGTGAATAAAAAGTGATTGATTAATTTCTTCTAGCAGCACTGTGCAAAATTTTCAGATTAATCAGAACAGGTGCTGACCACCAAGCATTTTGCAGTAGAAAACCTTATGTTATAAACATATGTCGCGCATATTTTCAGACTGAAATTAGCTGTCAGCTTCCAATTCCTTTTATAACTAAGAATGAATTATAAGATAATGCATTATTTTGTAGTGGTTTTCTAATTGGTTTGTTATTGAGGTTTCCCTCCCACATTTATGCTTTCATTGAAATTCAGATCTTTCCAGTACTTTTCCTTGAATCAATTAATTCATTCTGAATAAGTAAAGGATTTCAGTTCTCCAGCTGCTTACTGGGTTATCACCAGAATGAGGTCAGGCTTTCCACCTCAAAATAGACAGCTGAGAAAAAAACATTAACAAAACAATCTGTTTTCATTACCCACTTTAATGAAATGACAAACAACTATCTCTACACATATATCTATATATATTAGATGCCAAGATGGGCTTAACTCTCAACCTGCTCCCAACGTTCAGGAAGAGAAAGTGCAAACACCTACAGATTAGGAGGGAGAAGGAATCAATCATCTCTCCTGTGCTTTTGCATGTGGCAGTCGGGAGTTTCTCTAATAGAGCCCAACAGTGAGAAGAGATTTCCACACCCACCCAAGGGGTCACCAGGACTAAGCAAAGCAGGCAGAGGTACAAGCAAGACTTTGACAGTTCTCAGTGTATCTGGTCAGAAGTGGAGAACCAGATATTCAGCATAATCACACCATAATTAACCCCTATGGGACCTGGGGTTCATTTGATCAGTACATTCTCATGATGATATGGTAGTTTCCCACATAACAACAATATCATAGAATCAAAGGAATACAGAATCATTTAGGTTGGAAAATATCTCTAAGACCACTGAGTCCAAGCCTTAATCCAGCACTGCCAAGTTCAGCACTAACCATGTCCCCAAGTGCCACATCTCTGAATATAAAGAATCAGCTGATTTTAACCAAATGCTGTTGCATTGTACTCTGTGGACATTAATTTATATTAATGTAATAAATGAAAAATATTATTTAAAATAGTAAAGGAATAAGGAAGGAAAAATGAGTAATTTTGCATACCTAATTCAGCACACATTGAGGGAAGGAACAGAAATAGAACTGTTAGATCTAGTTCAACATTATGTGAAGTGTTTGGCCCACAAAGACTAACTAGCAGTGGAAAAAATGTTATAAACAGTTAGTAAAAAGTTTGGGTTATGTTTTTGGGGTTTTTTTAAGGCTAATGTGATACTTTTCATAAGGAAGTGTACACAATTCTTTAATATGTCTACCTGTACATTTTTTAATCTCCAGACCATAAAGATAGATGAAATCTGTGAGACACTATTTTTAAGAGATAAATATTGGATTAGATAATGCAAAGAAAAAAATAGGACTTTACTTCTTCCACCTCTAACCCCTGAAATCAGATGGGTACCCCGAGGGTTTATTTATCTGTTCAAGCATAACAGAGAAAGCAACTACCCACATTGAGTTACCAAGAAAGATAAATATATCTTTTTATACTTCTGCCTCTTCCCCTGCCTTTCTCTAAGACTGTGCTGTAAAAAAAGAGAAATCTTTCCTAAGCAAAGTAAGATTTGCATGTCTCTTGGATGCAAAGAGTATTCACTTTGTATCACTTCACTGTAACTCACCACCAAAACTGTGCTGAATGTGCTTTTGGTGTGTAGAAGCGAACTGCTTTGAGCCTGCCCTGCTTGTGGCTTCCTGCAGGTTGGTGCAGGCTGGAGTCCTGTGCTGCACAGTCATTCCTGCAGCGCTTCTGAGCCCGGACACAGGCACAGGCACCGCTCACAGCCACAGCCGCCGAGCACCCACCCCGCTCCTGCCTGCCAGGGGCTCAGGACAGCCAGAACTCGTGGGTGCACTCAGTCAGTAAGGCACAGATAGCACAATAAGGCTTCTTCAGCTTAAACACCAAAGAAATCTGCCCTCAGAAGCACCTTAACATGGACCAATCAGCAGCTTTTCACTCAGAGCATCAATTAGCAATACTGTGAACTCTTCTGCCACCTTCCACTATGTAACTCCAAAACATGTTCTTCAACAGATCCCACCCCACAGAAACAGCATGTTGTCATCATCTTTACCTAGAAGCCAGAAAAGTGCAAAACAGAGCAGTGAATTATGTCCTACAAAAATACACAAGAAGCTGACTAAACAAGCCTGTTTAATTCCACCAGGTTGTGTGCTGCTCCCTACATTAAGAAATGCAGAGCAGGGCAGTAATACATGGGTGCCTGTGCACACTGTTCAGCCAGGAAACAAAGTCCACTGTCCATAAAGCACACCAGGCTGGGGAGGTGTTTAACTGTTAAACCAATAAAGAAAAACAAACCGAAATAAAGAAATTGCCTTAGAAAGATCCCAATTTCAGTTCAACAGAAGTTCCCCAGCCTGATTTCCTTCTTTAAATCCAAGAGCCAATGTTGTGTGGATGGCATAATCTCTGTCATTTACCAGTAGAGATTGATATAGCAGAGCTATAGTCCAGGACAAACCTTTGCCGTTTGCGGAGCTCTGATGTATTTCTAGTTCCATTTGTGCTTTCATGCAGTACTGTCTCTGCACCTCAAAAGCTACGGCCTCCCAGGGTAGGATGACAAGCCGGAGGAACAAGTGAGAGCCGTCAGAGGTGGCTCACTGTCTGGCTCCACTCCCAGTATTTCCTGGGTTGAACAGTACTAAAGGGAGTGGCCCAAACAGAAAAGGTGTGTCTGTGTTCCCAAACGGTTTAAAGGAAGAGTGAATATTTTCCTCTAGATATTCTATTTGTGATCAAGACTTTGATATGTTGTCTTTCAGACAGTGACACTTTTCAATGTATTGACCATCTCAAAGCAGCTGATATTATTGAAAACTGTCTTTTTCACACAAAAGAATCCTAACCAGCCTCAAAGACTAACTGCAGACTTGATTTTGTCCTGAGATTGTATTCTATTTCACTCTGCATCTCATCTCCACTCCACTGTTTTTCCTTTATGTCTGTATTGCACCTAAAGAAGAGACGAAGAATCTGTAGAAGAAACACTGTTACCCCTCTCCACACACACTTGGAGCAGGGAAAGCTGAAGTCCCAGGCATCTTCCCTCTATTCCCACAACATCCCTCCCAGACAGAGGCAATTAGGCTGCTCTAAGTGCAGACTTCCAAGCATTTCCTTCGATGCAGTTGCACATACCCAGAGACAAACTGTTCCATGGGCAGCTGAATTAATGGATCTTTCCGTTCTGACTGATTTGCATCCAACATCCTCAACACCCATCGGGTTTGCCCTACCTCCTTGTAACAGCCTTCTGGCAATACCATTCCCAGAATTACTTCCAGTTCCTTTCCATTTGTCTGCTTTCCCAGTTCCTCTCCCTGTCCTTTAAATCATCCACAGAACCCTTAAGTTGTCTTCTTTAACTGCTGCAGATACTTCAATTTCCACCCATCCCTCCTGCACTGCACACACTTTCTTCTTTCACCCTCTTGTTTTTCCCCTCTGCCCATACTACTGCTTAGTATCTGTAAGTTCTGTTTCCTTGAAAGGAGAAGACAGACTGACAGAGAAATTGGGTAACTCATCCTAGGAAAAGTGACTGAAAAACAGCCAAACACAAGGTGCAGAAGCTGACAACTTGCAACCTGAAGCCCTCCCTGGAACACACTTACTGCCCTTTGGACATTAACATGGACTGAGAGATGCTGCTGCAACAAGAATCCCATTTTATCCCTAAGATTTCACTTCAGATGAGAAACAAAATGTCATTTCTCCTCTAATCATGAATGAAAAGACTCCAGAAACACGTAAAAACTTTTGTGTTCCTGTGTGGGAACTGCTACATCCAAACAAATTTCAGCCAAGTACTTTTAATTCCCTTCTTCAAACCCTAGATCCTGAATTTCCTGGACTCTCGACTTCATTCTTCCCACAATGAGCTGTCATTTTCTCAGCCAGTTTATTAAAAATACAGTCATGAAGCGCACAGACAAATGTAAACACAGGCACAGAATCTGGTCTCTCTACCTTTATTCTCAGCCTGGCATTGTCCTCCTCTGGCTTTACAAATTTTATTTGCTGCCAAATTAAGTGGAGTGCAGGACAGGGCGTTCACTCCATTTGGACTTCTACATGCCTCGCTGAAAATAAATAGCTCATCAGAAACACTGCTTTATTTCTACCCCCAGTCTTGTTTGTAATACTCAAACACTCCATGCTTTAATTACCACTACTAACACTCTGATGTGGTAAGCAGATACAATTACTCCTGTTCCATGGACAAAAAATTAAAGCACTATATTCCCAGAAAGTGTTGACCACTGGAATTTATTTATTTTATTTACTATGCTCCTATGTGCAACTGTGCATTGTGTACCTGTCCCAGATAAAATGGTGAAAAAGAGCTCCACAGGCCCAGAAATAAGTTCTTCTGTACTGAATAAGAGACAGATTCCTGAAGTGCAGCAGTGTGACTCCTGCAGCTAACCACATTCATATCTTTTTTGTTTAAATAAAGAGATGAAGGAGAAGGAAGATGAGAGTGATTCAGTACAAATCTACATAAGGTACAAGTCACATACACTGGCTATGTAGTATTACCTATAACCTTAGACAGTATATTCAAAATGTATCTAAATTTAAGTCATCTATATGGCTGTGTATGTACATACACATTACCTCTTTGATACAATCGATTCTATATTTATTTTCATTTATGTTAAATGAACTGACCATACCTATAGCTTTGTACACTGTGGTCACTTCCCACATGTTGTACTAGTCCCCAGTCCCATCTCAGGGCCTTCTGTTTCCTGATGTTGAAAGTCTCTTCTCCAGAAACTCCAAAGGATTTGAACTCTTCTGTGAACTGTCATAAACATTGTATGTTGCTCTCATGAAAAAAAAAACCAACAAACATTTAAATCTTGCCAAGAGACAAGACTTGGAAATGTTGATTGTGCTCAGCAGAGGTTTTTGTTGGCTATTAAACCTCAGCAGAGACTTTCTGGCTGTTAGTTCTCCAGCAATTTCATCGGATTTAGGTTATTCCATCCTACACAGTTCTCAGGCTTATTGTAATTCCTACAAAGTGATTAAGAATAATCAACCCCTGTGCTGCAAGGGATATACAGAACTACTCTGGTGCCAGAAAAACAGGAAGACCACAGTATTCTCCATGACTCCATCACACTGAACAATGATCTGACATTTCTTAAAATTGAAAGTTCACTTGTATGATTTTCATTTTCTTTCATGTCCCTTTTTTCCCCTCCAAACTTCATGTAACCCAAACAGAAGCACCCACAATCACAAACTTCCCAGTATCACAAAACCTACCCATCAAGAATGTTATCAGCTATCTCAGAAAGCCACGGGAGTGAGGCAGCACATTCCAGCTGTGTCTAGTGGGAGACACAGGAGGCATCACAATCTTTCCTTCAAGCTTCAAAAGCAGTTCTTCTTAGATACCATTCAGCCATATTAGCTCAGCCTGCTCCCTGGAAGATTTTATCCCTGTTGAGATATTCTTCCCTAACTACAGATGAGGAAAACACCAGGCAAACTGAGTGATCTCTCCAGGACCACAGAACTCTGTGCCCGGCTTGGAAATTGAATCCAGGTGTCATGAATCCCAACCCAATGGTGGAGCCATTACACCTCCTGTTTAAAGAGAATTATTTATTTAAAGCAAAACCCCTGGGAAAAAAAAAAAAAAGACAGACTTTAAAGGATACCAACAAGCTCTTACCAAAGGATATTAACTTACCCTGTTCCCTCATAGCTTATCTCCTCAGGTCTTCTCACTCTAAGTCCCATATAATGGAAAATGTCTCTACACAGTTCCTGTGGATGCCACAGCCATTTCACCAGAGCTGGTTTGTAAGTGGCAGCAGATGAACCAAGAGATCACAGGAGCAAAATTACAAGCAAACTCTTCCTCACTACCTCAGCAAACAATTTCCCCCACTTCCAGTCTAGGTTGACACTCCTGATTGCTACAATCCTCATTTACAGTTTCCAGTGGTGATTCCTCCAGAACTTTTCCCCTATGAAATTATTGCATCAGTGTCATTATCTCTGTCTTGCAGCAGAAACAAATTTACAATAACTTCCTCAGAGTTTGTGCCCAGCAATTATTTTCAAGTCCTTAGAACACATATTATGCCATGTCTGCTGTGCTCCAGAAAAATGAAACTTTATAGACATATGAAGCGTAGCCAAGCAAACATTCCTTTCTTGTGCATTTCTAATTGCATCTTAATGAGAGCATTTTACATGCATTTATGTACCTTTCATCCTAGGGTATCCCAGAGCATTTTGTAAGCTCTCACATGGTTTTAAAAGGAGGTCTGTATTAGCACAGAACCAGTAACACCCAGACATCTCCAGAATCCAGTGCAGCAGCCTGGAGATAAGTTCATTATGAGAGATCTGGGCCAACAGCAGAACACTGAACCTCTGTAGTCAGATAAAGACCTTCCCTCCCCCTTCAGACATCATTTGAAATTCTTGCATATCCATTTCATTTGATGATCTCAATGTTTCAAAAACATTAATTAAATTGTACAGTATTTTAATTAGGTGAGGCATAAACAAAGATCTAAAACCTGCAACAAGAAGTGCTTAAGGGAAAAAGCATAAGAACCAAGGAAAATACTCAGCAATCCAAGATCCTCTCCCACACTGCAGCAAAATGGTGCTTTAGCTGGAGACCACCTCCAAATCAGTGTTTAACAGCTACCAATGCACCTATTCTCTGTAAATTTTTTTCTAATTCTTTTTGGAATATGTCCCTCCTTTTTATCACTTTACACTCTAAAGCAGTGAGCTCTATCCTGTATTCCAGTGCTATATGGAGAAACACTTCCAAAACAGCTTTTGTTTTTGCTTTTAAGCCTGCTGATTTGATTAGGTTGAGGCCAAAATTCTTATACCCTCAGGGAAAAAAAGAAAAAAAATTATCTACATGCTTCTTCTGCACAAAGATTCTATATTTTATCATGTCTGCCAACACCACTCAGTTTTACAGGTAAACAAACACAGGAGCTAAGTTTTCCAATAAAATAATGTGAAACAAGACTTCACATCTGCAAGAATACAAGCTGTTTATTTTTAGATGCCTAATTTTAGGCAGCTCATTTTAAAAATTCCACCCATACAGATGCCAAGTTATTTTCCGAGGTCACACACTGAGTTAGTGACAGCCCTGGTGAAAAAGCCCAGGCATCCGTGTCCTTACAATCACTATCAGAAAGCAAAGAGAAGGGGTAAATTGCATTCTCCCCAACATATCCATGCAGGAAGGAAGGAGGCTGAGTCAATTCTACTGGGATTTCAATCTATGCTTGTAATAAATACAGCTATTTCAATTGTTACACCCTGAGCTTTTTAAATAGTTTCTGGATGGAAAGGGCAGTCTCCCATTACCTTCCATTTAAAGATTTGCTTCATTTTCTCTTTCCTTAAGCAAAGGTACAAGAACATGTAACCTCCTTCTGCTTTTCCACACTCAAAGGTGGCTTGGAAACTTGTTGATACTGATTTCTTTTCCCTGACTTGGCTTTTAATTCAGGCGCCAGGCAACGGATCACAAGTAGATAACATGAAGATAAAATATTTGGCAGACACTTGGCTGTCCTATGCTTTCTGTTGCCAAGAAACACAATAGGACCTATTAGAATTGTGTCATTAATTATTTTTTCTATAATTTTATTTTTTATTGCCAATTTGTCAGTTAAGCAAATGGTTTTTTGTTCAGAAGGAATGTGTGTTAAGCTTAAAGATGGACTTTTATTACGTTCAGAGGCTGGTATTTAACAGATCTTTACAGTAAATAACTTGGGGCCAGATCCTCAGCTAGTTATGGTTGATTTGGCTCTCTGGTACTAAAAAAAATCCTTTCTTTTTCAAAAAGAATAGGTCAGTGGAGGGATCAGTTTACACTGGTTGACAATGTGAATCCTAATTTTTTGCCATCTCTTTTCCTTCAGCTATAGGGGGGTCCTAAATGATTTATTACAGGATTAAAATCATGATCTGCTGTTTCAGTCATTGCCTTTAAAAAGTTGACTATAGAGTTTTTTGAACGCTCCTACTTTTGACACAAGTGAGTTGCAACAGGGATCCACTTGCCAAACAATTCTCCAGGAAAAGAAAAATAATTACAGTCAGTGGTGGAATAATGTTTACATCCTTCATTTTCTTTTCAATGAGGATTCAACCTTTAAAGAAGTCAGCTAGAACCTAAATGAAAGACCCGGCTGAAGGACTAATTCACAATGAGTAATAGCAGTAATGACTCTCAGGCAACAAAAAATTGGTTTCTACTATAATAAAACAAAGCCTAGGCCTGTAAGCACTGTACATGAAAAAATGCTTACTGATGTTCACACAGGGATTTTGCACGTTTGCTACAGCAAGTTAAACCAGACCAGGAATGCTGAAGGCTACTTTCAATGTACACCATTGCAAGCACAGCAGCATATTTTTGAAAAAGGAGACAGTTCAAACAGTGCCTGCATTTTTCCCATCCACTTCTTTTCTTTCATGTCAGTGAAAACTTTTTCTTATGCTCTGAATATTGTTCAGAGTGAGGCAGGGTTCTGTTTATGCTCTGCAAAGAGATACAGAAAAACAGGGAAGTAAACCCAATTTTCTGTATAAATCCTGCATGAAAAGGTAGACGCTGCCAGCCCACAGCATAAACAGCGACAGGCAGGAGTCAATATTGCAAATGTTGTTCTTCAGCTGTAACAAAAGCAGCATTATCTGTGTCAGGATTTTTAGTACAGTACATCAGACACAAGTGTTAGCTCAGGAACTCCTCAGGCTGTGACATAATACACCAGGACATGAGCAATGCTCATTATTGTGGTTCCTGAGACTGTGCCCATTCTCAGCAGTTCCCTTCCCATGTGACATGGTGGGAGTCTTGAAAATGGAAGTTTACTTAATTTAACAGTGTCTCTGTGATATTAAAACCTTTGCAAGAATGAAAAGAATATGCTAGTGCAATCTGTACAGTGAAATGTTCACTGTTCTTTTGTATAAGAAATTTAGGTGTGGGACTGAGCAGGAAAGTATCATACCCAGACAGAAGGAATGGATGCAACTTTCTGGTGTATCACATCCTGCTGTCAGCAATCACAGGCTGTAACACCACACAACTCCTTACAAAACCTGCTCTAGTTCCAGCTTAACTTCATCAGGTTCTGTAAGAAGTTGTGTAGTGAGGTTGGGGACTGGTCTCTTCTCCCAAGTAACAAACAACAGGACAAGAAGAAACGGCCTCAGGTTGTGCCAGGGGAGGCTTCAACTGGATATTAGGAAAAAAATTCCCCAGTGACAGGATTGTCAAGCTGCCCTGCTGGGACAGGCTGCCCAGGGAAGGAGTGGAGTCACCCACCCTGGAGGTATTTAACAGACCTGTAGATGTGGCACCTGGGGACATGGTTCAATGGTGCACGTGCAGTGCTGTGTTAACGGTTGGACTCAATGATCTTACATGTCCTTTCCAACCTAAATGATTCTGTGTAACATTTAAAGGTTTCACGGGAAAGCTGTTGCAGAGATTAAGTTTCTCCTAGCTCCTATACTAAATTTATTAATGGGGTGTTCATAAGCTTTTTTCTTGAGATGACTTTGTCCCTTATTTAAAATGGTTCTCCCTTCACAAGACTCACATAGTTCTGGACGTATGTCCTGACAGGTACCTTTGCTCTTTGACTGGGCTGAAGCAGCACATCCTCGTTTAGGGACCTCCCCACCACCACCCTGTCACCAGACAAGGCAGCAACATTCTTCACTAGTCATTCACACCCCAGTGAACTCCCACTGTACAGCAAAAATCCTTCTTAGTCCTCAGGCAAAGATCTCTTCCTTAATAAAACTGAGTTTCAGCCTATTTCTACGATTTGCCCTAAACCCTCTGTCCAATATACTAATCCCCCTGACACTGAATACATCTCCCAGTGTGGGTCACCAGGACACTTCACTGGCAGACCCCTGTGTTTCTCTGCTCCACCTCACAAGTCATGCATGAACTGTGATATTTTACACCTTAACTAGTCATTTCTTAAGAATAAATATCCAAGGCTATGAATTTGTCCATATTTCATTTGACCTGTTTTATATTAGCATATTTTTTAAAAGATCCCCTGTCAGTCACTCTGGCACTAAGGGGCTCTGGTGTCTCACATAGGGACAAAAGCATCCTGTACCCAAAGAGGGAAAAAAACCCCAAACCAACATTAAGGTTCTGTCCTTAAGAGTTTCTTCAAATGGCTGTTCAATTCAGCTGAAAAGCTCTACATTTTCAGAATACCCACAGCATTGTTTCAGGGGAAACCAAGTGTAACCATTTTCATTTTTATTACTATAATACCTACAGGCTTCTACTGACTGTAAGACACTACAGGGCTAAAATCTGTAGAAAACAGTAACATTCTTATACCAATCAAAACCCGAACAGATGAGATAATGACTGGACAGAAGACAGAATTAGGATATAGAAAAAAAGTAACTAATTCATCTAAATTTGCAGATCGCAGACAAGTAGCAAAGCCAGACAGAACCCAGAGATCTTAGAACACTCTAGCAGGAATCCAGAAGACAGTTTTTCCATTTTGCTTGGCTTAAATACAGATGCAGGTGATGGGAATATTAAAAATGAGAATAAATGAACAATATAGTGCAACAAAAAAAAGTTGTCTCTTTAATAAATTAGAATTACTTAGACAAATCACAAATATGTCTGAAGACCAAGGCTCAAAAATCTGATGGAAGGGAAAAATCTGAAATAGTTACAGGTTTTTACAGTCTTCTATTTGCTTTAAGTGTAAAGCAAAGTTGCTACATAAGAATACTGGAAGAATTCAAATGAGGCTTTATAACGCTATTTTTTTCTTTGCTGCAAGGCAATTTTTATCACAGCCCACTGGACTATATTAAAAATTCTTTCATTAAAATTTTATTATCACTGAAATTTCTACACATGAGCTGTGACTCCAGACCAAGAAAATTTCTTTCTTAGCACTCTGATTAAAGCAAGGTGATACAGAAACCTAAACAAAAAAGACTTTTTATAACCATAAATTCAACATCTGTCTCATCAATAGGCTCACTAGAAATATCAGGATGTTAACCACTAGCGAATCTGAGGAAATAATGTTGGGGGAGTGTTAGTTGGGTTTGGTTGCTGTTGTTCTTATTTTGTTAGGGTAAGCAAAGAAAAATGAAGTGTTAACACAACAGACCCCAGGAGTATCTGCATTCAGTTTATTTAACAATTAAGCAGTAAAGTAAGTTAAACAGTCAGAAATATTCAGGATTAAAATCGACAGCAGGATTAAAATTAATAAAGGTTATTAAGTCAGAAGAAAGGAAGATTTTTTTCTTCTTTTAGTTCACATTCATCTGCTTTTGTACCTGCATGATTTCTTAAGAAGGAGGCAGTGGCACTTGTTTCCAGCTAAAATGCACAAGGGATGCCTCACAGAAGCAGTAGTTCTATTTATTTATTAATCACCTCTGTTTCAAAGGACAGAAAATGAGACCAATGCCAATTGTCACCTGCCATATCTAAGCAGTAATTCCACATTGCTATTCCCAGTACTCAGTGTCCCATGCATTATAAACCACACAGTAGCAGCACAGAGTGCTCATCTCGGTGCAACTCCTTATTCCATTCTGCCCAATGTTTCTGCTAGAGCAAGCAGAATCTGTCAAGGATTTACACGTGGGACAAGAGACCAAAAATACTGAAATTCACATTGACCATCACTCATTTGTCAGGTCATTCACTATGAGAAGGACAGAGTTTAAAAGAAGAACCCTGGCAAGCAAGAGCAATGCTTGGGGGATGAAGAACAAGATCACTGCTGACGTGAATGCTGGAACTCCTCTGATGTCAGACCCTACCTTACGGCCAGTGCTTTCTTGCACAAGCAGCTCACTGATATCCTCATGATCACTTTAGATATGAGTAAGGATGAAAAGAGTTCAGCCTAAAAAAAGTACATCCTGTGCCTGCTGAGTGCAGACCGCAGGGTGCAGATTGGATTGCTGAAGGGCAGGAGCCCCTACATTCAGCAGCCTACTGCCACCAGAATCCCAGAGCCTTAAAAGAGAATCACAGAGTAAATCAAGCTGGAAGGGACCTCTGGAAATTTCTAGCTCAACCTTCTGCCCAAAGCAGGGCTATTTTCAAAACCGGATCACGTTGCTCAGGGCCTTTTTCCATCAACTTCTGAAAATCTCCAGAGACTGCACAACTTCCCTGGGTAATCTTACCAAGAGCTTGGACATACACATTGTGAAAAAAGATTTCCGTCTATTTAATTGGAATTTCTCTTGGTGCACTTTGTGACTGCTGTCTTCTGTCCTTCCACTATGCACCAAGGAGAGCCAGGGAACGGGGCTATACAGAAAACACAGATCCACCCAGGTGCTTGAAACCATCAATGGCACCTGCCCTTGGCGCTCTCTTCCCCAGGGCTACACAAAGCCAGTTCCTTCAGCTTTTCCACATAGGTCCCAAGCTCCAGATCCCTAACTAGCACTCTGCTGTAGTAGTTAATTTGTCAGTATGTAATTTTTTTGCATAGGGGGTGGATGCAAAACTGGAAAAAGACTGGAAACCATCCCAGAGGAAGTCCTCAGTGCTGAACACAGGGGTCCAACCACTTTTCCTTGATCTCCCAGCTACATTCTGACCAATCTTGTCCTACTCTACTCTGCAGTAAGCTTTCAGTGTCACCAGGACACACTGCTAACTCACATTCAACCTGCCCATCAGGACCTGCTAGTCCTGTTCTGCTGCTCCCAGTCTGCTCTGGGACATCCCACCATCCAATGTGCAGGACTGCCACTGTCTTTTCCAAGTGCTGCACATTTCCTGCTGGCCCATTCTTCCAGATTAACTCCCTCCGAACAGCAGCCCTCCTGTCCCTCCAGTGCAGTACCTGTTTCTGCCACCCTGATGTCACACGTGAACACACTAAGGGGACACTCTGCCCCACCATCAGTGTCAAAGATGATGTCAAACAGCAGCAGCTCCAGCATCAAGCCCCGAGGTACACTGCTTGTCACAGGCTGTTAGCTGGACTTCAGAACACTGATACTTTGAGCTTGAGGGTCCAGCCAGTTTTCCACAAACTTTGTAGTCCACCCATCTGTTCCATAATGCCCATTTTGACTACAATGTGAGATCACTTTCTTTGTGTACTGGCTGGGAGAATAGCGAGCACAATTCTTAAAGCTGCATCTCTGCTACACACCAAAGTCCAGACAGAATAGGTTAAAAGAGTGAACCCCAGTGAACGAAACTTAAAAAAAGCTGTTTCATCATTGCAGAATCCCTGGGTGTTCATATGCATGCATCCCAAATGGAAACAATCAACATTAGGGATCACTGAAGAATTCCTTCCTTTCCCTATATTGCTAGCAACAACTTACTCTTTCTGTCCATTTTCCCCTGTCAAATCCACTAAAGGGATACCAGCAAGGCCTTTTAACACCTCTGCCTCTTGTTATTAATTTATGTGCTCTCCTGCAAAGAGCAGAACAGCTAAGATATGGTCTGTCCCTTTTGTTTAAAGAATGAGCCATTATAAAGTCAGCCATCCATCTCAGATGAATCAGAAAACAATTCTACCCTTCAGCCTCTGAGAGCCTAGGGAACAATTTTATGAACAAAAATTAATACAAGGGAATGAAATTTAGCTGGCATTTAAGTGAGGGCTTAGTCAGCAGTTTGTGCACATTGGTGACACCCACACACTAATTCTACTACTTTTCATCGTGAGTTTCACATTCATTCCATGACAAATCAGAAGTGAAAAAACCCCATCCAACAAATGGTTGGCCTTTTAGCAGGCTGATTATGTGTGCTAAAGGGATCAGAAGCCTCACTCAAGGTCAGCTGTGCTGCCAAAGAAGACAGTTCAAAACGAATTCCACCTGGAGTACACGTCTCCCATCAGCAATGGGAAAGGCTGGATAACAAACACACCTACACTGGAAACACAAATCCTTTGTTCCACTCGGAGCATTTGTGCTTTTTATGTAGACACGTTAACATGGATCACATATTCTTGGAAGCTCAGTTTCCAGATAACTTTATTACAGTGTCACTAATTTTTCCAACTCAGAACTATTTTCAGCTTCAGAACAAATGCTATTTTTAATTTTAAGCTCTGGCTCATTGCTAGGATTAACTTTATGTATTTAAAGATGCATTTAGGATTGTTCACTCAAGCTTTTGCAGTGCCAAGAAAATTATGTGGTGGTGTCTGGACTAAATTTATGATCACTATTCTTTTTCCATCAAGAAAATACTAAAGTAATAAAAACTATGGTGTTATCCACCAAATAAAATACCCAACCAATCAACCAATCAACCCCCAAAGCCTTAAAGGGTGTATTGATTCTTAGACTCCACATATAAAAGATGTCATTTTATGTCAAAAAGATGCAGGCCATCCATACTATATTCCAAGAGGAACAAGAATGCCTTATAGAACTGTCTTTTACTCGTCTGACCATGCCAATTCCTCCCTCACTTCCCAGTTATCTGTCTCAGCGAACACAGACACACTCTCTGCTATGATCATAAGTTAATTTGCAAAGCAGAAATTCCTGGGACTCTGGAGTGAAAGTCCCATTTTCCAAAGAGTCACATTTAGTAAATTTGAGAGTATAAGCAACTGCCAAACTAAACAAATTAGCTGGGTCATCACAGAAAGTCATTCTTACTGTTCTTCAATTATAATCACACAAGAAAAAAAAAAATAATGAGGAGTACCTATGTTCCAGTATGCATTTCACACTGTCAGAAATTAAAACACTGCTCCTCTATCCAGCTGATGTCACTTTTCAGGAGAAAAACCCCTAAATGTTTCTGTCCCATGGACATTTTAAAAAAATAAAAAACTTCTAGCCTATAGTGCAGTAAAAGTAGACAAAAAACTCTGCATCTCTATAAGGGCACTGGTTTCTACTCGACTCTGCCATACCTGAATACATGATCCTTTCCAATAAAAACACACACACAAATCTGAAGGCATCTTCTCATAAATTTAAATACACATAATGAATAAAACTACTGTAAGGCAATCTGACAGGAGATGAGTTGGAAATACCACGGAAATACTTTAAATGGCTTCAGTGCCTTGGAGAGGTAATTAACTGTCATGTCCTAGAACTAAATAATACAGAAGCTGAAATGCATATTTCAGACCTGCTTGTAGTGAACCACTTTTGCAGCTCAGGAGAAAGAAGTTCTATTTAAGGAAAAATCTACTGGTGGGGGAGATGGCTCCACATCTTTCCTTAAATGAATTCTCACTTAAATGTCTTTCCTTGTGTAAGCCCCATTACACACTGGAGCAGAAAGGTCTCTTCAAACAAATACTCACAGACTCACAAACAAGCTTGCATTGTTGCCAGTCCAAGTGACCTCCAGGTTATGTCCCTGGTTGCCCCATCAGGGGACTATTAAAAACAGCACTGTGTTCCCTGGTGACAGTATCTGTTCCAGAGCTGGGGACAAATGCCTCCACCTTTGAATCACAAAGGATCTGTCTGTCCTCAGAACAGTATGAGAATCACCTACAGAAGCCTCAACACGCTTTAGGAGAATTCTGGGAAGCAGCAGGCATTGCCCAGCCTGGCCCACTGCTGGCAGGCAGCAGCAGGTGCTGACAGCCAGCCAGCACAACCCAGGCACTGCAGGCACAAAACCCTAATTAGTGGGCAGCCACAGTCCACACTAACTCCAGCTCCTGGACAATGTCCATTTAGGACTCTGTGCATGAGCTCAGTCCTTAGCCTAGTGTAGCTATGGCTTCACAAGCAAGGTTTTAAGGTATCAGAGTACTTGATAACTTGGTGGTGCCTCTAACAATGGAGACCAGCTCTTTACTTGTGACCCCAAAGCACCATCTCATTGAAACAGATCTCATTACTGCCATATTCCAAGGCAGTGCTATTGTGAAAACCATCAATTCAATAGCAAGGGACTAAGACTGTTGGGAAGTCAATGCACTTAGCAACTGAGGAGACAGAAGATAAAAAAAAGATGAAAAAAATCACCTCTGCATATCCCTCAGAATTACTCCATAAAAGCAGAGGCCTTTTCTAGGCAGCTCTGAGTATCAGAGATATCCTGTGATGCTCCATTAGTGCCTGTGACCAGTACAAACCTTTAAAAATATCATATGACAGGGCTCTGAATTTGAAGAGATGTTCAAACAAACATCCTTCTTCAACCAGCAGAGCAAGAAGCCTGTCAGAATATTCTCAATTTTTCCATGTGGCAGAGAGGCACAGGCACAGCATAAGAGTGATATTCAAGCTGTAATTTAGAGAGTGAACATAAACAGCTCCGAGCAGTTCCCATGCATCCAGCCTTTCCTCCTTTTTCACAGCCTTCCTGAATTTACAAGGGAGACACAGCTTTTTAAAAACAATCTTGGCTGAGTCACTAATAAGAACAACAGCAACAACAAAAAATTACACACTGGGACTAACTGGCAAGGTCTGGCAGCACAGGGAGCCCTCAAGGAACAGAGCCAGACAACTGGAGCTCGCTGGCCAGGTGGTGCATTCGTTCCTTGGGGAACCTGGCATTAGTCTCACCCAGCAGCTGAACCACAGAATAATTCTGGCTTAAGTGTTGGAAAAAGTGTTTAAAGACTTGCTCTCTCAGCTGTGGGTGAAGGTGGCATGCATCAGAGCCAGGGTAAAGCAAATGCAAATTACTGCACTGGGAGTAGGAGGTAGGCAATATGTACCAGATTTAGAAGGAGCCCTTAGTCCCTGATGCAGCTTGAGGCAATGGTTTCCCACAGAGGAAGGACATGAACACTGGGGACGTGGCCTACTGGGATTGCTGCAGTGGGTCCCTCTTTACAATAATTACTGACTGTTGCAGTGAGGATGCAGGCAGACAGATTTATGTTTGAATGCTTGCAGTCTTCACACACAGACTGTAATGGGTTTACTGCCTGCAGACATTTCAGAAAATTAATTCAAATTAACTTTTGAAATGGATTACAGAAACTACCTCAGAGCCTTCTGTGGACATTGTCATTCATAAGTAAGAGTGACCTTAATCGATTTCACTTAGCTCATTACAAGAATGAATTAAGATCAGTTAGAGCCCCTTTAACTCAGAATTCACTTCTTTATTTAATTTGGATTAATTGTTCCTATGTCTCCATCAGCCTGTGTCAAATGACAAGGCTGCAGAAAAATGGAAAGAAACAAACATTCCTGCAATATCTTTGTGGTCACTACACTGTGGGCCTCCTGTAACAAACATGTTCTTGCATGAGGCTGTTACATTCTTCATTCTAACACCAAGGTAGCCGTAGCTGTAGAACTCACTGTTTTGTACCAAGGGAAAATATCCTAATAATATGTGAACATGATTCACTGGCACTGGGTTGCGTGGACACACCACTTCCATTGATCCATACATATATTTTAGCTGCTTCTCCAGGGCCCTGACATCCATGAAAGTTCTGAGCCCTTATAACTCCCCCAGAAAGTCTCAGGCCAACGACAGGAGCAGTGAGCAACTGTTGAATCTGTCATGTCCAAAATCCTTCTGTCATTCCACCTCATTAATGCAGGAATCCCACTGCCAGAGCTGCTGTTGTATTGGTGACTACACTGATGCCTGTGGGATAGCACACTCAAGTACCATCCACAGCATTACAGTAAATAGGAACCGTGCAGTATTTCCCAAAAATACGTGGCATCAAAAGCCTTGTATAGTCTCCAGAAGAGCAACCCTAGCAATAGCTCAGTGCAGCCTTTCTGCCACCCCCAGTCCCCCAAGAAAGTTAGGTTCTGGCTGGGGGTCAGTGAGGGACAAGGAAGACAGGGTGTCAGGAGTGACTTCACTTCACGAACAGCAGCAAAAGCCAATGACGCATCTGTCAGGCCTCACTCCAAAGGCAGTCACAGCGGAATGCTGTGCGTGATGCCAACTGTGATTTGAGCTGCACTCGACAGCCCTCAGCTTCTCCTCAAGTGCAGAGTATATACAGAGACTACTGAAGGAGCTCAAAGCAATGAACAAAACAGCCTGCATTTTACAGAAGTCTTCAGAGCTGGAAATAGGCTCAAGGATATGGCAGCAGTCGCTGAGCACTGAGGCTTTTCCTTATAACCAGGGCTGCCAGCTGCCTCATTTGGGGACAGGAATAACCTGTTTTGACAGATTTACTGCTCTTGCCATTTCCCCCTAAACCTTTAATGATGTTTTTATGATCCATTTCCTTCAAACACCCTTTCACAAGTTGACAATGCAAGGAAGTTACACTTACACAGTGGAACAAAGTCAAGCAGACAGATGGGAGGCAAAACAAGCTGAGAAGAAACTCATGCTGCTTGCCAAGCATCTTCCTAATATTTGCCACAACAAGCTGTAAGCAGTACTCCACACTTTCTCAAATATTACATCTTCCCTATGATCACGATTTTTAAGTCACCTTCTACTCTCTTACAGCATTACTAAAAGAACAGAATTAGTCAGACAACCTTTTTGCCTAATTGGGAGAGTAGCTTTCTGATACGTGTTAAAAATCTGTATTTATCCCTTGTGCATCTATAAAGCAGTGAGCACTGGAGAAACTGAGCTGCATTCCACTGATCCAGCCCCTGTGACTTTGACTTCCTAAAGAAAATCAGCATGGTGGTAGTGTGTTAACTGAAGGCTTCACCCCTGACTTTGAAATTCAGATGAGTGTAAACCTTTGGGACTCCAGAGACTGAGCTGTATTGCCAGTGAAACCTGAAACAGCAATAAGCCCAGGAGGGTTTGTCCTTGTGTTGCCACCTATTTAAATTACTAGGGGTTTGCAATGTGCATGCATGTGGAGTGTGAGTGAGGGGGTCACTGTGATTTTCTCTCTGTCTTAGCATTACTCACTGTGTGTCGTTGTGGAAGTGCCAACATTACCAGTACCAGCTACGAGCAGAAAGGCAGCAGGACCAAAGCAGGGAAGAGCAAGAAGGAGGCGGGAATGAAAAGCCTGCAGTGGCATCCAAGACGTCTGAGCTCAAATCCCACCTCTGTCAGAACTCTTTAGGAATCTTGGGCACACCATGTCTCTCCCTCGTATGTTTAAATGGATGTGTTCTGGAAAACAATGTCTGTTTTAACTTCCCTTAGGTCTAACACTGACAAAACCCTATAAATACTTAAAGAGTGCTTTGTCTTTTTTAATTGTAGGTTTCCTGAATGTTCTTATGTAACACTCAGGCAGGAGATGAACGTGGAACAGACCAGACTTCATGTTGCCTTACAAAATATGTGCCAACCATCCACACTGTCCCCTCAATTACACATGTAGCACTATTTGTCCCAAAGAACTTTACAGCCTTTAGTGGGCAATGAATTAGGCTGATACAAAGTCCTGATATACAGAACTCCCACTTTGTGAGCAGGAGGGGTCTCACATGCAGCGAACCTGTTGGATTGGACTTGCAGATGCAGTAGCATGTAAGTATTGCTTGAGGGTGAATCCATACCCTGAGAGCTCAGCAGATTGTCTGTAGCCTACGAACTTCACATTATGATTAAAGTAATTTTAATTATGAACAACTTTTTCTCTTTGTTTTACTGCCCATCCACATTTTGTAATAGAATGAAAAGAGGTCAAATACATACTTTCAGAAATAAGTGGGTACTCCTGTCTCTTCAGGAGAAAAAAACCCTGAAGAAAGACCAGGGAGGAAAAGGAAAAGCAGAGGTGAAGAGAGGCAAGAACAGAGGTGACCTGTCACTTTGCTGAGTGTCCTACTAGCAAGTCCATAGCCTAATGAAAACAAATTCCAGAAAGGAGTTTTGTGGGGGATGATTTGTACTAGGAAAACTGTAACAAAATGACAGGAAACAAACTGACAAATGCAGTAACTGTATAAGCAAACTGTAATGCTTAATACCAGAAGCTGCCTATTACACAGGATACAACAACTTCTTGCAACACTGAGACAAGAGGAGGAAAGTATCGTAACAAAATAATCAGAGGCCATTATCTGTATAAAGTGAACTACTCAGTGATACAGCAGTTATATGTGGATTAGGAAAACAAACAGTAACTACAACATTAAAATTTGATGTGGGATCTCCGAAATGTTTTCAGAACTTCAATGCAGTCAGAATTGATTTCAGGGGGTCTCAAACAGCACCTTCCTGGGTAAGATGCAAACTGCAGCAGTCCAGGCCGCCACCACCCTTGTCCTTTGCCAAAGCTCCAGGTTCAGCCAAGCCTGACACTGCCTTACATTGCAAAAACTGCACGAGAAGTGATGTCGTGATGACAATTACAATAGAAGAGACTCACAAAAAACAGAAGACAAACACATTTAAAATTATTAAAGTATAATTGACAAATACCCAATGTCAGTATCATTGATAGGCCAAGCACCTGCCATATTCCTTCCTCACAGCAGTTTCCCGATGAGAGCTAAAACCAAAAAGTTCAAAGTAATATATTCTACGTAGTGGAGTCAATTTTATGTCTTCCTTCCCCTATCACATCTGTTTATTACTCTAGTGTGTGTTTCGAGCCTTGTCAAAGGGCAGGCAAACACTTGTTACAAGTGCTGCTTCCAGACTGACTGGCTTTGGGGCACCACTACTTTACAATAACTTTCTCCTCTTGAAAAGACTAAACAAGGAAGTAAAGAAGTAATCCTGAGGAAACCAAAATGCTGTTTGTCATGAGGGGGCCTCAAGAGAAAGTGGTAAGTTTTATTTTGTTCCACTCTGTCGCATCAGCAATGTGCTAGAAGTCTCAAATTCTAAAAGATATTCGAGCACTGCTGCTATTACCAGTTTCAAGTTCTACCTAATTTGTACTTACCATCTTTACTGGCAAAAAGGGACACCATATACCTGCATTAAGGAAAGCATTTATGTTGTTGCTCCTATTTTCACCTCATCGGTATTCAGCAAGTGTTCAAGTAAAGTTGATAAGCAACCCTGCTCATAAGTACAGATTCATCTTAGAATGTTTCTGAGACAGTTTCAGTTGAATAGGAATTAGTCATGTAGAAGAAAAGGTTGACAGATCCAGATACGCAGTGCATATTTCTTTAAAGCATTTGGTTTAAATTATTTTCTTTCTGTAAATGAATGTTTATATAGGACTGGATGAGAAGTCTGCCTAGAAAACATACCAAATATAACACCACATTCATATTCCTGAGGCTGTCCCTGATACTGCTTAAAACAGGCAATGTAGTGTGGTAAAGGAACAAGAGAGAGATGCCAACAGAACTGAAAAACAGAATTTCCAGTTAAATTACTCAATATCTTGATTTTCCTAATTAAAGACAGTCTTTTTGCCCCTTCTCAAAAATCAAATTCTAACTATCTGAAATAGACATCCAAAAATTATGGCTTACAAATTTAGTAGATATCCTAAAAAAATTTAGCTAAGTGTCTTCCAAAATTTTTGTAAGGGACAGAAAAGACCCACCCTCACCATTCCATTCCAGTTAAATAAAAATTCAAGGCGAAAACCTCACATATGGCCAGAACTATAATCTGCAAGTATTTACCTAAACTCTTTAGTACTTCATCTTTTTCATTTGTAAAATGCCTCTTTCTTCTCTACTCCCTTACAACTTCACATAGCACTGTCACTGCAAAATCCAGCTACCAGACTACCCAAATTTGTATGAACCAGCTTTTAGTAGTAAAATCTAAATCCTACAAAATTCCCTTAAATCTTTGGAGAAAATAGACAGAGGCTTATACATATTTTCCCAACCCCGTGCTGTGCTCTTCAACACATATTAACCATACACACTTGAGAGCAGCCAAATGCTTCAGTAGCAACAGAGTAAAGCAAGTTCCACTTCTTCTAATTAAAAGACACCAATTATTTAAATTTTTTAAATGAGAGAGAAGTCAGAGTTATGAACAGCAAGTCAGTTGTTCCCAACTGAAGAAAAATGATACTGACAACTGTCTAATCCCCCTCCCTGTCACAGGCATCCTGAGAACACTTTCAGGAACAGCAAGGGAATTCTAACAACAGAAAGTAGAGTCTTAGAAATCTGGCATTAAACCTGTACATCTTCACTCATCAGGTGAATTTTCCAGACAAGATAAAATAGCATTAGGCATTACAGACACAAAGCCCAATAAGCAATACCTGCCTGATTTAACCAGACAGCCAAGAGCGACCACTCCTGAGTCCTTCTGGTTTCCATTCCTTAGCTGACCCCATCGACTTGCCTATCTATGTCCTGCTTCTCCTGTAAGAATTGTAACTTTTCAGCTTGGCTTCTTTTGTGACTTTTAAAATCTGAATTGTATAGTAAAAATATAATGTCCACACTTTCTGTCTGATTTTTATATTGCAGTAACACATTACAGCTTTCAAAGCAGAAGGACAATTATTAACAACAATTTTTGTAACTCTCAGGCTTTTGAACTTTCAAAATGGAAAAAAGCCTTTTGTCCTCAGTTGTGTACAGTTATGGAACACAAGCTGTAAAGAATCCAGAAAAGTTTAGGCCTCTAATTTATTACTTTGATGATTACTCAGAAGTCATAAATAAAGAGGGCATAAGCCATGCAAGGTTAAAAAACAAAAAAAAAACCTTCAAAAAGATAAAATATTTTCCTCATCTGTAACCTAACCATGCAGCTTCTGTACAGTTTGCCTTTTGCCAAATCTCTTTTATAACTGGTAAAGGAAATGCTATTCATTTGCATGCAGCTGCAAAAATAAAGAAGGTAAGCCTCTTACTCTCATTTGAATATGAAGTAAAGCACAATGGTTTAAGAAAACAGAATCTCAGTATTTTTAACAATAGAAAGAGATAAGATATTATTGATTACCTAATGTACTATACTTTAGGCAACCACTATTCAGGACATCAAGTTAGAAAACAGCAGCTACTGGTAAGGGGGGATGTTGTGGTCTCAGCTCTCCTGAAGCTTCTCTGCTGCAAAGTTAGAAACAGACTGCAAAGAGAAAGAGATACAAATGGCAGATGGAATGTTTATACTTTCAGTCAAATGAATCCCAGAGAGCATTACAAACTTAACTAATTATTTGTAAACTGTCCCAAATCTTACAAATATTTTGCTAGCAGTGAAGTCATCTTCTGGCATTATCTGCCACTACAGGAAGCTTTCCCTGGGCTGGAACAGTATGGCAAATGCAAAATTTACATATAGGGAAATAAACAAACAAAAAAATCAATCAGAGAACTTGGTTGTAATAATGCCAAGGTCATGAGTTCAATTCCCTGTGTGGGCCATTGACTTAAGAGTTGGACTCAATGATCCTTGTGGGTCCCTCCCACCTCAGAATAGTCTGTGATTCTGTGATAAGGGAGATTTTTGTACTGAATCTTAGTCTGTGTGACAGTGTTTAGGGAAGAGGATTGAAGAGAACACATAAATTGTTCTGCATCAGAAGTAGTTCAGAAAAAAACCCAACATTCTTCTCTCCTCTATCAAACAAAAGTCAATAAGAGGTCATGGAAAATATGTGTTTGCTTTACATGTCTGTAATTCGAGGTCCATTAGATAAATAGTAATATATTGTAGTAATTAAAAGCATAACCCTCTCACCTTATGCCTAGCACATCACAACCAGTAATTTTCTAATTTCACTTAAACTAGATATTTGGATGGATTAATCTCACAGATTCAATTTCTTTACTCATTTCATTAATTTACTGATTTTATCAAAAGTCTGTTGCAAGGAGTTGCAAAGTCTAACCAAGTACTCTCATTTTCCTCTCAACAGGTTTCCCATGATTTGCATTTAACTGAATTCCCTGATATTTTTAAGAGGGAAAAAAATAGATGGTCTTTATCTCTCTCTTCTATACCATTCATAATTTTAGCAACTGATATGACACAGCAAGAGGATGAAGAATGGTGCCTAAGACGATAATCCCAGGGAGGTTTAGTCTTTCATCATGGGTTTCCAGCAGAGATCGTGTTAGTCTCCCTTTTCTGAACTCTCTGCTTTAAGACAAAGTATCGGAACTGCCAAATATTCCAGGAAATCACATACCACCAATTAATAGAAATGAGCAGTTCTTTTTATATGCCAGATTCCCTACTCCCTTTCACTTGCCACTTCAGTCCTTATAAGCAGCCTAAGAAGAGCAAAGCCTTGAAAGATATTAATCTGAACACAGAGCATTCAAGTAATGATGAATATTTAAGAGAAAAAAGAAACCTTGTTTCCAGCTTCTACTGCACTGCCTAGCCAATAGTAAACTATTTCTAGTAACAGCTGCTAAGAACTTTGAAGAGTATTTTTAGGATGTAACCAAGCTCAGGGTATTTTTAATCTATGATTATACATTGTCTAAGTCAGATCAGCATCAGTTAGGAGGTTTAGCAGACTGTTCTTGTTATTATACCCTCATATAACCTGGGGCTGCTGCAAAACAAATCTTTATGAAGGGCCACTTTAGAAAGTGTATAAGAGAGAAAATTGAGCACTCCTGTAATTTCTTGGGCAGGAAACATCTTCAGGGGAGTTCTGTCTCTTTTAGACTCTGCAATAATAACAGTAACTCAATAGTAACTGCAGATAGACAGACTGATGTTTTCATAAGTTCCATAAACCCTAACACTGCTATTTTAGCCATACTGGAAAAATTCATTAGTTTCACAAGGCTAGGTCCAATTTTCTCCAGTAATGTGGCTGGTCTGGTGAAAAATGCAGAAATCTGCAGCCTTGAGGAAGGGACACTGGGTCTGTCCTCACTTGTTTATTCCCCCACTCTTTCCAAACATCAAGCAGATGAGATGACGGAATAATATAACCTCAATCTTTTGCTTGTATTACCAGATTCTGCTAAAGATTAAAGACAATTTTCCAATTATTTTTTCTTATCTTTGGGATTCTGAGAGAGACTCTTATGGAAATGAAGAGGTAGGAGGTAACTATCTTTGTCAGAAAGGCAACCCAGCTTTGCACTGAGTAGTAAGGGTATCTTTTCCACCTCCACATTAATTACCTTTCACTTTGCGCAGTATTATGTAACACATTACTGTGAAACTGTCTTGCAGTTTAAATTTCTCTATCCAAAACAAAGAGGGACCTGCTCCCTTCCTGCCACTGAAATTGTGCACTGGCAGAAAAATAGAACACAAATCAGCTGGAGGTTTCCAGACTGCACTGCTGAGAGGAATGAAAGAACAGTTTACTGTTAAATGGCTGCACGACAGAGCAAAGGGAGACCATCCCTGCCAGAGTGTTTAACCAAACTGAGAGATCCAAAAAAATGTTGCTTAACACAGAACTGAGGGCACAGGAAAAAGCATCTCAGCAGGCCACCAGCTCACACTGACAACAGGAAAAGAAATGTAAGTGATTTTAACCAGCCCTCTCACACTAGTGTCCACCATAAGCAGTAGAAACAGGATGCACTTAGGTCCTTAAAAGCTCCATTATTGTAATAAATTATTTATTGAAACTCTGTTTTTTCTCATTTGTTTGAAGACCAGCTGCTTTTATTACACTAAAGAATAGTAACAGGAAAAAGGAAATAGGACAAGGAAAAAATACTACTACAGCAACCAAGAAGCAATTACCCTGACACCTTCCCCATCCTTCTGCTCCAGAATGATATTATCTGTTATTTCTGAACTATTGCAGCAAAGGAAAGCCCAACTCAACGGGTAAAGAACAGGGAAGTCCAGCAAAATGTCCATGTTTCATTTTCATTGCAGTTTCCTTACTCTCTCCCCTGGCAGCATGTGCAATTTCACAAAAAAGGGAAAGGGTGAGGGTACCAGCCCAGCCCAACCAGGCAGACTGTTCACCCCTGACACTTCAGTGGTAACTGGGAAGAAACACAGATGCTGTAGAAAATTAATCCCACCCCAGGACACTGACCCTCTTTGGCAAGGGAAATAAAAAGTGATGAGTTGTGAGAGTCAAAGGAGGATCGCGACTCTGGAAAAATACCTGGGATGTATATTCTCCACTCTCAGAGTGAACTGAATTTATGAAACACTGTGCAGAGATTTGTAGAGTCTAAAGTTTCTCCTCTTATCTACTATACTGTGAAATAAAATCAGGCTATTTCTAGAAGAACTGACTTACCTGTTTCTTTTACAGGTGAAACGTGTAATTCCAGAATCATCAGCTGGAAGGACAAAGGTGCTCACACAGTGCAGTTAAAATGCTATGATGTTCGGAGTCAAAAAAGACCAAAGCTTACCTGCTCCAGGGCTGGGCCACCTGTAGACATGGCTCCAAAAGACTTCAGAAACTGAATAATAGGCAGTAAATTCCTTTGGACACAAGAATGTCTGACAGGAGCCATAAGTCACTGCACCTTTCTGTGATTCAAACCCATTTTATAGTTAGGAATGCAAAACTCTCAGGAGTTCTGTGATGGCTAATACCAATCAAATCAGTATCTACAAACAAGCTGTCAGCAAGGACATTGATTTGTTACCAAAGGGTGCAGTGATTGCAGACGAGAACAGCATGAAAGCAAGGTGATTAAATGGAGTGAAAACACAACCATCAGACTGCAACTATTTAGAGCCACAAGTCCAAATCTTGTGAACTAAAAGTACTACTTACAGACATCCAGAGATCCAAAAGCCTTGTAGACTGACACAGAGGGGGCAATACCAATTCAGTGACACGTGTAAAAGACATCTGAACCAATGTGGGCAGGCTCCAGGTAAGCACTCACCCTGAATGGTCACTCAGGGTAACCAGAGAGAATCAGCAAAGAGTGGTCAGGAAGTCTGGTGCAACATTCTAAGAAGTCAGGATGTGCAGTCTTGTATCTACACAATCCCCTCACTTCAGCTGTCACTAATACCCGGTACTGAACACACAGGCAATGCAGGAAAAACTTGAGCACGATACAGCTACAAGATGGGAAATTCCCACCAAGCCAGGGAACGTTACATTGAGAACATGCACTCAAACCCGAAGAACTCGATGATCTTGGAACAATGAAGGCACTAGCATATAAACTCCACCAATTAAAAAACCATCACATTAATACACATTAATAATCCTTTTACTAAGAGGCATATCACAAGAATACACAATAAAAAACAACCTAACTATGGTTATTCTTAACAGAAACCAGAAATCTGGAGAATTCTAAACCTGGTTTTCATCTAAATACATAATCGTTTCGAACAAAGTTTACAAAAAATAGACTGCACCCCAATATCTTTTTGGATAATTAATTTTAGGTGAGGAAAATTCAGTACACAGAATTTAACAACAGCATTTTATACAGTACCACAAAGGAAACGATGAGTGTATTTGGAGACAATGAGAAAACTACAGGTGAGCAAGGAACTTATTACAAGGGAACAACAAGAGATCGTACAAAAGAAGGATGTGCGAGCTGGATGCCAACAAAAAGCTGAGACCCACAGTTCTGGGTGCAGAGAACATGAGCAGCGGTGCCCGCAGGGGGATCGCCCGCTGGAGCAGCGGGGAGCGCTGAGCCTCCCACCGTCCCATTCGTTCTCCAGGCGCAGGCACAGCGCGGCAATCCCGGGATGTCCGAGCGCCGGGACCCCGCGAGCCGTTGCCGCCACCGGGGGGCACCCGCGGCCCTCGGCCGGTCAGGGCCGGGAATGGAGGTGGGAAGGGTCTGGAGCACCAGCCCTGTGAGGGACAAGACCTAATCACTCTCTACAACCACCACCTGAAAGGAGGTTGCCCCAGGTGGGGGTAAGGCTCTTCTTCCTAGTCACGAGCCACAGGATGAGAGGAAAGAGCCTCAAGCTGCACCACTGGAAGTTTGTATGGGATATTGGCATCAATTACATCACTGAAAGGGTTGTCAAGCATTGGGACACACAGCCCAGGGCAGTGGTGGAGTTACCATCCCTGGAGGGATTTAAGAGCCCTGTGGATGTGGCACCAGGGAACTTGGTTAGCGATGGGCTTGGCAGTGCTGGGTTAATGGTTGGACTCGATGAGCTCAGAGGTCGTTTCCAACCTCCACGATTCTATGGTTGCATGAACGTGATGTGACTTTGCCCCAGGCCCAGCAGCAGCTCTGCCTGAGGACACGGGGCTGGTCTGCAGGAGGTTTGCTCTGGAGTACCTTCTTCTACCCATTCTGCGGCAGCTCAGTCAGAACTTGACAGACTCAATACTTACACTCAGAAGTGACCTAAATTCATGGCCACCATCTGAGGATGCCAAATGGCCTCCATACATCCGTTTGTACTTTCAGTTTTTGAGGAAAATGTAGATCAATAGACTGATACTGATGTTCTCATTGATTCTTACTGCTTTGCTAAAGATCAGTAGAACATTAGAGCTAAAATCAGGCAAGGTGTAACTTTATTTCAATGTTCTGACCTGAAAAAACTAAAAAAATGTATTTAAAATGCTGTTTTGACATGGATTTTCCATGTATCAAGCTGTAATGGCCAAAATTAAAACACGCCAGACAGATAGTAAGGTGTATCTCAGAACACTCCTAGTGCAGCACACCACCAGCACATACCTCTGATTAAAAGTGATCCCTGAAATATGCACATCTCCATTTATCTGCAACAAAGAACCGACTACTCTGCCATGCAAAGGGAATTTTATTAACTTGATTCAGAGTCTGTCACTCACTTTTCAACATCTTACATGTACCTATAATGCATGTCATGGTTAATCCACTTGATGAACTGTGTTTATTTGTGCTTCTCTGATGAACTCTTGGCAATTTGCCTGCCAGTCCACATTCAGAACAGCTCCATGGAGTCCAAATTATTAAAAAAGCTTTATATAGCTTGTTTTATTAATAAATAAGTAAATAAATAAAGGCTACAAACTGTTTCTCTGTTTCTGCTGTCTAAGTTAGCAAGTCCTCAGGCGCTGATCTTTCACAGTGTGTAAATGGTGCTTGGCGTAATGCCCATTATTCACCCCAGCCTTGCTGGGGTTTTCAGCACAAATCTAATATTACAAAGGCTTTTTTTAGAGCAAGATTCACCTTATTTATTAGTAGTTTCACAAAAGATAAACATCTCCTCCACACTCAATCTTCAAAGCTTTCTCTCCAATTAACAATAAAAACTACCTCTAAACATAAATTTATCAGCCTTGTCATACATCTTTTGGGATGAATGACACTTTTTATTCCTCAGCAAGCATTCAGATCAGACACAGTAAATGTCATCTTAGTCATGTGTCAATGTATTGGTGTGAGATTCTGCAAACAAAAAGGTATTTCCCAAACAAACACTTGCCTTGGGTTAACACAACCAGTGTTAAAGGGAATCTCTGCAGTTTCAAAAATGGGGGAAAATGATTCTAAGAGATTTAAATGATCTCCAATCATGTTTCAAAAGAAGTTTGTTCTTCCTCAAAAATGAAACCCTATGACACTACCCAAAAGGTATTATTCCTCCTCAATTCTCTGTAACCAATTCTTAAAACCACAAGTCAAACTTTTCATGGTAAGCATATTTCTGATAATCAAAATCCAGATCTTTAAAAAAGCCTGTAATTATTTATTTCATGACTAAAACTATTTCTCCATTCAGCAACTGACATTTTCACACTTGAATGCAGGGAATCACAACACATCACAAAGTAGCCTACAATAAAAGATTAAAACAAGGAGTAAAAGGAAAGTGTTTAAGGTTCAATCCTCATCACCAGGCTTCAGAATGTGGAAAAAAAAACCAACTGCAGGAACTCAGGCAAAGGATTGTGAGCACATTTTTGGCTGTGACTGCTGGTTCCACACTGCTCAGCAAAGGACCATCACAGAGCAGACCCAGATGCTTTGGAGGTGGTTTGACTGCTCTAAAGGAAGCATTTGCACAGCATTTTCACACTGCGTGTATCTTCACCTGCTGGGCAAATGTTCTCTCATGTATTGTTGTCAAAATCCCCATGACCCTGTGAGTCAGGTTTACTTCAGGCATGAAGTACAATTTCACTGCATGTGACCTGAACTGGATGCAAACAAACAAACAAACAAGATGTAATACTGAGAAAAACATTGCCTTCAGAGATGACATTGGTGTCAAAGAGGGGCCAAGGGCTTGGAAATATGTTTTGGGTTCTTTTATAATCTCTTGACCTTGATCATGTCCATTTTAATACACTGAAATTACTGTTTTGAAGGAAAGACACATCTACAGCAATCTGGCTGCAAATTGAGTTAGCTCTGGATTATGAGAGGCTCACGAAATGCAGCACCAGCTGCCTCTAACATCTTTTTGGAAGTCTGAACTTAATACAGATGCCCTACAAATATTACTAGCTTTGCAACATCAGACACCAGGGCCCTTCTAGCAGAAAACACAGCACACTACAAGGCAGGATGGTAGGTCACTTTTAATTTTTCACTACAAAGGCAGGTCATCTGGGCATGATTAAGTACATCTTGGGGAATACTCCAAGCATGGGGCACTGCAAGAGGTTTTCCAAGGTCAGATCAGGAAGGTCATTCCAGACTCAGGTGTGCTCCCAAGTGCAGACAATGCAGACCTCTATTTTAGCCACAAGCTTGTCATGAAAAATCACTGGGCACAAACCAAATTCTGCAGTGCCCTACCAATAAAGCACAGCCCTCCCCTTCTCACACAAACTCCATGGAAATCAGTTAATTAGCACATGAGGAAGAACATAATTACAAGATTGTAGGGTATCTTTATCACCATGAATATGTCATCATATTTATCACTGTTTCCTGTCACCATATACAAAGAACATGCCTTCAGTGCAGTTAGTTTATTTTACAAGCTCCAAAATAATAATTTTTCACCTCTATTGACATTTCTGGAACTTAGTTTTCCCTTAAAAAGTCACCATGAGGATCCACGAGGCACATTACACAAAGCAGCTTGTGGCTTTTATCTGCCTAAACAAGCAAATAATGGTGTTAGAAAAGTGTCCTTTCTGCTCCTAAGCATGTTCAGAACCAAATTCCACATGGAAAATAAGTGCCCTAGTTCAGTGCTGTAAATACAGGTCACCTCACTGGCTTTCAAAGTTTAGCTGAAATAACGTTCACGCAGCACTTGAGACAGCAAAGCCCATAAATATTCCCTGTGATTAACAGGACCAGATAAAGAGAGAGTGGTTCTGGTTCTGACAGACGGTCAGATCCCTGCAGGGGGTGAGCTGACAGAGGTCACTCCAAAGGCCACATAACTATAGCTGAGGCTTTGCAGGGGAATCCTGTGAGTTCAGTGTCTGCATTGCTTCAAGCAGCAGGTCAGCAAGAGGGACTAAGGGAAGGCAAATAACCCTACAGAGAAAACATCACCAGAGTGTGCAAACTATTCCCAAAGCCATCCCAGAAATATTCTCTGTACATTTGCCTAAGGCCTAAGCGTCTTCGGTTTATTCCCATCTCCTTCACTTGTGGAAGTAATTTAAAAAGGTTATTAGAGCTGTATTAATTTAATTCATAAAGCATTTTTCTTATAGTTGTACTGAGGAGGCAAAGATGAGCTGCTTTTGTATAGTCTGATGTGTTTCAAGCACCACCATGCCTTTGAAAACATGAACCCATGAGACCCGCACACTAGACTGAGGATCAAGCCGCCCTCACAACTAACACAGCTGAAAAGGGCTTTTCAGTCATCAAAACGTTGCCATTTGTCTACAGCTGTTCATAATGAGAAAAGGAACACATCTTTCCAATCTAGCCTGGATGATTAATTAACAGATGCAACAGCAATGCTGCAGCTGCCTTTGCCAAGTTATCATCCTCAGGACCATAATTAACACAGAGGAAGTTCCAGTGGGAATCAGGCATGAATGACATCAGTGGTAACAATTAAAAGCTCCTGAAGCTTTTACAGCACTTCAGAGCAGATTCTTCTCTGAACAACCCTTCAGTTCTGCCAAATGCCTCTTGGAGGCAGCTAAGGCTCAGTATGTTTTTACTCAACCCAAGGATCATTCTGGCAGCCAGAAGCCTCTGACCTAAGGTTTTGCTTCAAAAATAACAGTGCCTTGCTTATACTTCCCCTTTATCCCATTTCTTTCATGTAAGCAATGAAAGCACAAGTGGGAAATCCACAACTAAATTGGGAGACAGGGCAGATTTTAGCCTCCAGCCTGCCTTTTGGATTTACTGGTAAATTCTGTAGTTCAAGGAGGCAAGAGGTCATGATGCTGATTAACTAGACTTACCTGTACCCTAGTGTTGTTTTGGCTTTCTTCCACCACTCTCTAAAGCTTTACTGCTCTGAGCCATGGACATTCAGGCCTCATGGCATAAAACCCAAACACCAGACTGAAGAGGTATCTTAAGTTAACACAGTGAATTTGTAATGTTTTAGTTTTGCCTAGTAAAGATACCCCCATTTTCACCCATGATGCATTAAGCCAGTGTGCAAGATCTCCCAGTTCCTCCCAGAGGCATCAGTCTACCCACAGACAGCAGCTCCTAACGAGGCAATGCAATTCTCTCTCCTTTAAAACAAATGCAGAGAGAGGACACCCTTGATCTTGTATTGCTTAAGTGTTTCTGGTGTAATGATCTACTTGCAGCTGACATTTGAAACTTGAAGCTAAAAAGAAATGTGCAGATGGGATTTGAAGGTCATCCAAACACAGCTTTAAACCTGCTCTGTTTTGCTCCCTGTCGTAGCCTCCGTACAAGCCTCTGGTTGTAAGTTATCCTGTAGGTTTTTTCCCTCCAGGTTGATCATCTGGTATATCACTTTATGATTGGGTGGGTAAGAGCAAAAATAGGTTTACAGAAATTTTCCTAATTACCTGGAAAACTATTTTGCCTTTTAACTTATGCTGTTCAAAGGGGTGGAAAAAACCCATTTCTCTTTTTCCCTATAACCACATGACACCTAATTAGAAAGAGATTAGCTTGTAAAAAGATGTGTTAAATATTGGTTACATCTTTTCAGGACACTGTGTTGGAGATACTGTGACACTCCCTAGGCTACCAAGTACACTTAAAAGAGCTTGCATTTGTAATTCAAGTGTTGATTTTTACACATATCTACACTTCAGCAAAAAGGCTAACTGTGTTTTTGCATAAAAAGCAGCCTGCAGCCCTATGCAAAGGACTAGCCCACATCTGTATGACACTTAAACCCTCCTTTAGCCTATTCCAAATATCATTAACATTCTTCCACAATAAGATAGCACCACTCTGGATCAGGTAATGGGAGACAGGCTTAGTGTGCAGGACTAAATGACAGAGAAGGAATAACACAACATTACTAAGTTATGCTATTCCTCTGTGCTGCCTAACCCCCTTGGATACACCAGCCTCATCTTAGATATCCTCTCCTACATCATGGCCTGCACCTGCCCTCACAGATCATGCTGACCATTGATGTCTGGTGTGCTGAATCCCAGGGTAGGGGAGAAGCTGCAGCATTGAGTAAAGTCTGAGTCAGCCCATACTTAGCAGTGGAGCGTCACAGAACTAGGGTCAGCTCTGGCTGCCATCAGTGATAACAGACACAAAACTTCCTAATTTTGGTGCTCTGAATCCTGTAAAACACACTAAAAATTATTTGCTATAAAGACACAACTATTTTAAATTACATACTTGCTTAGTAAACTGCAAATTCAGGCTCACTTAGGAAGTGAACAGAACTAAGTAACAGATTTATCTCAAATAAAATCCCAAAAATCTAGGGATGCAAGCCACTTCACACCGTGAACTGCAGTCTGAATTTAAACCGTGATGGTAAATGTTGCCAGATAAGGTCTTTAGCCCTCTCTTTTTTCCCCACATCCTCAGCAGGCAGTTCAGTTCACTCCACTGCCATGACACTTCAAACTCAGAGGAAAAGGCCAACGTAGAGGAGTTGGCTGATGGCCATGATGGGGATAAGTCATGCTCAAAGTGTGTTCCATGACTGCTGGCTCAAATTATTTTTATTCCCAAATTTACCAGTTTTAAGGCATCTACCATCACCCAGTCTGACTTGTGACAATAAGATTTGTGATGGTACATGTAAGTCTGCCTGAAGACTTTACAGTGAACTTCATTAACACTAACACAAACATGTTTTCTTAGTGATTCAGTATGTGGTCTATCTATGAGATTCTTCATCTCCCATAATTTGCACTTCGTAACATTTCTCCTATACTAAATCTGAAAATCTTGAAAATACTGGTGAGGTGATTTTGCAGAGCAGCTTCTTCAACCTGCCTGAACATTTCTCAGAGCAGCTGAAAGGGAAGTTGTTTTGCTTCTCCTGACCCCACCATATGGCACTGCTTAAGCTCAGATCTCAGCTCATCTGCTCAATAATAGAAGCACCTGTGTGAAGTCCAGAACATCTCTTTTGGACATCAGGAAAGGCAGCAAACCTCTATGGGCAATCACTTGAATTTTTAAACAGCCTGGTCACTAAATGAGGAAACATTGATTTAACAAAGTTCCTTTACTGTATTGTGCATTAAAATCATTAATCCTCAAAGCTCTGTAAAATGGACAAACACAGCTGTTTGTGAGCAGCTGTCTTCAGCAGGGAAACCAAAGGCCAAGAGGAAAGGAAGCTACCAGGTGTTAGACTACATGTCAAAACAGAGGTAACACCTGATGCTCCATATATTTATAATCCTGCTGCTTTTCATTCTGTACAGCTGTGCCACATATGGAGAAAACATTCAATGACAGGATGGGCAACACACTGGGCAGCAATTTGCAAGAATGCAACGAAGAAGGATAGAGGAATTCCGAAATTAATCTTAGGGGCTTGTTTAAAGCCACATCAAAGGCACAACCATGGCAGCAGTAGCCATACCCAAACTCCTAAGAAGCATGGGAAATAAAAACTGTTGAGTCATGGTGATATGGATTTCAGCTTAGCCTACTCACCAAAACACATAGGTTCTTTCCTAAAACTCAAGACACAGGAACCTCCCTTATACTGTTAGCCAGACTATCTCAATTAAAGATGTTACGTCATGTAATATGGCAAGTTACAATCACACCCCTGGTCTGCAGACAGCAGCAACTGAAGGCACACTCTTGCACATGGCACCATTCCCAGTCCCCTAATCAGGCACTGCCTTAAAGAACCATGACAGCCTCCTTCTAGTTCTCTCAAAACCCTCACAGGGCCAACAGAGGGAAAGGGTCATCCAAGTAATATTCTGCCTCACATAGAGATAACACCTGAAACACAGATTTGATCTCAGATGGTTCAGGTTCCTAACTCAAAATGGAGAAGAATACAAGATTCTTTAAAGTTAGCAGATTGGACAGACAGGCCCATGGCTGTCTTGGTACAAGAGGTACAAAAAGTAGTTATGGGCTGTCCATGTGATTCAGAAGGAAGCTGGACACCACAGTCATGAAAGGAGGAAATTACACAAATACTAGTAATGTGAAATATACACTTTTGCCCAGAAGTGTGTTGCCAGCATAATTTTCAAGGAAATAGAGATACTGTTACATAAAGAAACTTGTCCACTGAATCCAACACCATCCCCTGTACCCAGGACACAAAGTCAACACACAAACCAGCACTGAATCATTCAACCATCTAATAGCCTTGTATTCACCAACTTTTGTTTTTGGAGCCATCCCTTCTGGAAAAGTGGGGCAGAGAGCAACACCAAGGCAATGCTTGGGGACATATCTGGGGAATAACGTGCACTGCAAATGCAGTCCAAAAGTATGGGCTCTGTAAGCACTAGCTCTGGGCCATCTGCAGGTCCAGAAAGTGCCCCACAGTGCATTACCAAGAGCGAAATACTTCTTGTTTGGTTTAACCTGGATAGACACAAATTACTGGAAATTATTTGACTGTCATCCCATTGACCTTCCCACCAAGCTCAGTGCTGAGAAAACATGATGACATTTCTCAGTGTATTCCAACAGTAACCTGCATGGCAAATAGACACCTGAATGACCCAGTCTGATCCTGCTGTAACTGTGCTAACTCCACCATGCTCAGAGTTGAATGCTTCCTTTAGATTCTACATTGCTTCCCTTCACACAGCTAACATGTGTGACCAAAGCTCTGCTCAGCTCCAGATGGTCCAACGTCAAATAAATCGAAAAACAGCAATTTGCCAAATCTCTGATGGAAAAAATACATCCTTTTATATATATATATATATACACACACATACAGAACCAATCAAAGAGGGATCATGAGTTCTGCATCAGAAAATACAATGCAACACGCTGCCACCCCTTTTGTAGCTCAAGGTATTTAGCCTGTAAAAGGTAATGAAAAGATGTAAAGGTCAGAAGAGCCTGCAATAAATCCTGCCCTGAGCTACTGAACAGTCTCTCTACTCTCTTCCTCCTCCTGACAGTGTTTATGCCCTCTGAGACAGAAAGCCACCATGATCTAGAATAGGGGTAAGACCTCCATGCTCCTACTGGCACACAAGCTATTCCAAAGAGGTATTAAAACTAAATAACAACTACATTCGGATCCTCCACTTTCTTTAGAGATGATAAGGTAAACTAGAAAGTGAACTATGCACTAGGTAAAAAGAAAAATAAAAGAGGGTCCTTGCCCATGGTTCAGTCAAACAAATAAAAGCATCTATACACAATTTGTGGAGTGCCTAATATTTTTAGCAGTTTTCCAATGGGGTTCCCAGAATGGCTAAAGAATTCATTGGAACTACTCAGTTCAGTGCAAGGTTTAGCCCAGAGGGAGGAAGGGAGAGACAGAAGAAGAGACAGCAATATTTTGATTAATATACAGGACTGGGACTCATTAAGAGTAGGATCCATTACCAGTTTTATACAACTTTTCTTCCCTGCTCTAACCTACATCTGACATCAGTCATAACACTCCAGAAACAGCTAGAAGTATTTTTCACACCTTTCTTTTAGGACATCATGTTATCTAGCATGTCCTAGATCAGATGAAGCAGACTGCAGATGAAATACAGGGTCAGCTATGCCGCTGTAACTGCCAGGATGAACAATTCCCCAGAGACCACAATGCCCACTGTTGTACTTTCAGGTGGGGGGATGCTTATTCAGCTTCACGTAGCTTATGAATCACTGTATCCAATTAACATTCTTTTAAACTTGACCAAGTATAACTATCTTCATTATGAGTTAAACTTCAAAGAAACAATATATTCTTGAGGCTGTCATTTCTGCTCACATATACTAATGAATGTGCAAAAAGCCACTTGTTTTAGTCTCCAAAACAGAGGTCCAGACTGAACACACCTGCATAAAAGTCTATGTCCCATAGCAGAGAACCCTGTGTTACTGCTGGGTTTGGCCAGGGTAAAGTTATTTTTTGGCATAGTATGAGACTGTGCTGGTTTAAATGTAAACCGGCAGGAGAAATGAACCCACCACAAGAGAGATTATAAGTCAGAGTTACAATTTAATAATAAAAAAAATTACAATAAACACAACAACACAAAGAGAAATTGCTTTTAACCCACAAAACCCAGTAGTATAACCAAGTGCCCTGGGGCACAAACACAAAGAGGTTTGTTAGCCCCTGTGCTGAGCCCCACGTGGTTCCCCTGAGTCCAAAGCAAAAGGAGGTAAAAAAACCTGTTGGTGCAGATGGTGGTGATCACCTCCTTTTGAGGTTCTGGTCTTCTTCCAGGTCTGATGAGTAGTTCTGAGGTCTTCAAACCCCAAGATTATGTACCCTCAGGTCAGGGTGGGAGCACCCAGTCCCTCCCCCAGGGCGGGGAGTTACACAATGGGTGATCTGACTCTGTGAGTCATGGGGTATTTTGGAATTGTGGCTGCCCCATTAGCACCCTCAGGCTGGGTGTGAAGGTGCTAATGACTTCCTGGAAGGGAGTTCTCACAGCTCTTATCTCACAGGTGTCTTTCACACCGAGCTCACAGCCTGAGGAGTCAGGTGTGCCCTGGGCAGCTGCTGCAAATTGCTAACAGTTCTTGGGAAATTAATAGAGGGTGTGGAATACATAGCTTTGATCACCCCCACACTGCTCCCACCTGCTGAACTAGGACAGACAATGTTTTGGATTTGTCCTGGAAACTGTGTGGATAATAGAGAGATGTTTTTGTTGCTGCTGAGCAGTGCCTGCAGAGTCAAGGCCTTTCCAGCCACTCACCCCACCAGCGAGGAGGCTGAGGGTGCACAAGGTGAGAGGGGACACAGCCAGGACAGTTCATAGGGATATTCCAGACCACATGGTGTCATGCTCAGGGAAGAAGGGGAAGAAGAAGGAAGGGGCAGATGTTTGGAGTGATGGCATCTGCCTTTCCAAGTCACTGCTGTGCGTGACAGAGCCCTGCTTTCCTGGGGATGCCTGAACACCTGCCTGCTCCTGGGGAGCAGTGAATAATTCCCTGTTTTGCTTTGCTTGTGTGAGTGACTTTTGCTTTCCTTATTAAACTGTCTTTATCTCAACCCACGAGTTTTCTCAGTTTTGCTCTTCCAATTCTCTCCCTCATCCCACTCTGGGGAGTGAGTGAGTGGCTGATGGGGCGGAGTTGCTGGCTGGGGTTAAACCACGACAGTAACAAACTGCTAAGGAGGAAAGGGCCTTGAGAAAGCTCTGTGCCTTGTCCTGCCTTGTCTGGGATTAACTGTCCCCACAGCCATTCCTCTGCTTCATATCACACAAAAACCTGACCAATTCCTCTCTCTGACTAGCACAAATTTGGAATTATTCTGCTGGCCTCTGCAGTTATTCTGATTTACACAACTAAGAGAATATTATGGCACATCTTCCAAGAGCTCTGCTACCAAAAATTACTTTTTGCCAACATATTTGTTGTCCCTAAAATAAGCATTGTAGTTTCTAAATAGTCATTCAGGCTAGAAATAGAACAGAAATAAAAGGCATGATGATTATTTTCTGAAGCACTTAAGAAAGATCAAGTTGCTGTGTCTGTCTCATCCTCTGAAACTGCAGAATATGCTCAAGTGTAACCAACAGTACTGCTGGTCATTTTCAAGACATTTTAAAACAGGAAAATTACCATTTTAGAAAGGCTCTTAACTTCCAGTTCTTAGTGAGAAATGAATTTGATGCTAACCATTTGTGGTCCCAAGATGAACTATTAATATTAACAGTAGTACACTTACAAAAGACAGAAATACCGGCAGTAAATGATATTGGACAGAATGAAAGATGAAATAAAGATTTCCTTCTGGATTATTTTGCATTACAGAAATGAAGGAGGGTGGGGCAGAAAATGAAACTTAATAGTTTCAAGAAGTATTTCAGTCCATGATGAGTACTGTTTCTGGAATACAGTCTGGGGAAGAAACATTAATGAATGCTTTGCTAAGAACTCCACAATTTAGAGAAATTTTGAGCAGGCACACTAAGATGAATTACAAATGGAGCAATGCTCTCCCATATTGGTGTCAAAACATCATTTTTTATCCTACAATTTGGAAAAATCTCAGACACACAACATTTGTTGCTGGAAATCAGAAAATGAGAGCACACTAGGTAAACTGAGCCTTCCTGCCAGCATGAAGGAAGACAGATTCTGTCTAAAACTTAAATTTGGAACTGTTCGTAGCATTACTGGTGCTTATGCAGCAGCAATGATTCCTTTGGACATTATTTTCTCCTTCAATTATTCTTTCTGTCTTCCCAATTTCATTTACATGAAGTGTATTTTGTAAACAGAAAAACTACTTGTTACATTCACAGAAACACTTTTGATCAGTTCTGGCTGCACATATGGATGTCTTTAGACATGTCAGAAATCAGAAGCACATTGTAATTAATCTATTCCCAGTGAGTTAACACAAGACCTGTTCATAGGTTTTCTAGTTTCTTTACATGTCCCAGCTGATAGGGTTTCCTCTTTGCCCTAGGAAATCTCTTAACACATCAACTTGCAGGGCAGTGAAAGCATTAGCAGAAAAATATTGACTATGTATGCAAGGAAAACAGCAGATCCTACTCTTAAGTAGACTGTGTAATTCAGCAGGATAGAAACACACTGGGGCTGGAGCAGTTCAGCCTCACTGAAGATTAGCTCTTTGCTAGAAAATACGGAAATATGGCACCAAACTTAGTTTCATGTTTTCCCCTCAAAAGTCATATGCTTGTACACGTGTTCCCCACTCCCCTTCCAGGCCCTAAGCTTGTGTGATACTGCTAGAGAAGCATAACTTCATAAACCTAATTGCTTAAAAATAGGATCTGGCAGAGCACCAGCTCCTAGATCAGTCTGTGAAGCGTTCAGAGGTTTTAGGCAGCAAAGAGTTTTTCCTCAGGCTATTACATTCCAATACTTTCCTCCACTCCCTTCAGAAAAATCACAAAAATATTTGCAGCAATTCTGTGGACAGTTGCTCCAGCACACACCCCCCTTGACTGACTGTTAGGCTACCTGGGGTGTCCAAAATTAAAGAAATAAAAACAAAAAGCTTTTTGACATCACAGCACTTACAATTCCTTTCTATAAATGTGCTCTATTCACATTTCTTTTAATCTGTTTAAGATTTAGGGCCACTCTGATCTGTGTCAGTTCTGACTCTGTACCAGCTTGAAGAAGAATTTACACACGTACTCTCTTACCTCACACTGCTTTAAGTACGTCTCTTTTGCTCACCATTCTCAGGTGCCCTCCTGTTGCTCATCCACTCCCTACAGCTCTTACCAGCTCCTTCACCCACTGCTCTCATGACTTCTCAGTCTCCAGAGGAAAGTGTAGGAAGCAAATTTAACAAGGGGAAAACAAGGCTCAATCTTGACCTTCCTTCCTTGGAAAGCTGAGTCATAATCTGCAATAGCAACACACAGATCTTGCTGGATCTGTACATTTGGAGGGAAAGTTCAGCTATAGAAGCTGAGTATCACAGAAAAAACATTTCACATGACTCTGATAATCTTTCAGGAAAATGTGTGGAACAGAGCACGAATTAATCTCCTTCTTTCCTTCAAATGGCTGCAGTGAGCACAGGTGGTTTTACTTTCTTTAGCTGTTTTCTATACATGGACTCTAAACCTGTTTATTTGTACACATGCACATCCTGAGGATTCACCCAGCCACCAAAGGCATCTCTGCTGGGGTTACCCCTTCCCTGCAGTTCCAGCCATTGTACTCATTAGTTCCAGCTGGCTGCTCCTGACCTATCCTCTCCCAGTCACTCCCTTGGGCAGCAGCACCAACAACCTTTGCTAAAAATACCTCCTGAGCATCATAAATAGCAAGATGGGAGGATTTTTAATCCCCCTTCAGGCACGTAGTCTTTTTGCTTTTGATAAATACAGAGTGGCAACAATGGACAGAGAATAAAACACATCTTACAGTACTGGTCTGCTCGGCCTCTGCCTTGCAGAAAGCAAAAATGAGGACTCCCAGTATCCACAAATGCTGTCAGCAGAGGACAAGAGAAAGGAAGGAGATTGCTAGTGCAAAATGTCACAAAATCTTCCAAACTTATATTTTGAACATTTTTAACTCAATAGGATTTACTGCCCCAAACACAAGACTGGTGTTATTAAAGAAAACTTCAGCTCTGCAGAGAACCTGCGTCAAGCAGGGACCCAAACAGCAGGAACACTGCAAGGAAGGGAGGGGAAAGGTTGGCTCTTGCCCTGCTGAACTTTTGTACCACCACAGGCTGTACAGAACAAGCCAAATGTAAAGTGCGAGGCCAGCCTGGTGGAAGGAAGAGCAAGAAACAGCCCTTTCATGGCACTTTACTCTTGAAACACTATGCCAAACTCTACATGAGCCTCTCAACATTCCTGCCACACACATCTGAAAAACCCCTGCATTCCTGCATTTCTGACAGGGCATATTATACCTGGAAATAAAAAAAATATGTTAAATAACCTAAAATCAACTGCCATTTGAGTCTTTTTGGCCATTTTCCTATTGAATGGATAGAAATTCAAAAGTTCCAAAGAAACTTCACAAGTCTGCGACCCCTACAGTTCTGGAATGTTCAAAATCCCTGCTTACAAAGAAAAACATGATAGATGACTTTTTTTTAACATTCTCCTGCGAGTTTTATAATATTAAAGGTAGAAAAATTTGCCCCTGTCCAGCTGCAGCTCTAAAGCAAACTCATCACAGTGGTGTTTCATATATAAATGTGTAGGAAAATTTTTATTATATTGCAAGAATGGAAATAAATATGGTATCACTGTGGCAACCAGAATACAGTCACAGACATCAGCAATTTAAACATTTTAAATGGCATTTTCAAAAGATAGAAATAAAGATAATGGTATCAGAATTGTGTTGGAAAAGAATCATATTACATATGAACATAATCAGTTAACCAGAGCCTTTTTCTCTGAAACACAGGACTCCAAATTTGCACTGCACATCTAAGTACACAGAACAGTTTTGTCATTCATCCCAAATACCAAAACATCTGGCAACAGAAAACAGAAAAAAGTATTTACAGGCCATTTTTGGACAGAGATTACTTCAGGTCAAGTCCAAAAGCATCCCTAAGCTGCAATCATCAAAATCTTTTATCGGTTATTTTGGATTTAGTTAGTGTTACTAAGAGAGAAATATGACATAGGCTTTTTATAGCAGCTGCCAATTCAACAATGATCAAAGTTTTATTATTCTTCCTTAGATCAAAGTCTGGACTGAATAATTTTGGGATTATCTCCAGCTCATGAAGTAGAATAAACTGTTTTGGATAACCACATTATTATATAAAAATATTGCCTTCTTGCAATAGGTTTTGCTCTTATTTACATATGTCACAAGTTTTTAAAGGATTGTCTGATTATCCTTTAATTGCTTTCCTGGTTTACCAGGACAATAAAAGAGAATCTGTCACGATAGCAGCAAAAGGCCATAGAAACATTCCAACACTGTTCTGTGCACCTACATTGATATGCAGGGGATATTCACGAGAACAGGTAAAACTCAAAAACATATAACTGGTCACAATTCCAGTGAAGGTAATAGGTTCTACAGCTCTGCTCATTATAAACCACCCAAGACATCTGGAGATCTCCTTTTGTGGAAGTGAGGCATTCACACCCACCCTGGCACAGTCTGTCCATGCCTGTACACACCCCTCTGAAAAGTCCTTGTCAGAGAAAATTAGTATACTTACATTATGTTGACTTTCATTAAAAGGCATAAAATATTACTACGTGGATAATGCTTCCTTTTGCAACTAAACCTAATTTTAAAGATGCCTAGATTTTGTTTCATTCCAGTGTGCTTGCAGACAAGGAAAAAAGGTTTTTCTCCTTTTGGTTTTCATTCTGAGGAAAACAATGATTTCCACATTTTCTGTTGACCACAGGCTCAACTGTATCCCTGTTCCACTGAACAAGGGGTTTGCTATTGTCTTTGGTGAAACAGCAGGTCCTGAATTTATCTTTTCTTTTACACCCTAATTCTATGAAATTAATTAATCTTACACCATCTTAATGGAAGTCAGCTCTCCCACCAATATTGATTCAGAGAAGTGGCATCCCAGAACACCCAAGAAAGTCAGTACTTTGGCATAAACTGGTTTGTATTCTCTGTATGTAGGGCCAAAGAGGGTAGAGCTGGAACATCTTTTTCAGAGTTGTTACCATAGACTCTTAGCTATGTTTCTTTATCATTAACTAGGTTTCAGCTCTTATATAATCTGGTTGTCTCACAGACTCTCTAAGGCCAAAAATAAACTGGAAGCTTTCATCACTAGTTAAAAGGAAACTGTAATTTGAACAGCAGTTTTGCTGACTTCTCTGTTGATCAAAGATGCCTCATACCAGCCTGATGCAATAGAAACAAAATCAGCCTGATAATAACAGTAATTAAAGCAGAATCCTTTCACGAGTGAAATCCGACAGTCCTCACTTATTCAAGACTTACATTAGAGGAACCAGTAGTTAAACTGAGTGCATATTTAGTAAGTTGAGGTTCCAGGTATAGCAAAGGAAATGACAAGTCCTCAAAAAAATGTGGCAGAAACTGTTTCAGCTTCAAATTTTTGAATAAAATGTGTCCATCTCTCAGGACAATAAGTGACCTGTTTTGCGATTCAAGAAACAAAAAAACTCCAGATTTATAAGTAAGGAAGCAGTAAACCAGAACTTCTTGTCATGCTCTTCCTGTAAAGCTCACTGTGCTGTGCCCACTGACTTCTCTGACTTATCCCCAAAAGCGTCACTGCTCAGTGTCACGTCAAGAAGTTACCAAGAAAAAAGGCTATGAGCATGACATAGAAAAAGACATCATTGATTTCATCAATGAACAGCACCATGTACTGCACTTTTCAGCATGCTCTAAACACAGATCTAAAGGCTTCAGGGAGTCAGAACCTCACAATTTACTGGCTAGTTTGGACTGGTTTTCTTCCACTACCCTCTAAGCTGAAACTGCGAATACACCACAGAGGGATAAAGTATCTTTTGCCTCACCTTTGAGAACATAATTTTCTCAGTATTTCCTATTTCATGCCTCTGTCCAGAGTGTCCCTCAGTCACAGCAGAGAGCAGGCATCTCTGCCCCGTATATCTCCCTGTAACCCTACCAGCACAGCAGGAAAAATCCAGCATCCCCTCTCTCCAGGCAGAGGGGATTCTGCTGCTATAAAACACTCTGGATCGTCACACTTTTTTTATACACCAGATTTTTTTTTTTACACAACAGATCCTCTTTCCACTTCAAAATGTGGAGTTCAGATGAACAGACTAATAGTTTTCAACACACTCATCCCATTTCCAAAGCAACAGAGGTGAACTGTGAGAGATTTTAGCTCAGAGAAGGGCAAAACTCAGGTTGGAGGTCCAGGAAGACTCCCATATGGGGAGAAACTATGTCAACTATAACCCTTGTATATGGAAAAAAATGGCGGGGGCAGAGAATTGAGGGATATGGCACAGTTCCACAAAGCCATAAACAGAGCATTGGCTATTTCTCACACCCCAGCATGCAGGGACACACAACCACAGTATCTGACAATAGGTTTGATACAAAAGAGGAGCTTTTTCACATAGTGTGAACTACATTGTGGAAGTCACTTCCACAAGATGTTATGAAGGCGAAAGAATGAATATAAAGAAGATAAAATTAAGTTGTTAGAGGCAGAATCCTGTATATGCAATCTTCTCAATCTATAAAGAAAGTAACTCCAAGGCTATCTAAGTCTGGCCTCAACAAACTTTGCAGCAGCACAGAAGTCAACACAGGCTGCAGAACCCACACAAGAACTTGGGCAGTTACTCACAGGGAGCTCATATTCAGCCCTCATCAAAGCTCTGCACAATCAGCACTGCACTGAGTTTAAGTCTAACTCAAATATGTGCATGGGGACAGCACACACTGCCCTGTGGATGTGGCTGTATTTCATGAGACACACATTAAAAACTGACTCGCCAAAGCACTAATTCTGGTTTACTAATAGGAAAGGAGAACATAAAATAACTCCCTCACAGGTGTACCTTATGGAAGTTTATCTGGTCCAACCTTGTTTACAAACTAAGGATTTCTTTACATAACATATGGGACTGGAAAGAACACAGAATAATGCACGAGATTGTTTACAGAATTAGGACTCTTATTTGGGTTTGAGCTTCCAAAAATTTAGGTTTTTTCTGAAAACATGACACAATAAGGGCTGAGCACTATAAAAAAAAGTATGTGTCTCACAGAGTTTTTCTCTGCTGTTACTGTATAATGTCTAGGAGTTTTCTTTGGGTTTTAGTAAAAAACAACACATAATTATAAAGTTACTGTTGCCTAAACAGGATGTGATAAAAAATTAAGGGCTACTTGCAGGTCTCAGAACTTACAGATTAAAGTCTGCTTTCCACAGTGCGTTTCTGCCTTAGCACTGCACAACTAAGAAATATTACACCAGTCACATGAACTAATCATGTGTGGTTTTCATCTTCAATTACTAACAGATTAGATTAAAAAATTATTTAAAATATTCTATTTAAACCTATTAAAAAAAATTAAGTTCCCCAAAGATTGTTTTTAGAGACTGCGAAACAAATGAGGTTCTGGTGTTCTTCACTAAAAGCAATTTTCCTGGCTTTCCCTTCCATAAGCTGATGCTTATTTTCCTTCTTTGCAATTCCTTTCAAAGCCATGCATCTAAAATAGACTCTACCTCATTGTCCCAGTTTCCTCTTGTTGTTGCCATTAGTCTATGCAACTTTTTCCATGCATTTGGGACTAATTTTCATTAATCACAAAGTGATTAAAGAGCCAGACTAAGCTTTGTTGAGGGGGGGAGGGAAAGAAGGGACAAAGCACCAAAACTTAAAAAGGAGCTGCTTAAAAAGAGATACTGCTCTTTAACTCAGATATCTCTGTAAAATCTTCCTGAATGAAACAAAAGCTCTACCAGGCCTGAAGATTTGGGTGCAGCTCCCAACTCTCATGTACAGACAAGACAGACAAGTACTGCTTGCAGTGATGAGCCAGGTACTAACTCTGAGCTGCTTAAGCCACTAAATTGAGGTTCAAGCCTTAAAATGAGTAACTAGTGAAAAAACCCATGACATTACCTCTGTTTTGGAGAAATAAACAGAAAGTGCAGAGAGGATTAAATAACAGTATGAAATCAGTACAGAAGAAATTCAGGGCAAAAGCTGGGGAGAGAAAAAGCCTCAGAGCCAGTTCCAAGCCCTGCACTGCACGTGTATTCCGAGTGGGAACAGCTGTGTCGGCACAACTGCTCACACAGCCCTGCCCCAGGTAGTGCTGCAGAGCACTGAGCGCTGCCAGGAACACATTCCTTTGGGCTATGGAGCGTTGTACCAAGGAAAATGGTGGAAAAAAGCAGGACTGGAAGCACTGGCACTATAATAATTAACTACTCTAAACATGCCAAAATTCTCCACTTCTATAATTAAGGACATATCCAGGCAGCTCACACTGCCCCAGTCTCCAGGTCACTCGGCCTGAGAGCATTTAGTGATAGCCACAAAACAGTCATATCACAAACTAGTGACATTATTACATGCCTAAGACAAATACTTCTCACAATAAGTAGAAAAACACAGCACTACATTTCAGAAAGGATACAGCAGACAATATTGTCACCTCCTAAGTGACTGGTTCCTTTAGCTATGAGCAGTACCACTGTGAAAATCACAGACCATAATAAATTGTTGAACAGAAGCTCCCAGCAGCAAGTTTTTAAACCAGTCAGCATAGACTCCAATCAAAAATCATGGTAGCAACGGCCACGTCTACAGCTATCTGAGAAGGATGAGAAGATTTGGAAAAG